>SJYX01014099.1:68281-83888 GCA_006410675.1 Oreotragus oreotragus
TTTTTTTTTCTGTTAGTTCTAGAAGGTCTTGTAGGTCTTCATAGAACCATTCAACTTCAGCTTCTTCAGCATTAGTGGTTTGGGCATAGACTTGGATTACTGTGACACTGAATGGTTTGCCTTGGAAACAAACAGAGATCATTGTGTCATTTTTGAGACTGCAACCACGTACTGCATCTCAGACTCTTTTGGTGACTATGAGGATTAGCCCATTTCTTGCCCACAGTAGTGGGTGCAAAGGCTATCTTAATTAAACCAGCCCATTCCGATCCATATTAGTTCACCAATTCCTAAAATGTAGATGTTCACTCTTGCCATCTCCTGTTTGACCACTTCTAATTTACCTTGATTCATGGACCTAACATTACAGGTTCCTATGCAATATTGTACTTCACAGCATCAGACTTTACTTCCGTCACCAGTCACATCCACACCTGGGTGCTCTTTTTGCTTTGGCTCANTTCACCAATTCCTAAAATGTAGATGTTCACTCTTGCCATCTCCTGTTTGACCACTTCTAATTTACCTTGATTCATGGACCTAACATTACAGGTTCCTATGCAATATTGTACTTCACAGCATCAGACTTTACTTCCATCACCAGTCACATCCACACCTGGGTGCTCTTTTTGCTTTGGCTCCGCTTCTTCATTCTTTTCTGAGGTATTTCTCCACTCTTCTCCAGTAGCATATTGGGTTTCTACTGAACGTTCAGTGTCATATCATTTTGCTTTTTCATACTGTTCATAGGATTCTCAAGGCAATACCAAAATGGTTTGCCATTCATTTCTCCAGTGAACTAGCTGACTCACAAGAAGCCCAAGAATACTGGAGTGGGTATTCTCTGGTGGATCTTCCCGACCCAGGAATAGAACAGAGGTCTCCTGCATTGCAGGCAGATTCTTTACCAACTGAGGTATCAAGAAAGCCCCTCCAGTGGACCACACTTTGTCAGAATTCTCCACCATGACCCATTCCTCTTGGGTGGCCCTACATGGCATGGCTCATAGTTTCATTGCATTAGACAAGGCTTGGATCCATGTGATCAGTTTGATTAGTTTTCTGTGATTGTGTTTTTCATTCTGTCTGCACTAACAGATATGGTAATTTTGAGGACAACTTTTCTCATTAGAGATATGTCAACGTTCAGTAAAGACAGGCTTTGTTGGCCACCATTCAAGACTTGCTGGGTGAAGTCATCAGGGGCTTCTATGTGTGCTATCTTCCAGGAATATGTAATTTTGAGTCTACATTCAACAGATTGATTGTGACAAACGTTTGGTTGTTCACGGGTTCTGTACACAGCATTGTACAAATGATTGCTGCATTTCAGACATGCTTCCTTGACCTTGAGGACTCATTACTCAACATCTCTGGAACCCTTCTGGTGGAGTCATCTTTGAACTTAAATGCCACAGTGGAAAGAAAACAATTCTGTGATATGCACCTTCTTTTTATTTTCAACCAAAGCATGTATTCAAGCTTGGTCATTGACTTTATTCACCAGATTGAGACTCTGTCAAAAACTAAAGTCATTCTCATGAGGTCAAGTCATGATCTCTAAGACCAGTCAAAGCGTTTGCCAGAGTTTTCCCCTACACTTGTTGTGAGAGTCTCCATTCACCTGCTTTCTCTCCAGTCACAAGGACATGGAGACTCCACCACACAGATGCTTAACTGGTGAAGGCTGGTCTTTGACTGATCTTGAGTACATAAGGTTCAGGACTCTGAGGGACACTTCTACCATTTCACATATGCAGGCTCTACTCCACCTCTATGACTCTTCTGACTGTGGGATTTACATATAAATACCAGTCTGAGAGAGGGATGTGCCCACCTCAAACCTCTTCCCATAATCTGAAGGAGCACAGTGCTGGACTCCTGCTACACCACTCAGAGCATCCAATGCTGCTATTTCAGGAATAGAAGGGGAATTCTTCTGTAGAGTGCTCTCCTCCACAGCAAACGAGGTGATCTATATGTAAGCCTTGCATTAAGTAAGAAAGCCGTCACAAAGAAGGAAGACATTTATTCCTGTCTCCTAAGACCCATTATGCTGGCTCCATTTGTGCCTCTGAAGGAAATCTTGGATAGCTGCTACCTTAAGCAGAAACTCTCTCCAACCACTGTTTATCCCACTTGTGTAATTAAAGCACCCAACCCAATAATCAAGCTGAATTTCTTTGAAGGGTAAAGCCTCTCCTTCCCATGGCTTCTGCTGAAGGCCGAGCAGAGTGGACAGGGCTGCTTCCATCTTCAGCCCTGCCCTCGCCTTCTCCTCCTCCAGCCACTGGCCTTGCTTCTGACTCCTCCTTGGTTGGAGGAGAGAGAAGAAACCACTGAAAACAAGTCTGGTGCAATCTGGTCTTTGGGGAATGGAGACACACTTAGTGTCTCTTTTTCTCATGGGGCTCCATTAATGACTGCAGATAGCCTCCCCTGGAAATCTACCATTACATGTCCAACTGCTGACTGCTATCTGCCCTCCAGATGGTCATTTCAACTCGAGTTCCTGGCAGAGTTGGGGTCTCTGGTAGACGTCCAGTCAAGTCCCCTTTAAGCCGTCTTTGGCTGGCTCCCTCCTGTGTGGCCTATAGCTGATTAGTGGGAAGAACACACTTGGGTCCCACAGTCAGTGAGAGTTATGGTTGCTTCAAATCAGCCTCCTCAGTTATTGTCCTCTGGCACATGGCAACATCTTTTATATTTCCCCCGAGAGCATCTGGCTCTAAAGTTTCACTCCAGAGGACACTGGTCTTGTCCCCCCAGGAATCTCTTACCATGCAGCACTCATGTCCTCAGGCAGCACCAAGACCCAGGGGGCCACCTTATTGGTGTGAGGTAAGGGAGAACTCTTGTTCTGTTGGGTGGATCACAAGAGGATTCCCCTTGGAGCCTCCCTTATGAAATGCCATGGTTACAGAGAGATTACCCTCTTGACTAGGGGAGCCACTACTGTAGGCATAAACCCCCCAAATTTGCCAGTCCTGAAGGTTGTTGTCCTTCTAATTGAATTGTCCTCTTTTACAAAGCTCTTTCTTCATAGCTCAATTGGTAAAGAATCCGCCTGCTATGCAAGGAGACTCTGTTTGATTCCTGGGTCGGGAAGATCCCCTAGAGAAGGGAAAGGATACCCACTCCAGTATTCTGGAGGCCTGGAGAATTCCATGGACTACAGTCCATGAGGTCTCAAAGAGTTGGATACAACAGAGCCACTTTCACTTTCACTTTCCTCTTAAACTCTTCAAATACCTACTGAATTATTTGAACAACTACACCTCACAGAACTGGTCACCACCTGCTTTCTTTCAAGTTCTACATATATCTTTTAGTACATAAGACTGGAATGTGGGGATGTTGTCAGTACTGAGTCAGTCGAAATGAATATTTATTGTTAAGATCGTGCCACATTCACCCTAGGTCTCTCACATAAACTTCAGTTCAAAATTTCAATGTCGGACCCTCCCTTTGACTCTGGTACTCAGCTTGTCACAAACCTAACTGAAGGCTGTCACTTCTGAGTCTACCCTGATGGTCTCACCTGCAGACCCTAACTTTCCTCTTTCTGCAAAGAAAGGGGCTTATCACCCCATCACCCACATACACACATCCTACACATCCTTCAGAGTCGACCTCAAGCCCGGAATTCTTCCTCAAGTCTTCTCCTATCAATCCTACTTTCCCCAACTATGGATCATGGCTATGCGTATTTCAACCATAGGAATAGTACACACAGTGAGTGCGGGAACTTCCTGAGACTTCAGGATTCAGAACCACCTTCAGAGAAAACTGGGGTATAATGAAAGTGAAGATAATCTAGTGGTCAATAATTCACGCATCAAGGAAAAGATGATACCTATATGATTCACTTGAATTACTCATTTTTCTTCTGAGTATGTTTTACCTTCAAAAATACAACATAGGTTTGAGAGAAAAGAAATCAACTCCTTTAAGTTGCATCTTCATTAGGTCCTAACACAAGCCTAGAAACACACAAGCTAACTGACTTCATAATGCTTCTGCAAATCCCTGAGAGAAAATATCATCCAAATAGTTCATAAAGGAAATATGTCTGGGCAGTGCACGATTGTTTGCTCTCTAGAGATAATGTTGCACTGATGAATCACTCATGAGGAACTAACTATAAACATAAGATTTTGTTATCAGTTCAGTTCAGTTCAGTTGCTCAGTCGTGTCCGACTCTTTGCGACCCCATGAATCGCAGCACGCCAGGCCTCCCTGTCCATCACCAACTCCCGGAGTTCACTCAGACTCATGTCCATCAAGTCAGTGATGCCATCCAGCCGTCTCATCCTCTGTCGGCCCCATCTTCTCCTGCCCCCAATCCCTCCCAGCATCAAAGTCTTTTCCAATGAGTCAACTCTTCGCATGAGGTGGCCAAAGTACTGGAGTTTCAGCTTTAACATCATTCCTGCCAAAGAAATCCTGAGGTTTATCTCCTTCAGAATGGACTGATTGGACTTCCTTGCAGTCCAAGGGACTCTCAAGAGTCTTCTCCAACACCACAGTTCAAAAACATCAATTCTTCGGTGCTCAGCCTTCTTCACAGTCCAACTCTCACATCCATACATGACTACTGGAAAAACCATAGCCTTGACTAGATGGACCTTAGTTGGCAAAGTAATGTCTCTGCTTTTGAATATACTATCTCGGTTGCTCATAACTTTTCTTCCAAGGAGTAAACGTCTTTTAATTTTGTGTCTGCAATCACCATCTGCAGTTATTTTGGAGGCCAAAAAAAAAAAAAAAAAAAGTCTGACACTGTTTCCACTGTTTCCCCATCTATTTCCCATGAAGTCATGGGACAAGATGCCATGATCTGAATGCCATGATCATGATGCCATGATTGTTTTCTGAATGTTGAGCTTTAAGCCAACTTTTTCACTCCTCTTTTTATAGCAAATAGCAATTGGGGCCCGCAGTGTTATTTCACATATACTATGAATGTTTCTCACAACAGACTTTTCTTCCACGTTGTCTTACTCCATTTGTAGTATTTGTGATGAACCTTAGAATGAGCAGGTATTTGAGATGTTATTTTCTTGAGATTTAATCTCCAATCCCTGTGTCCTTAAGTTTCATGGATGCAGTAAACACTCTGTCACTTTCACAGACAAAACAAAGGACAGCTGTAAAAATTCCAGATATTTGAGTTTGAGTTATCTGCCATATTTATTTTAGTATAAACTTATCTCTGTATCACTAAAGTTTTGTAATGATTTTAGCAAGAAGCTTTAATGTGCTCAGTTTCTATGTGGGTAAAATTTTGCCAAGGATTTCAACAGTCATGTGAGACTTTCTTGTTATCAGGTGATTAAAAAAAATAATAAAATCAGGGAATGCTTTCAAAAGAAAAAGAAGTAGGCATCATAAGATGTATCCATCAGGATTCTAGCAGAAAAAAAGATGGTCTATAGTGATATACTTGAAGCTGAGTCTAGTGAAGAGGCTTCCTATGAGCTATGGATACAAGGTTTGGAAATGACAAGGGAGAGGTCCAGTAACAGTGAGGAAATTGCATCAGTACCCTAAGTAGTGAACAAAAGGTGGAATCCAGAAGGAGATTCAGATGGAGAGATCTCAAGGAGAGGAGCTATGACCTTCAGCTTAGGGGTAGCAACTACTCAGAGATGACCCTGCAGGGAGAGAGGCAGGAGAACAGATATACTGATCTTGCTTTTCTACCTTCAAGAGATCTCCTGCTTGGATTTCCTTTGGCAGAAACCAAGCAGAGGACCGACAGCAAGAGATCCCACTGATGCAGTCCATGCAGATCAGTCTCCCAGGCAACAAGTTAGACTGAAGGAGAGAGGGGGGTGAAGTGTGGATGTGCAGGGGCAAATGAAAACTATTTGATAGAGAAGAGGTTTTTATATTACAGTTAGGAGCGTTTGAAGTTAGGGCAGTATGTTAAAAGAGGGTGAGAGCCCACTGGTGGAGTTGGACCCATGTCTTGTGAATGTTTCCTAGCTGGGAGGACTTGTGCCTCTACTCTGGTGGATGGAACTGGATTTTGTCTCTCTGAAAGGCAGTGCTGTGTCTAGCAGTGTGTGTTCAGGTGTCTATGGGCTTGATATGGCTTTGGGCAGTCCTGCTAATGGTCAGGGTTGTGTTTCTGTTTTGCAAATGGTTTGGCGTGAAGTGTCCAGGACTGGAGGTTTTGAGTCTTTGGGTGGGGCTTCCGCTTAGTGTTTATATGGAGGCCTTTGGGAGAGCTCCTGTCAATTAACGTTCCATTAGCAAATGTGCTGTTTGATGCAGAGATCTCAAATCCCTAGTTTGTGCTCTGTGACAACCAACAGGGGTGGAAGGGGGTTCAAGAGGGAGGGGACATATGTGTACCTATCATTGATTCATGTTGATATATGGCAGGAGCCAACATAATACTGGAAAGCAATTTCTTCCAATTAAAAAAATTAAGATGTCTAAAAAGATCAAACTAGTGCCTTTGAAAGAGCTTTAACTTTAAAAGCAAACAGATATGAAATAAAATTCAGCTCTATTGATCACTAGGCAAGAATTCAGATGGCTCTAGTCAAATTACTTATAGTCTTGAGACTCACTGTCATCTTTTCTATAGGACTGTTATCATAATTAATTTAAATAAAATGACATACAGAACAGTTTTGTAGAGAAAAACAGTCATATTAATTTGTACTATACTTAAATGACATTGATAGCAAAAAAGAGATATATTTAATAGCAAAAAGAGGAGAGAATAAAACAAGAGAGTTTGCTAACTTCCACATCTCCATGAACCATAAAATAATGGTGCCAGAGAAGCCCATGTTTCACAAACAAAGTTCTCCTAGGTGTGGATTGAAATAACACACCAGTTATTACATTAGTGGGGCCTACACTTAACATAGGCAAGGTTTCTTATTTGAATTTTCCCAAATTGAATCTTTGAACTCTACAAAATGGATCATACCTGAAGTTATGTCAACTTCATACACTCTTAAACTTGTTGGCATTGTGTTGAAGGGCAGGTAGGAGCTAGGAGTGTTGGGGAATGAGCTGGGAAGATATTTAATTCCAGTCAATTCTCACTGCATGGATTTCCCAGATGATGCTAGTGGTAAAGAACCCCCTTACCAATATATAAGAAGTAAGTGATGTGGATTTGACCTCTGGGTCAGGAAGATTCCCTGGAGGGTGGCATGGAAACCCACTCCAATATTCTTGCCTGGAGAATCCCATGAACAGAGGAGCCTGGTGGGCTACAGTCCACAGGGTCGCGAAGAGTTGGACAGGATTGAAACAACTTAGCCTGCTTGCATGCGGCCCTCAGTTCAGTTCAGTTCAGTTCAGTTGCTCAGTCATGTCTGACTCTTTGCGACCCCATGAATCACAGCACGCCAGACCTCCCTATTTATCACGAACTCCCGGAGTTCACCTAGACTCACGTCCATCAAGTCAATGATGCCATCCAGCCATCTCATCCTCTGTCGTCCCCTTCTCCTCCTGCCCCCAATCCCTCCCAGCCCTCACTGCATAACAAATCATCCCAAAACGTAGTGGTTTAAAACAACAGCAATCATTTATTTTTCTCATGAATCTGCAATTTGGGCAGGACCCAGTGAGGATGACTCATCTTTGCTCTTTGCAGTTTCATCAGCTGGCAGCTGCAGAATCCACTCTGTGTTGTCTCACTTGCAAGGCCAGCAAGCTGATTCTGGATGGCAGATGAAATATCAGCCAGGGGAGTGGACCAGTGACTTCAGGTTCTCTTCATGGGGGCGACTTGGTCTTCTACTCAGGCTTCCTCAAGGGAAGGAAGGATGGGCAAATTTCAAGGGTAACCAATGTGGAAGAGCAGGAGGCATTTGCCCTATCTAATCTTAGAAGTCACATGGTGTTGCTTCAACCACCCACTGTTTCTCAAAGCAGTCACAAAGTCCTTCCAATTTCAAGGCAGAGGACATAGACCCATAGCGCAAGAGAGAGAGATCATAAGAGGAAGTCAGAATGTAAGAAGGCAGAAAATACGGTTTTAACCATCTTTGGAAACTATAAACTATAGTATTAACAAGTTATAGTAAAATGAGGAGTGAAAATAAAGTTTATACTACGAGAACAGTTGCCATATGTTTGAAAGCATATTTTTAATCATGTTGAATACAACTTGAAATATATTCATCTCAGCTTCTCCCCTTATATTTTTCATTCGTTCATCATGCTTCTGCATTAGCAACTTTATTTGTTTCTCCTTTTCTTCTGGTGGTTTATGGGCATATTCCTTTTCTATTAGTTTAATTTTGTTTTGTAATTCATCAACATAGACTTTCTTCAAGTGTTCCATCTGCTGTCTCAGCTTTTGGTCTATGTCCTTGTAAATGGGGTCAGAAAAGTAAGCCCCCTGGTTGTTCTGCACCATCTTGTCTATCAGCTCCACCAGCTCCTGCACCTGAGCTTCCTTCTCAGCCTGCTCTGTGTATCTGCTGTTACTGATGGCAAAGCTGCGCTCTCCACACTCCTGGAGGAGGCTTCGTAGGTTTACATCTGCACCCTTCAAAAAGTCGCTCAGGCTCTGGTCCCCCAGTTCATCTCTGCAAGTGAACAAGATGATCATATACTTCATGGCTGCTTTCCCAAACAGATTCTTGACCAACGCCACTGTTTCCTGCTCTTCCTGTGTGTAGCGGCCCAGCCTCAGGACCAGGACGATGGCGTGAGGCCCGGGACAGGAGGCGAGGACACATCGGCTGATTTCCCTGCAGGTGGTCTTCAGAGTCTTCTGGGTGTCAAAGAGCCCTGGGGTGTCAACAACGAGAAGATCTCTCCCCTTCCATTTCCGGGATGCTTTCTGACAAGTTTTGGTAACAGCTTCTGGAGCAATCCTAGAGTCGAATACTTTGTCCCCGAGGATGGTGTTTGCCGTCGCACTTTTCCCACTTCCAGTCTTCCCGACCAGCACGATCCTCAGAGTGTTGTTTGGTGTGGCAGCCATGTTTATATCACGAGATTCTGGTGCGCAGGCACCCACACCACTAAGGAGAGGGGGAAAGGATCAATTTCGGTAAGTAGGAACCATTTCCAACTCTCTCTCTCTCTTTGTTTCTTCTTTTCCTCACTGAAAGTACTAATATTCGCTTATGCCCATTGACCCCCGTAGAGACAGAAAATTTAAACAGTTCCATTGTTACTGAAGAAATAACCAACTAGTTAAGAGTATCTCCACAAGAATGTCAGGTGCTGATGGTTTCATAGGGAACTCACTGAAACCTTTAAAGACCTGATAATCTCAGTGTTACTCAAACTATTCCTGATCACATAGCAATGAAGGAAAATGTTCAGTTTTTTCTATGAAGCAAGTGTAATGTTGATTCCAAAGCTAACAAAGATTTCACAATAAATAAAGCTATAGACATGTCTCATGTGTTAATATTGATACAAAAGTCCTAAGTAAATTATTACATGCAAAAAGCAGTATCACATGAGTAAGTACGATTGTCAGATATACTAGGGTGATTCAACAAGAGGATTTTGATTGTTACAATACATCCCATCAAGAGATTAAGAAGAAAAGTAACTAGGTGCAGAAGAGTCATTTGGCCAAATTCAATCCTGATTTGCGTTTAAAGCAGTTCATCAAATTTAAATTAATTGATTCTTCTTTAACATGATTGTATGTATATATAAAATAAAAAATTTTGTTATCACTTTTTTTTTCATCCAACTAAAATTGTTGTTCAGCCACCAAGTTGTGTTGAACTCTTTTGTGACCCTATTTATTGTAGCCTGCTTGGCTCTTCTGTCCATGGCACTACACAGGCAAGAATACTAGAGTGGTTTGCCATTTCCTTCTCCAGAGGATCTCACAGACCCAAAGATCAAACCTGAGCCTCCTGCATTGGCAGGTGGATTCTTTGCCATTGAGCCACCTGAGAAACTCAGCAACTAAAGCAGTTGATTATAAAATTTATTTGGATGGAGGGAAAAATTAGCCTGGGAAATCAAGCCAAAAAAAAAAAAAAAAAAAAAAAAAGAAGAAGAGGTAAGACTAGCTTTGCCAGATAGTAGAATATCAGTTTATATAATTAAAGCAGTATAATATTGGTGCATGGATAGAAAGAACAGTGAAACAAAAACAGAAAATTCAAATATAGGCCAAGTTGCTCATGCAATATTCATTTATATTCAAATCATTTACGTTATGCTACATTTATATTCAGTAAGGTAGCATCTCACATCAATGCAAAGAAAGATGGACTAATAAGGAACATTGAGATAACCATATAGAAAAAATAAAATTGCGTCCATTTCTTCTTGCCAGTCAACTTCCAAATAGATTAGAAATAGAAATGTAGAAAAAGTTAATCCATAAAAATAATAGAAGAAACTCTGTAAATCTTTGTAACCAAGGTACAGGTAAAATATTTATAAGATTTGGAATAGAGTAAGGTTGTGTGAAAATCACTTAGTCATGTACCACTCTTTGCGATCCCATGGACTGTAAAATCCATGGTATTCTCTAAGCCAGAATACTGGAGTGGGTAGCCTTTCCCTTCTCCAGGTTATCTTCCAAACCCAGGGATTGAACCCAGGTCTCCTGCATTAGAAGTGGATTCTTTACAAGCTGAGCCACAGGGAAGACCAGAGTAAGGAAAGAGACTCCTAAATTTGACTACATAAAAATCAAACAGATATTGTGGGGATATACAAATTAAAACACAAATGTCAAACCAGGGGAAAAAAATTTCCTGCTTATATAAAAGAAGGGCCATTTCCCTTTTATACAAATAATATATCTACAAATGGTCAATAAGCACATGAAAAGATGCTCAGCATCACTAACTACTCAAGAAATGCAATCAAAAATACCTTGATGTGTCACCTCACAGCAGTCAGAATTGCCACCATCAAAAAGTTTACAAATAATACTGGAGAGAGTGTGAAGAAAAGGAACTCTCCTCCACTGTTGGTGGAAACATAAATTGGTATAGCCTCCAGGAAGAACAGTATGGAAGATCCTCAAAAAACTAGAAATAGAGTTGCCATATGATCCAGTAATCCAACTCCTGGGCATATTATCCAGATAAAACTCTAATTTGAAAAGATACATGCAGCCCTATGTTCATAGTAGCACTATTTACCATAGCCCAGACGTGAAAACAACCTAATTGTCCATCTACAGATGAATGTGTAAAGAACTATGGTTTGTATATACAATGGGATATTACTCAGTGGTAAAAGAGAATGAAATAATGCCATTCACAGCAACATGGATGAAATGAAATGTTTTTCAATATGCCAGCAAATTTGGAAAACTCAGCAGTGGCTGCAGGACTGGAAAAGGTCAGTTTTCATTCCAATTCCAAAGAAAGGCAATGCCAAAGAATGCTGAAACTACCGCACAATTGCAGCGGGTTACACATTTTTTTCAAGTGCACAAGGAATAGTCTCCTAATTAGACCGTCTATAAGGACATGAAACAAACTTCAGTAAGTCTGTGTTGTTGTCACTGTTGTTTAGTTGCTAAGTCGCATCTGACTCTTTTGTGACCCCATGGACTGTAGCCCACTAGGCTCCTCTTTCCATGGGATTTCCCAGGCAAGAATACTGAAATGGGTTGCCATTTCCCTCTCCAGGGGATCTTCCTGAACCAGGGATCAAACCTATGTCTCCTGCATTAACAGGTAGAGTCTTTACCACTCAGTCACCAGGGAAGCCCAAGAGGCTTGAAATCATACATAGTAAGTTTTCCAGCCAAAATGGAGTAAAATAACAGGAAAAATGAGAAATTCAGTAATACATGGATATTAAACTACACGATCTTAAATACGATGAGTCAAAAAAGAGATCAAACAGGAAATTATAAATACTTTGAGATGAATGAAAATGAAAAGCCAACATGGCAGAACTTAGAGACTGCAGCTGAAACAATGCTTGGAGGAGATTTCATAGTTGGAAATACCTATATTAAACTAAGATTTCAAACCAGTAACATGATATTTCACATTGAAACAGTAATAAATTAAAAGCAAACTAAACCTAAAGCAACCAGAAGAGGGATATAGTAAAGATTCGAATGGAAATTATTGATCTAGAAAATAGAAAATTAACAAAACAAAAACTTAAAAAAAAATGAACAAATCGATAAATTTCTAGATAGCCTGTCCAAAAATATATGCAGGAGAATTAAATAAGTAAAATCATAAATGAAAGAGGAAACATTATTACTGAGCTTTCACAAATGAAACAATTACATGGAAATATCATGAACAATTTTATGCTCCCAAGATTAGATAACTTAGATAAAATGAACAAATTAATAAGCTATCAAAACTGAATCAGGGAGAGATAGAAAGTCTGAATAGATTTATAATTCATAAAGAAATTCAAGTACCAATAAAAAATATTTCTACGAAAAAAACCCCAAAGCAAAAAAACATGCAGACCCCAATGACTTCACTGATAAACCTTGCCAGGTATCTAATAATTAACACCAATTCTTCACAAACTCTTCTAAAAACAGAAAAATACACTTTTAAATTCATTCCGTGGTGCCAGTTTTATTCGAAGTCAGAAAAAGACACAAAAATATAAGAAAACTACATGCCAATATACCTTATGAGTATAGATGCAAAAATCATCCACAGAATAAAAGCAAAGTGAACCCAGCAATTATATGAAAAGTATACACCAAGAACAAGTGAAATTTACCTTAGGAAGAATATTGGCTTAATATCAATTGATATAATTAATTTAGTAAGCCATATCAATAGTATAAAGAAAGATTATTTCAATAGATTTAGAAAAGTATTTGAGAAAAATGAATGCCATTTCATAGTATAATAAAAACAAACTAGAAAAAGAAAGAAATTTCCAACCTGGTAAAAAGTCATCTGTGAAAATTCTAACTAGTACCATACTTAATGACAAGAGACTAAAAATTTTCCTGCTAAGATTAGGTATAAGACAAGGATATCTGTTCTCATCACTTCATTTCAACTTTTTACCAGAGGTTCTAACTAGAGCAATTAGGTAAGAAAATACACTATTCAAAAGCAAGGAAATGAGGGTTACAAAGATGGTTCAACATCCACAATGTGATTCACTACACTAACACAATGAAGAATAAAAACCATGTGATCATTTCAATAGATACAGGAAAAGTATTTGACAAAATTCAATGTCCTTTCATGATACAAACTCTGAACAAACTGGATACAAAGGGAACATACCTCTCATAGCAAAGGCCATATACAACAAGCCTACAGCTGTCATACTCAACAGTGAAAAGCTTTTCCTCTAAAATCAGGAAAATTACAAGGATGCTCACTCTTGCCACTTTTATTCAATATAGTACTGGGAGTACTAGGCAAAGCAATTAAGTAATAGAGAGAAATAAAGGACATCTAAGTCAGAAGGAAGTAAAAATGTCTCTATTTTCAAATGAAATGATTTTATACACAATAAATTTTAACACCCCACCAAAAATGTGATAATAAGCACATTAAGTAAAATTGCAGATTAAAAAAACCAAATACAAAAATCAGTTGCATTTCTGTACACTGATAATGATTTATCAGAAAGAGGAAACAATCTCATTTACAATAGCGTCAGAAGGAATAACTCACCTGGGAATAAATTTAACCAAAGAGGTGAAAGACCTGTACACTGAAAACAAGACATTGATGAAAGAAATTAAAAGCCACAAATAAATGAAAAGGTATTCTGTGTTCATGAATTGAAAGAATTAATATTGTAAAAATGTCCATTCTACCCAGAGAGATCTACAGATTCAATGCAATTCCTATCAGAATTCCAATAGTGCTTTTCACAGAAAGAGGAAAAAAAAAAAACAATGCTAAAACCTGTAGGAAACACAAAAGATCTCAAATAGGCAAAGCAGTTTTAAGAAAGAAGAACAAAACTAGAGGCATCACACTTTCTGATTTCAAACCATATTACAAAGCTATACTAATCAAAATCATATAGTATTGGCACAAAAACAGACACATGGAACAGAACACAGACCTCAGAAATAAACCCATGTATATATGGTAAATCAGTTTACTACAAATGAGCCAAGAGTATACAGTGGGGAAGTAAGTATCTTTTCAATAAATGGTTTGGAAAAACTAGACAGCCACATGCAAAAGAATGAAATTGGATGCCTCTGCTACTGCTGCTGCTAAGTCGCTTCAGTCATGTCTGACTCTGTGCGACCCCATAGAAAGCAGCCCACCAGGCTTCCTCATCCCTGGGATTCTCCAGGCAAGAACACTGGAGTGGGTTGCCATATCATACACCAAAAACAAACATCAATTCAAAATGGACTGAGATTTGAACATATGACTTAAAACCACAAAACTCCTAGAAGAAAACACAGTGGTTAAGCTCCTTGACATCAAGTTGGCAATGATTTTTTGCATTTGACACCAAAAGCACAAGTGACAAAAGCAAAAATCTTAGACCTGGTGCAGTCAAATAAATAAATATTGTGGAAAACTTTTAAAAATGCAAAAATTAATAAGTGAGATTATATCAATGTAAAAATTTCTGCACAACAAAAGAAACAATCAACAAAATGTGAAGGCAACTTATGAAATGGGAGAAAATATTTGTTAAATCAAATATCTGATAAAGGGTAAAAATAAAAATGTATACCAGGAATTTATACAGCTCTCTAGCAAAAGAAATAAGCAATTCAACTTAAAAATGAGCAGACAAACTTAATAGACATTTTCCCAAAGAAGACATGCACATGGCCAACAGATAATCAAAAAAATTCTCAACACTGCTAATCATGCAGGAAATGCAAATCAAAACCACAATGAGATATCATTTCATACCTGTTAGAATGGCCATCATCAACAAGACAATCAATAATAAGGTAAACCTATGGCTGATTCATGTTGATGTTTGGCAGAAATCAACACAATACTATAAAGCAAGTCAGTCAGTTCATTGCAGTCACTCAGTCGTGTCTGAATCCTGGCAACCCCATGAACTGCAGCATGGCAGGCCTCCCTGTCCATCATCAACTCCCAGAGTCTACCCAAACTCATGTCCATTGAGTCGGTGATGCCATCCAACCATCTCATCCTCTGTCATCCCCTTCTCCTCCCACCTTCAATCTTTCCCAGCATTGGGGACTTTTCAAATGAGTCATTTCTTTGTATCAGGTGGCCAAAGTATTGGAGTTTTAACTTCAGCATCAGTCTTTCCAATGAATATTCAGGACTGCTTTCCTTTAGGATGGACTGGTTGGATCTCCTCATAGTCCAAGTGACTCTCAAGAGTCTTCTCCAAGACCACAGTTCAAATGCATCAATTCTTTGATGCTCAGCTTTCTTTATGGTCCAAGTCTCCATACATGACTACTGGAAAAACCATAGCTTTGACTAGATGGACCTTTGTTGGCAAAGTAATGTCTCTGCTTTTTATTATGCTGTCTAGGTTGGTCATAACTTTTCTTCCAAGGAGCAAGTGTCTTTTAATTTCATGGCTGCAGTCACCATCTGCAGTGATTTTAGAGCCCTCAAAAACAAAGTCTGTCACTGTTTCCACTGTTTCCCCACCTATTTGCCATGAAGGGATGGGACCAGATGCCATGATCTTAGTTTTCTGAATGTTG
>SJYX01014099.1:84609-114163 GCA_006410675.1 Oreotragus oreotragus
TGCTCCTGTTGTTGTTTAGTCATTCAGTCGTGTCTAACTCTTTGCAACCCCTGGACTGTAGCCCACCAATCTCCTCTCTCCTCCACTATCTCCTGGAGTTTGCTCAAAATTCACGTCCCTTGAATCAGTAATGCTACGTGATGCACATACTCTTGAAAGTGAAAGTGAAGTCACACAGTCATGTCCGACTCTTTGCGACCCCATGGACTGTAGCCCACCAGGCTCCTCCACCCATGAAATTTTCCAGGCCAAGTACTGGAGTGGGTAGCCATTTCCTTCTCTAGGCACATACTCTTATGTGGGACTAAATTCTCTCTCTTTCTTTGTATGTGTGCATGCTCAGTCACTCATGTTCGACTTTTTATGACCCCCTGGACTGTAGCACACCAGGCTCCTCTGTCCATGGAATTTCCAGGCAAGAATACTGGAATGGGTTGCCATTACCTACTTCAGGGGATCCTCCTGACCCAGGAATCAACCCCACATCTCTTGTGTCTCCTGTATTGACAGTAAGATTCTTTACCACTGAGCCACCTGGGAAGCCCCTCTCCTTCCCTAGTCCCCTAGCAAATAAGAAAGGCGATTGCTAGAACTACTGCAGACACCAAAATGCATTTTTGAAGTCAACAAACACCCCCCAAAAGAATGTTCAGCAAAGGCAAAAGGTACTCCTGGGGACTTACAAGGAAAGCTAACCTCAGAACAAGTTACAAAGTGAAAATTCTGTAATTCTCCTAAAACCTCCACTCTCCTTAGTACTGTCCACAATAGTGAAGGAAACAACTAAGGTTATGAACTTGGTCCTCACCCCTTTACCCTACAGGGACTCTTGAATATCTTCTCCCCAAGTTAAGCTGGGCTTTGTGGGCTGATGTTAATTTCCTCATCCCAACTGTGTACTGAAGGGGTGGGACTAGGATAACTGATTCAAAACCTCAAGTCATGGGCTGAATAATTAAAAATAATTTGACATGGAGGGGAACTTAATATTTTTAAGTACAGATATAGGAATATAAATCTAAGAAATACACATTTTTATATATTGTGAATCACCACAATGGCATTTCTGCAGCCATAAAATAAAGATTGGAGCAATATGGCAGGTGTGTATAATATTAAGAAAAAATACAGACTGTGACTAATGTATGTGACAGCATTGTAGCTACATAAAAATATGCATTGCACATGGTCAATAAGATCAAAGGAACTATAGAAAATAAAAAGTGTTCCAAAGATAAAAATGCATACATGTTTAACAATCTCCTAAATAATTCCAAAAGATGCCAGGTTCAATGAGTACTGGACTAGCTAAATAAACCTTGACCCCTTGAAGCTTTAAAAGAAAGGATTGTACAAGTTTTACTTTTTCCAATAACTGCATACTTTTATAACCCTAGATTTTAACTGTTAAGAACCTCAGAAGAACTTTCCAAATTCCATTCCAAACTTTGCAGGAAGTTCCAAAGGGCATACCCAACAGTTTTGTGGATTTCCTGCAGCACACTTTCTCATTTCCACCTTTGACGGGGACATCTTGCTTCAGGTCGTCTTCTTCTTGGTTGTGAATCTTGTAGCTCTTTCTTCATGTCACCTCTGGTGTCAATTAAGGGAGCCTGTTGATTTCTAGATACAAAATAACTAATCACATCAAGGGATTTGCCCCTGGGAAAAACTTTACTGAAAGCTTTGGGGGGTGGAGGGTGCAGGAGAGATACTGCAGAAATGCAAACAGTTTTGGCTTGAGTTCTAGACAAAACTGCCCTCTGAGTTCTTTGAAACGGGTTATTGAGCCAGCCTCTCTCTTTATTTTTCCTTTGTTGTTGGAGCCAATGGGGGAGAACACTGTTATCTGTAAGAACCAGGTGGTGAAGAGGTAGAGTTTGAAATGGACGGTAAAACTGACCTGAGTCTGGTATATGTGTATATATAAAACACCTACTTCACCCAATCATCTATTGATGGACATTTAGGTTGCTTTCCTATCTTGGTTATTATCAATAATGTTGCTATGAATATTGGAGAGCATACATATTTCTGAATTAGTGTTTTCATTTCCTTTGGCTATACACCCAGAGGTAAAACTGCTAGATCATATGGAAGTTCTGTTTTAAATTTTCCAAGGACCCGCCATACTGTTTTCTACCATTACTGTAGCAATTGACACTCCCACTATCAGTGCACTAAGGGTCGCTTTTCCCTACATCCTCGCCAACACGTGTTACTTCTTGTTTTCTGATGGCAGCCATTCTGACAGCGGTGCCCCATGCCTCTTGTACCCGAGTGTCTGTTTTCTTCCTCAAATTAGGAAATTTTTCAATTATAATTCCACCAAACACATTTTTGACCCACTTCTCTCTCGTCTCTTCCTCTAACATGAATGTTAGTACATTTGATGTTGTCCCAGAGGACCCATAAACTATCATCCATTTTTTAAACGTGTTTGTTTGTTTGTTTGTTTGCTGTTCTGGTTAGGTGATTTCCACTCTTCTGTCTTAAGTGCTCTTCTATGTCACCTCAGCTGGCCTGAACTCCTTCTAGTACGTTTTTCACTTCCGTTGTCATAATCGTCAGCTCTGACTGGTTTTTATATTTTCTAGTTCTTTGCTGAACTTTCCACTGTGTTCAGCTGTTGTTTCCTCAAGTTCAGTTAGCATTTTTATTACTATTGCTTTGGACTCCTTGGCAAGCAAATTATTTGTCTCTGTTATCTTGTTCTTTCATTTAAAATGTATGCCTCTGTTTTCTCATTTTCTTTAACTTTCTCAGTCGCTGCTATGAAATTGGGTGAAACAGTCACCTATTCTGGTCTTGAAGGCATGTCCTTCGTGGAAGTGTCCCTTTGCAGTGTGCATGTGCCTGGTGGCTTTGGTGGGAGAGCTGGACCAGAAGTGAGCGGTGACTGTGTCATCTCCCAGGGTGTGCTGGCCGGCACCACAGTGGTGGGAGGCAGGGCTGGAGTCGGAGGGGCGACAGCCAGAGCCAGGTGCCAGCCAGGGCTTCTCCTAGGCTCCATACCAGTTGCCACCCTATTGTGGGAGGAACAAAAGCCAAGTGGCAGGAGCGGGAGTCTTAAGGAAGCTTAATCTTTCCCCAGATTGAGGACTGTCTTCACCTTGGCTGGGGGCATAGCCATGGCCTGAGGCCTCGGGGCCACTTTTNCTTGGAGAATTTTGAGCATTACTTTACTAGCGTGTGAGACGAGTGCAATTGTGCGGTAGTTTGAGCATTATTTGGCATTGTCCTTCTTTCAGATTGGAATGAAAACTGACTAACAAATTACCATCATATATTTATGGACTTAATACATATTTTCATTACCTCAGTTTCTATAGTCTCAGTGCTTTTTAACTGAGCCCTTGTCTTGGAATTTTATTTTATTAATTAATTAATTTCTTTTAATTGGAGGATAGTTACAATATTGTGATGTTTTTTGCCATGCATCAACATGATATCAACATGCATCAACATGATGATAGATATACGTGTGTCTCCCTCATTCCGAATCTCCCTCCCACCTCCCTCCCCACCTTATCCCTCTGAGCCTTTTCTTCTGACAAAGGAAGGTAAATAAAAGCTTTAAATTTGTTTTCATTTTTGTGCTTTGTGACCTTTTTTCAAGTAAAAAAAGATCTTTTATTTTTTATTTCTTACCTGTTACTCTGGAAAATTCCTTTGCTTCTCTTGTGTTAGATCTTTTCTTCTTGGGTTATGTCTTAATTTCTTTTGTTTTAGTCATTCCTTTTGGTTTTATACATCCTCTGCTGCTGCTGCTAAGTTGCTTCAGTCGTGTCTGACTCTGTGCGACTCCAAAGATGGCAGCCCACTAGGCTCCTCTGTCCCTGGAATTCTCCAGGCAAGAATACTGGAGTGGGTTGCTATTTCCTTCTCCAATGCATGAAAGTGCCTCTAGTAGCCTCCTAAAAGTGAGTTAAGGAAAGGTACACATTTTAAATTCATATTCATCTAAAAATCTTTATCCTATTTTTATGCCCCACCTAGCCTGGTTGGATATAAAATTCCAGATTGAAATACTTTTTTCCTTCAAATTTTGAAGTCATTGCTCAATTCTTTAATTCCAATGTGGTTATTAAATCCTGTGTCATCTTGATTTTATCCCTTAGTTTGTGACATATTTTAATCTTTCTGGAAGCTTTTACAGCCAGATCTTTGTCTTTAGTGCTCTAAATTTTCACAATGACCTGTCTCACTGGAAGTCTTTGAAAAGCTCATAGATCTGATAGGCTGTAGTTTATAAGAATCACTTTGGTTGAGTGATTTAAAAATAATGGATTTGAATATTCAAAATTGGAAGTGTGAGAACTTTATGGTTAGACTCTTTATGGTGGCTTAGACTAAGGCAACTATGGTATCATAGGGAGGTGGATATATTTAAGATATGTTTATGTATTGAATAGACATAATACAAGACATAATGCAAAGACAAAGCCTTTGACTGTGTGGATCATAATAAACTGTGGAAAATTCTGAAAGAGATGGGAATACCAGACCACCTAACCTGCCTCTTGTGAAACCTGTATGCAGGTCAGGAAGCAACAGTTAGAACTGGACATGGAACAACAGACTGGTTCCAAATAGGAAAAGGAGTACGTCAAGGCTGTATGTTGTCACCCTGTTTATTTAACTTATATGCAGAGTACATCATGAGAAACACTGGACTGGAAGAAGGACAAGCTAGTATCAAGATTGCTGGGAGAAATATCAATAACCTCAGATATGCAGATAACACCACCCTTATGACAGAAAGTGAAGAAAACTAAAGAGCCTCTTGGTGAAAGTGAAAGAGGAGAGTGAAAAAGTTGGCTTAAAGCTCAACATTCAGAAAACTAAGATCATGGCATCCAGTCCCATCACTTCATGGCAAATAGATGGGGAAACAGTGGAAACAATGACTGACTTTATTTTTTGGGGCTCCAACATCACTGCAGATGGTGATTGCAGCCATGAAATTAAAAGATGTTTAACTTCTTGGAAGAAAAGTTATGACCAATCTAGACAGCATATTGAAAAGCAGAGACATTACTTTGCCAACAAAGGTCCATCTAGTCAAGACTATGATTTTTCCAGTAGTCATGTATGGATGTGAGAGTTGGACTATAAAAAAACCTGAATGCTGAGGAATTGATGCTTTTGAACTGTGGTGTTGGAGAAGACTCTTGAGAGTCCCTTGGAATGCAAGGAGATACAATCAGTCCATCCTAAAGGAGATCAGTCCTGGGTGTTCACTGGAAGGACTGATGCTGAAGCTGAAATTCCAATACTTTGGCCACCTGATGTGAAGAGCTGACTCATTTGAAAATACACTGATGCTGAGAAAGATTGAGGGCAGGAGGAGAAGGGGACGACAGAGGATGAGATGGTTGGATGGCATCACCTACTCAATGGACATGAGTTTGGGTGGATTCCGGGAGTTGGTGATGGACAGGGAGGCCTGGTGTGCTGTGGTTCACGGGGTCGCAAAGAGTTGGATATGACTGAGTGACTGAACTGAACTGAATATACATAAACCAGCACATAGAGTGCTTTTATAGATGACATACTGACTTTTGGAACATGAAACAAAGGGGGAAGGGAAGCACATTGAAAAGGAGAGCAAAGATATAATTTTGTGTGAGACTGTAGTTGAATATATAGGTCTGGACTTAAAATAGAGATCTATAAAAGGCATACATTTGGAATCCACTGGTATTGATATAATATTTAAAATCATAAGAGTAAAAAAGTCAAGAATTTAGCAAATGTAGATGAGAGTAAAGAATGCCCAGGTAGAGCTGTAGAGGTCTAACAATGAGAGGGTAAGTAGTGAAGAATGTGGAGAAGGCAATGGCAACCCACTCCAGC
Source organism: Oreotragus oreotragus (assembly GCA_006410675.1). Classification (NCBI taxonomy): domain Eukaryota; kingdom Metazoa; phylum Chordata; class Mammalia; order Artiodactyla; family Bovidae; genus Oreotragus; species Oreotragus oreotragus. The sequence goes on from SJYX01014099.1 coordinate 90,469, forward strand.
ACTCTTGCCTGGAGAATCCTGGGGACAGAGGAGCCTGGTGGGCTGCTATCTATGGGGTCACACAGAGTTGGACAAGATTGAAGTGACTTAGCAGCAGCAGCAGCGAACGATGAGCCAAGAAAAGTATCTTGAGAAGGAGGGAGTAAAGAAACAAGAGGGAAACTAGGAAAGAAGGAATTCTAAATGTCTAGAGAAGAGATTTTTCAGAGGAAGGAATAGTCAGTGTGTTGAATTTTGCTGAGAAGTCTAAACAGTTTGAGAAGTATCCATTATGTTTAGCCACAGGTTGGTCATTGTGATCTTAGTAAGAGAAGCTTTAGTGGTGTGCTGAGTGAAGACAGAATGGAATGTAAAAAGAAGCAGTTCTTAAAGTTACTTGGTTCTGAAAAATAAGAAAAAGAATGTAATTGGAGTAAGTTATATGGTCAAGGGACTTCTTCAAGGTGCTGGTGGAAAAAAGAGAGATAGAATCAAGAAGAGCCAATCATGAGGAATTATTACCAAAGAAAAAGTGTTTCTAAAAGAATGGAAGGGAATGGCATCTACAACACAGGCAGAGAGTTGAGTTTTAGAGAGGGAAGGCACACTAATTCTGTAGTTACAGGCGGAAGAGTGGGAAAGGATATGTCCAGACATGTTTTGTGAATTTCATTGGGGGAAAATGAGAAAGTCTGTATTTGGTGGCTACAACTCACAGAGAATGAAGAGGGTAAAAGCTATTTGGAGAGATCTGGAGAGATTGCTAAGTGGTGCTGAGAATCCTATTGAAGTGGGTAATCATGAATTTTTAATTATGTCAATTATATTAGCTATATAATTTTCTCTTAAAACCCAAACTCCTTTGCCTAATGATTCTCAAATGAAGATCTGCTTCAGAATTACATAAGAACCTTTTCCTTCAACTTTTTCCGAAGTTGAACTTCAACTGAGACCAAACGATTCCAAATGTCTGAGTATGAAAAATAGCATGTCTTTTAAAACCTCCAAACATTTATTATTTGATTATTATGCACAGAATCACTTTTTTGGCATGATATACATGGCTTTTCATGATTAGGCTGCTTTTGATGTGTTCATGTTTACCTCCTGCTACTCTTCGGTTTGAATTCCTAAACTCCATAATAAACCACATGTTATGGGGGACCCCTAATTGTCCCATGAGTCTGCATCATTTTATCAGTACTGACCCAGCAAACAAGCAGCACATCTTAGTTAATTATCAAGACTTAATTGTACATCACTAGTTACAGAACACACATCAGTCCCTCCATTCGTTTCTGTATCTCTCTCCCTGATAGGGGTCTGGTCTGCATTGTCTAGATTCCTTTGTTAAAGGCAGTATTTAAGAAAATAACAGTTGTGATGGAAAAAGTGTTGAATGCATGGCAGCTCTGGTGCAAGTACAAAACCAAACTCATGAGTCTCTTCCATATATTTTGGAACCAGGTCACCGGTCAAACCAAGGTGAGAGGAGAAAATCAAGTCCCATGAAAACTAAGAGGGCCTGATATCTATAAAGAGATGAAGCACCAAAAAGGCATGGTGTTTCAGAGACATAGAGAGGACAGAGGTTTTAGAACAGGGAGAGACTAACAAAATGGGTCAAATGCTGTAGACGGTCATGTCAGATAAGAACTGAGAATCACTCATCCTTGTGAGAAATATAAAAGCCCTTGGAGACCTTTGCTAGAGCAATTCCAATGGGCACAAGAAACAAGAGCCAGATCACAGCAGGGTGAGGGATAAACTGGTTATTAGGAAATAGAGACCTCTTGTAGCAAGAAATTCTTTAAGGAGTCTGATAGTAAAAAAGCAGAGTAGTATGGGGTCACAGAAAAGCATTTCTTTATTCAAGACTGGAGAAACTTAACTCTCTATATACACATAAACGTGTATGTCAATTTTAGGGAAAGAAACAGGAAAGAGAAGAAAAGAAAATGGAGAGGGTGAAGGAGAAGATGATAGGAGGAAAGAGCAAGAGGAAGACGAGGAGGAGGAACAGGAAGGGAGAGAAGAAGAGGAAGAGATTGGCTGAAGGTGGGGAGGTGGTAGGGTAACTGGGGAGACAAGATTCTGAGGAGAAATTGGAATTTGCAGGAGAGAGAACTTCAGAGAGAAATAAGACATCTTCTTTCACTAAGAAAATGAGGGAATGCTGAAAGGATGCAGATAGATGAAACACACTCTAGGCTCTAGCAGACAAAGGTGGAAAGAGCTGTTGCTTGCAGTCTCACTTTGATCAAGTTAAAGAAAACTTTCATAAGTAAGAGTGGGGGAAAACGAATCAGATCTGGGTTTTGAGGAGGAAGAACACTTTGTAACATGTCCTTTGAGGGGAAAGTGAACGGGAACTGGTGATGACACAAGGAGATATAGCTTAGGAATAACTGAGGTTGGAGACCATGAATGCGAATTATCTCTGATGATGTGACTTTACTCTAGCAGCTCTCAGTGTCAAGAACTATGCTTGTACATTATAAATATTTATATTATTTTAATTTCAATGATACACAGTAATATCATCTCATGAGATAGGGTGTTTTTTTTTTTTTAAAAACTATAATAAATGCCAATTTCATTCAACCAGAGACACTAATAGAAGGATTTATCATGAACTCCACATATGAAATGATCATGAAATATGTCATTTAAGAAATGTTGCCAATTGTGCTGTGGAAACAGACAGCACAGCTCTGCAATATAAGCAGCAATGCCCTCACCAGCTGTTGATTTTGCCTGCAAGATTTAAGTCACTGCATAATGGCTGCTGATGCTGGTATGAAGTGTAACTAATATAATCTCACAAGTTCTATGAATGATTAAGTAACCTAGCTTTAAGAGAGGTTGGGGTAAATAGGTACTTTATTATTGCACATGTTTGAACCACACAAACTTTCATAAAACATCAGACTTATGTTTGGATTGCTTCAGTAGTATGTAGGAAGGAGGCTGACTGTATAAATGTCTTCTTTTTTGCCCTAAAGCCCCTGTCTTCATCTTGGCATCTGGATATTTTACCATCCTTGAGAGCTCCAGGTCTGTTTTCTTCTTCATGTTTATTTTTTTTTTTCTTTAATTATCCCTGAAATGTAGAGGATCTCCAAAGTTATACCCTTCTTTTTTTCCTTCTATACTCTATTAATGGTTTAATCACTCCTCTTTGTCTTTTCCCATTGCCTGTACGTTGTATGTTTCCTTCTGTGGCCTGTACGCTGTCATCCAGAGAAATGACCCATAAAAAGTCAAGACTATAGATCTGAAATTTAGGAGAGAAGTGGAGGCTGTAAAAGCACACTGAGTTAAGAATATTTACTATCTTTCCTTTTGACAAACTCCTACAAATCTCTGTAGATCCAGCTCTAATAATACTAGCAAAATAATAATAGTAAATTAATTAATGAGTTTTTCTATATATAAGCACTTTTCTGAGTCTTTTATTCTTTAATTTCATATTAAACTGTCATTTTGCCTATTTTTTCCAGTTTTATTGAGATATAGGTTTAAGATGCACAGCATCAATTCAGTTCAGTCACTCAGTCATGTCCAACTCTTTGCGACCCCATGAATCGCAGCACGCTAGGCCTTCCTGTTCATCACCATCTCCCAGAGTTCACTCAGACTCATGTCCATCGAGTCAGTGATGCCATCCAGCCATCTCATCCTCTGTCATCCCCTTCTCCTCCTGCCCCCAATCCCTCCCAGCATCAGAGTCTTTTCCAATGAGTCAACTCTTCGCATGAGGTGGCCAAAGTACTGGAGTTTCAGGTTTAGCATCATTCCCTCCAAAGAAATCCCAGGGTTGATCTCCTTCAGAATGGACTGGTTGGATCTCCTTGCAGTCCAAAGGACTCTCAAGAGTCTTCTCCAACACCACAGTTCAAAAGCATCAATTCTTCGGCGCTCAGCCTTCTTCACAGTCCAACTCTCACATCCATACATGACCACAGGAAAAACCATAGCCTTGACTAGACAGACCTTAGTCGGCAAAGTAATGTCTCTGCTTTTGAATATACTATCTAGGTTGGTCATAACTTTTCTTCCAAGGAGTAAGCGTCTTTTAATTTCATGGCTGAAGTCACCATCTGCAGTGATTTTGGAGCCCCCAAAAATAAAGTCTGACACTGTTTCCCCATCTATTTCCCATGAAGTGATGGGACCAGATGCCATGATCTTCGTTTTCTGAATGTTGAGCTTTAAGCCAACTTTTTCACTCTCCTCTTTCACTTTCATCAAGAAGCTTTTTAGTTCCTCTTCACTTTCTGCCATAATGCAGAGCATAATGACTTATATATATTATGAAATGCTTACCACAATAAGTTTGGCTCCCTGTCCATCACCAACTCCCAGAGTTCACTCAAACTCATGTCCATTGAATTGGTGATGTCTCCAGCCATCTCATCCTCTGTTGTCCCCTTCTCCTCCTGCCCCCAATCCCCCCCAGCATCAGAGTCTTCTCCAATGAGTCAATTCTTCTCATGAGGTGGCCAAAGTACTGGAGTTTCAGCTTTAGCATCATTCCCTCCAAAGAAATCCCAAGGTTGATCTCCTTCAGAATGGACTGGTTGGATCTCCTTGCAGTCCAAAGGACTCTCAAGAGTCTTCTCCAACACCACAGTTCAAAAGCATCAATTCTTCGGCGCTCAGCCTTCTTCACAGTCCAACTCTCACATCCATACATGACCACAGGAAAAACCATAGCCTTGACTAGACGGACCTTAGTCGGCAAAGTAATGTCTCTGCTTTTGAATATACTATCTAGGTTGGTCATAACTTTTCTTCTAAGGAGTAAGCGTCTTTTAATTTCATGGCTGCAGTCACCATCTGCAGTGATTTTGGAGCCCCCCAAAATAAAGTCTGACACTATTTCCCCATCTATTTCCATCATCTCATTAAAATACAAAAAAAAAAAAAGAGAAAAATCTTTTTTCCTTGTGATGAGAACTCTAAGGATCTACTCTCAACAACTTTCCCGTATATCACGTGTGCGTGCTAAATTGCTTCAGTTGTGTGTGACTCTGTGCAACCCTATGGGCCAAAGTCCCGCAGGATCCTCTGTCCATGGGGATTCTCCAGGCAAGAATACTGGAGTGGGTTGCCATGCCCTGGATCTTTCCAATCCAGGGATTGAACCCATATCTCTTATGTCTCCTGCATTGGCAGGCGGATTCTTTACTAGTGCTCTCTGGGAAGTCTTCTATATATCACACAGTGTCAAATATAGTCATGTTGTACATCACATCTCAGGTACTTATCTTATAACTGAAAGTTTGTAGCTTTTGACTGTCTTCATCAATTCTCCCTTCTTCTGCCTTCTACTTCTGTGTTCTGAGTATGTTCACTTTATCAACTCATCTGATCCAACCCCAAACTTGATGGTATTATTTTTAAATTTATTTTTAATTGAAGGATAATTACAATACTGTGTTGGTTTCTGCCATACATTAGCATGGATCAACCATGGGTATACATCCGTCCCAACCTCTTGAGCTTCCTTCTCACTTCCCACCCCATCCCACCCCTCTAGATTGTCACAGAGCCCCAGTTTGAGTTCCCTGAGTCCACTCCAATATTCTTTCCTAGAGAATCCCATGGACAGAAGAGCCAGGTGGGCTAAGTCCATGGGTCACACAGAATTTGACTGAGTGACTAAACAGCACCAGCAGTTCATCCGCATCCTTAATACGTCGGCTAGCTTCAAGTCCTTCCACCGCTGAGAAGACGTCCTTTCTCAGATAAAACTTTGCTTCTGGATTTTTCTGACAGACTGGACCCTAGAGGGGCACCAGCCGTAGGGATGTCCAGTCAATGGACGGCTGTTGAGAAAAGCTATCATGTTCTTTGTTCTGGAGCAGGAATCACCCTGGACTTTTTTTTATATGGGGGAAATGCTTACACGGTAAAAAGTAACTGAAGATTAGATCACTAAGCAGTTCTAGAAGGAGACTCAGGCCTTGGGGTCCTACAAGAAGATATTTGGTATGGGGGTGTGGGAGGGCCCTGCTAGAGAACACAGATTAGTCACAACAGGAGAGAGGTTTTGTAAGATAAATGCTTTAAGCTTACAATGAATGTTCCTGTCTCTTTAAATCATCACCACCACCTAACCCTCCCTCTGGGCTCACAGGAGCTGTGAGTCTCAAAGACTTCCTCTATGCAGAGTGGAAGGAAACAGCCTGCCACACTCAAAACTGAAGGGAAAACAGAGATCAGGGCCTTCTTGGATCACCGGTGAGAGCCTGTCACCAGGAAAGTCGAGCCCCACAGGAAGCAGGAGCTACAACCAATCAGAAGGAACATGGTTCTGAGAGCATTTACTGTCTGAGCACCCGGGCTCCACCAGGCACCTTTCGGGTGAGTAACAGCCGGACCCATTAAGATGAGGTGTCCAGATTTGTAAAGATGTTCCAAGTTTCCAATAGAGGAAGTTCAAAAAAGGCTTATGAACATTGTCCCCAGTCTGGAGAGCACACATGTCTGTCTCCTTCCACACTTCCCCCATACAGTAAGAAAAGTCTGTACTGGAACCATGTCTAGGAGTAAAATGCATTTTAAAAGGCATTCAACATTGCTCAAATTGAACATTCAGCACAGGCAAAATATCTTTCTTGTGGCCCCAAAGCAATCTAACTTCAGAACAAGTTACAGTGTGCTGAGTCAGGAAACCATCAGAATTCAACCCCGCCCCAGATTCCCCTTCTCCCCTCTGTCCACAGTAAGGGACCCTCAAGAGACTAAAGAGGTTAGGAATCAGGCCTTCAACCCCTCGTCCTCATGACCCCTGACACGTTGGGTCCCTAATTCAAGTCTCTCCCACCTCTGCTGTAGGAACACCTCAGTTTCCTCATCTGTACAATGAAGGGGTCTGAATAAACGGCTCATTTCCAAACTCTGATGTGTGGGCTGATGATCTCAGATACACTGGATTCATAAATCAGAATTTCTGAGCATGGTCCCCCCAGAACCGACATTTTTAAAGAACATCCAAATAGTTCTGAAAAACAATATATTTGAGAGGCACTGAGTTACGTGAACTTTGAGTTTTCAGAGTATTCAGAATACAGGAATTCAACATGCTTTACAATTTTAAAAAAAGCTATTTATCACCCCAGATTTCAGGAAGAGCTTATTGCCTTCTTAAAATTTGTTTTAAATGATTTTAATCTACATTTCAAACTATCTGGAAATCCCAGTGACCTACTCGAGAGTTCTGTGGAGTCCCTGTGGCACACTTTCTCATTTCCACCTTTGGCGAGGTCCTCTTGCTTTAGCTACTCTCTTCTAGAGTTTGAATCTTGTAGCTCTTTCTTCATTTCTGCTCTGATGTCAATTATGGGAGTTTGTTGATGCCTAGACACAAAATAACTAATCATATCACGTGATTTGCCCTGGGGTAAACTTTACTGAAAGCTTTGTGTGGGGCAGCAGGAGAGCGACAGCAGAAACACAAACAGCTTCGGCTTGAGTTCTGGACAAACTTGCCCTCTGAGTCCTTTGGCCAGAGAGGGGTTATTCACCCAGCCTCTCCCTTTGTTTTTCCTTCCCTGTTGGTGCCAAATGGGGTTGAATACAGTTACCTGCAGAAAACAGGTGGGCAACGTGAGGAGGTAGAATTTGAAATGGATGTTGACAAGACTCAGGCAGAAATGTGGGGTGGGATGAAGGCTCCTGGGAGGGAAAGCCCGAGCTGGGTTGGGAGAGGGTGCTGAAATCTGTGTCTGGAGTGGCTGACTGGGGGCAGGGGTGAAGAGGGGGCAGGGGAGGTGGGATTCATTGGAAATGAGGCTGGAGAAGTAGACTGAGCAGAGACTGTGGGCTCATATTCAGAAGCTTGTGTGATCAGGCAAACGGCCATACAATGTTTAATTGTATTAAATGATGTTTGAGTGGGTATGACCATTGTACTTTGAGAAGCCTCAGACTCGAGGGCCAGAACATAAAGAGTCTCCCCATATTTAGATACATAAGGAGAAGCCAAACTATGTGGTTATCTAAGAGCAGAAACTCTACCTATGAGCTTGGGAAATACATCTGTTTTCCAATTTTCTTCTTGCTTGTTTCATAGGCCAGAGATCCTAAGGTAGATCCTCAGTCAGTGAGCAAACTCTTGTTCTCGGGGTTTTCTGAAGCCCACCCTCCATCACCACCCTCGCTGCTGAAACTCCTGGGAAATCTTGTTTCCGACAGCTTACATCACTGACAAGGTGCTCAGTCTCTTACTCGTGTCTGACTTTTTCTGACCCTTTGGACTGCAAACTGCCAGCCTCCTCTGTCCAGGAATTTTTCAGGCAAGAATACTGGAGTGGGTTGCCATTTCTTTCTCCAGGGGATCTTCTTGACCTAGGGATCAAACCCACATCTCTTGCATCTCCTGCATTGGCAGGCGGATTCTTTACCATTAGCACCACCTGACATAGAATCACCGGAGAAATTAACATCTGAAGTTTACTCATTGGCATGGGTGGGATTAAGTGTTATCATCTCCCCTTTGCTCTTTGCATTTGGGGGCCCTGAGAAGACAAAGCCAAGCTCACCAGGTATTCTCACAGCATCATCCCAACCCAGACCAGGCTACTCCTTCCTTAAACTCCAATGCTCAGAGGAGGGCAGGAACTATGACCTTCTCACAGTGGGGTCACCAGCATTTTGGACTTGACCTGACATTGTAGACAGTTACACCTATTTGATGAATGAGTGAATGAACAAATTGTATCTGGGGTTCTTTCAGGTAATCATGGGAGGACGGAAGATGCTAAGAGATGAAGCAAATGCCTATGGTAAGAACACGTCTCACAATGAGTGTTTGTCCCCAGGAGTGAGCTCTAGGTAGTGGGGGAATGGGCTAATTCAAGACTGAACAGAGAGAAGTCGAGAGGTGACTCGATGCTAGGGTGAAGTCGCAAGAGGCCTGGGGCTGGCACTTCACCTGGATCTGTACCCCCGCCTTGCTGTAAGATATTAAGTTCTTTGACTAACCTGCAGCTCTGTTCCCAAAGTAAAATGAATAAACAGAAGGCGACGTAGAGGACATCAGATCGTATATTAGAGAGAACATGATTCAACAGGTAGAAAGTGTTAGAGAATACGGATGGAGGTTATTAGACAGCAGTTTTAAGAGAGAGGAGAGGAGGAGGAGGGAGGGAAGAGAGATGGCCTGATCTTATCCTCCCTACAGCCTGTGAGGACAGCGCTACAATACTGATTCCGTTTGTGCAGAAGAGGTTTAACACTTAGATTAAGCAGCTCCCCAGGGTTACAAGGCTGGTAGAGGACAGGTCTGTGATTCAAACCCGGGCTTTGGGACTCCAGATAGCCCTCCCGGCTGGGCCCACTGCCTCACCCCTTTCTCCAGTGGGACAGTATCAGGGAAAATAAGATAGAAATTGTCACTGGGGACCAGCTCTGCACAGCCTGGATGACAGATCATATCAGACGAAGTAATGGCCTGTATTACAAAGGCACATCCTCTAGAGAGACGTTCAGCAGCTGCTGGAGCATAGGACATCAAGTCGTGTATTAGAGGGAACATGGTTCACCAGGTAGAAGGTGTTAGGGAACAAGGATGGAAGGGTACACAAGTGTCTTATTAGGCAGCAGGTTTAAGAGACAAGAGAGGAGGAGGAGGGAGGAAAGGAAGGAAGAGAGTTGATCTCATCTTATTTTTTGACAGTGTCCTAGGAGGACAGTGCTACAGTATTGATTGCGTTTATGTAGAAGAGGTTTACCACTTAGATTAAGCAGCTCCCCAGGATTACGAGGCTGCTGGAGGACAGGTCTATGATTCAAACCCTGGCTTTGGGACTCCAGAGAGCCCTCCTGCTTGGGCCCACTGCCTCACCCCTTTCTCCAGTGGGACAGTATCAGGGAAAATAAGACAGAAATTGTCATTGGGAACCAGCTCTGCACAGCCTAGATAACAGATCATGTCAGACGAAGTAATGGCCTGTATTACAAAGGCACATCCTCTAGAGAGACGTTCAGCAGCTGCTGGAGCACCTACAGGTGCACGCGTGACGCCAAAGACTGGAGAAACAGACGGGTAGAGACCCCTTGGAGTGCCCAAATCTCACACTAGGTCACTCAGTAAAGGTCTGGCCCCAAACACAACCGTGGAAGCACTCTGTTCTCCTTTGCTCGCAAGGTGTCCAGAAGACCCGGGGACCGGGACATGTCGCTCTCAGGTTCCGAAGCTTACACACCACCGGTGTCCACAGGTTTCCAGGAGTTCGGGTCCGCCCTGCAGGAGCGCAGGCTGCGCCTCCTCCTGGCCGGGAGGTCAGGGACCGGGAAGAGCGCCACCGGCAACAGCCTCCTCCAGCGGAAGCACTTCCTCTCCAGGCTCGCGGCCACGGCGGTGACCAGGGCCTGCGCCACCGGGAGCTGCCGCTGGGCCTCGTGGGACGTGGAAGTCCTCGACACCCCCGACCTCTTCAGCCCCGAGGTCGCCCAGGCAGACCCGCGCTTCGAGGAGAGAGGCCGCTGCTACCTGCTGTCGGCCCCGGGGCCCCACGCCGTGCTCCTGGTGACCCAGCTCGGCCGCTTCACCGCCCAGGACCTGCGGGCCTGGCAAGGGGTGAAGGCGCTCTTCGGGGCGGGCATCGCGGCGCGCGCCGTCGTGGTCTTCACCCGCAGGGAGGACCTGGCGGGGGGCTCGCTGCAGCAGTACGTGCGCGACACCGACAACCGCGCGCTCCGGGAGCTGGTGGCGGAGTGCGGGGGCCGCTGCTGCGCCTTGGACAACCGAGCGGGCGATAGGGAGCGGGGGGTGCAGGTCGGGGAGCTGATGGGGCTGGTAGAGGAGCTGGTGAGGGACCATGGCGGCGCCCCCTACACCAACGACGTGTACCGCCTGGCGCAGACCCTGGGCGGGCTGAGCCCCGAGGAGAGGCTGCGCAGGGTCGCCGAGCGACTGGCCGCCCACGCACCGACGTGGCCGCTGGCCTGGCTGTGGCGGTGGCCCAAGGCGTGGCCGGGAATCCGGTATAAGCTGGGCCTGGCGGCCCTGCTGGGCGCCCTGTTCCTGCTATACCTATTCTGCAGGCGCCGGCCTGAGGTGGTGACTGCGTGACCTTCTTGCAAGTCACCTGGCAAAAAACGACCTGGACATTTGGATCTGAAGGAGGATTTCAAAGGAATCAGAGTTTTCAGAAATTTCATGCTTACTCCAGCACATAGTTTAAATAAAGTTGTACCACTTTAAAACATCCTTAAAAATGTGTTTAGTTATCTTGATGTATTGGTCGTCTGTGAGAAATCATAAAATGACTGGCAGTTTTCAGTAGAAAATGGATTCATAGCAAAGGGAAAACCCACTCTTTATTTTGAGTTTGTGTGTGTCTGTTTGCTGGTTTGTTTAGACACTGCCTTCCTCTCTTTGGACTGCTATTTTAAACAGAGAGAGAGAGTCTGGGTGACTTAAAAACAACAGACATTTATTCCTCACAGTTCTGAAGGCTGGAAGTTCACGATCATGGTCGGGTTTGGGGGAGAGTCCTCTCTGAGATTGCAGAATGCCAACTTCTGACTGTGCCCTCACACTCAATTAGAACAAGGCAGTAATTCCAATCATGAGGAATCTACCCTCCTAACCTAAGACCCTCCCAATGACACCACCTCCTAATACCCTCCTCTCCAGACTAGGTTTTCAACCTGTGAATGTTAAAGGGGGAGGGGGAGGACATAAACATTCAGACCATAGCCTGCACAGACTCTTCTTAATATTTTCTAGTTCTTATAGGTAGTTATCTCCCTTCAGTGATCCTTGCAGATTTTTATTATCATCAAGGAAAGAGAAGTCACAGTCATACATGTTAATGTTTAATTCCAGGTGACACTGAAAGTCACTCAGTCCTGTCCAACTGTTTGCAACCCCATGGACTAGACAATCCATGGAATTCTCCAGGCCACAATACTGGAGTGGGTAGCCTTTCCCTTCTCCAGGGGATCTTTTCAACTGAAGGATTCAATCCAGGTCTCCCCCATTGCAGGCGGATTCTTTATCAGCTGAGCCACCAGGGAAGTCCAAGAATACTGGAGGGGGTAGCCTTTCCCTTCTCCAGGGGATCTTTCCAACCCAAGGATTCAACCCAGGTCTCCTGCACTGCAGGCAGATTCTTTACCAGCTGAGCCACATGGGAAACCAGTAGAGATTTGGTCCCAAACACAACCGTGGAAGCGCTCTGTTCTCCTTTGCTCGTAAGGCGTCCAGGAGACCCGGGGACCGGGACATGTTGCTCTCAGGTTCCGAAGCTTACAGACCACCGGTGTCCACAGGTTTCCAGGAGTTCAGGTCCGCCCTGCAGGAGCGCAGGCTGCGCCTCCTCCTGGCCGGGAGGTCAGGGACCGGGAAGAGCGCCACGGGCAACAGCATCCTCCAGCGGAAGCACTTCCTCTCCAGGCTCGCGGCCACGGCGGTGACCAGCGCCTGCGCCACCGGGAGCTGCCGCTGGGCCTCGTGGGACGTGGAAGTCCTCGACGCCCCCGCCCTCTTTAGCCCCGAGGTCACCCAGGCAGACCCGCGCTTCGAGGAGAGAGGCCGCTGCTACCTGCTGTCGGCCCCGGGGCCCCACGCTGTGCTTCTGGTGACCCAGCTCAGCCCCTTCACCACCCAGGACCTGTGGGCCTGACGAGGGGTGAAGGCGCTCTTTGGGGCGGGCATCGTGGCGTGCGCCGTTGTGGTCTTCACCCGCAGGAGGACCTGGCGGGGGGCTCGCTGCAGCAGTACGTGCGTGACACCGGCAACCGCGCGCTCCAGGAGCTGGTGGCCGAGTGCGGGGGCCGCTGTTGTGCCTTCGACAATTGAGCAGCTGACAGGGAGCGGGAGGCTCAGGTCGGAGAGCTGATGGGGCTGGTGGAGGAGCTGGTAAGGGACCACAGGTGGCGCCCCCAACACCAACGACGTGTACCGCCTGGCGCAGACCCTGGGCAGGCTCAGTCCCGAGGAGAGGCTGTGCAGGGTGGCGGAGCGACTGATCGCTGGCCGGGGTGTGGCGGTGGCCCAAGCCAGTGTCAGGGACCTGGTATAAGCTGGGTCTGGCGGCCCTGCTGGGCGCCCTGTTCCTGCTGTACCTGCTCTGCAGGTAGCTGCCTGATGCCTTTGGTAAGGTCAGTCCTGACACATTGTAAATAACACTTCATCCCTTGCAGTGATAATCACGGTCATCTCAGGTGTGCTGCTGCTTCAGGGCACTCATTCCCTTCTTTTCTCCCTCACCTCGCCTAATCTACCAACCTCAGAGGCGTGCCAAGCAAATCTCCCACCTGAAACCTTCCTCTGTTACCTGGTGGTCCCTGAACTCCCCACTTTGCAGAGCCTAAAAGTCACTGTTAATTTTAGGTGATTTCCACCTTGCCTCAGACTGCCTTTGACTCCGTCCTGTCACTGAACTGTTTTTACTCCCGAAAGGAGATGAGGACTATTTGCGCTCTCACCCCCTGGGCTCCCCGGTGAACTAAGGGCAGAACTGAGGCAGAGTCCGAGTACATATTGATTTGCTTGAACTGAACTGAATGGAAGAACTGGACAGTCACATTGTATTCAAAGAAATCAGTATTTGCAGATGTTTCTTCACTTTATATATGCATGAACACAGATACTGCTGTCTCATTCCTGACCCCACCGGCAAACAACCATGCACCCACACACTCACTCAGGTGTGTGATGAAAAGGAGGGAAGACATTAGTGCAGACCTGGCCCTCTGTACCGGCAGGGGATTGTCGCCCCCCCCCCCCATGTCTTTGTGGGCTGAGAACTGGTGATATGATTGTGGGGTAGAGAGTCACCCCTGTGCCAGGCATGCCTGGGAGAATCAGCTGTCTGGTGCAGATAAGTGAGCCAGGTTAGCCTGTATCATCAGTCCTAGGTGTGCCTCCCTATCTCTTTATTCACATTTGCTTTATCCCCAGCACCACCATCTTCACACACCAACAGAAGCCCATCTCTAATATAGCTATGCATTTCCAGGTCTCTCCCTACAGTATCCTCTGCCTCTTGCCTACCCAGCCAGAGATTCTCAGGCTACTGGTGACCTCAGATCACTAAGTGAAAGTCGCTCAGTTGTGTCCAACTTTTTGTGACTCCATGGACGATACAGTCCATGCAATTCTCCAGGCCACAATACTGGAGTGGGTAGCCTTTCTCTTCTCCAGGGCACCCTCCCAACCAGAGATCAAACCCAGGTCTCCCACATTACAGGCAGATTCTTTACCAGCTGAGCCACCAGGGAAGCCCTGAGATCACTAAAGTTCTATCAGATCTAGGCCCTTAAATCTATTTCTCACTTCCACTGTATAGTCATAAGGGATTTGATTTAGGTCATACCTGAAAGGTCTAGCGGTTTTCCCTACTTTGTGCAATTTAAGTCTGAATTTGGCCATAAGGAGTTCATGATATGAGCCACAGTCAGCTCCTGGTCTTGTTTTTGTTGACTCTATACAGCTTCTCCATCTTTGGCTTCAAAGAATATGATCAGTCTGATTTTGGTGTTGACCATCTGGTGGTGTCCATGTGTAGAGTCTTCTCTTGTTGTGTTGGAAGAGGGTGTTTGCTATGACCAGTGCATTTTCTTGGCAAAACTCTATTAGCCTTTGCCCTGCTTCATTCTGCATTCCAAGGTCAAATTTGCCTGTTACTCCAGGTGTTTCTTGACTTCCTACTTTTGCATTCCAGTCCCCTATAATGAAAAGGACATCTTTTTTGGGTGTTAGTTCTAAAAGGCCTTGTAGGTCTTCATAGAACCATTCAACTTCAGCTTCTTCAGTGTTACTGGTTGGGACATAGACTAAGTGCAGGCAGCTGAGACCGGTGCACTAAGTGCAGGCGGCTGCAACTGGCGCACTAAGCGCGGCCGAGAGGAGTTACCCCATGTCAAAGGTCAGGGGCAGCGGCCAAGTGTGCCAGGCTGGGACGGTGCAGGAATGGCCTATAGGAGTTACCCCGCATCCAAGGCCAGACGCGGTGGCTGGGAGGAGCCACCCTGCACCCGAGGCTAGGGGTGGCGGCCGGGAGGAGCAACCCACATCCAAGGAGTGGTAGTTGCGTGGGTGCAGGAGGGCCTAGAGGAGCTATCCCACAATGAAGGTCAAGAAGGGTGGTGGTGAGGAGATACCCCTCATCCAAGGTAAGGAGCAGTGGCTGCACTTTGTTGGAACAGCTCTGGAGAGATACCCCACGCCCAAGGTAAGAGAAACCCAAGTAAGATGGTAAGTGCTGCAAGAGGGCATCAGAGGGCAGACACACTGAAACCATACTCACAGAAAACTAGTCAATCTAATCACGCTAGGACCACAGCCTTGTCTAACTAAATGAAACTAAACCATGCCCGCAGGTCAATCCAAGACAGGCAGGTCATGGTGGAGAGGTCTGACACAATGTGTTCCACTGGAGAAGGGAATGGCTAACCACTTCAGTATTCTTGCCTTGAGAACCCCATGAACAGTATGAAAAGGCAAAATGATAGGATACTGAAAGAGGAACTCCCCAGATCGGTAGGTGCCCAACACGCTACTGGAGATCAGTGGAAAAATAACTCCAGAAAGAATGAAAGGATAGAGCCAAAGCAAAAACAATATCCAGTTGTGGATGTGACTGGTGATAGAAGCAAGATCTGATGCTGTAAAGAGCAATATTGCATAGGAACCTGGAATGTCAGGTCCATGAATCAAGGCAAATTGGAAGTGGTCAAACAGGAGATGGCAAGAGTGAATGTCGTCATTCTAGGAATCAGCTAACTAAAATGGACTGGAATGGGTGAATTTAACTCAGATGACAATTATATCTACTACTGTGGGCAGGAATCCCTCAGAGGAAATGGAGTAGCCATCATGGTCAACAAAAGAGTCCGAAATGCAGTAATTGGATGCAGTCTCATAAACGACAGAATGATCTCTGTAGTGGCCATGCTCATTAAATCTTTTATCCAACTTTCTGCTAATGGGTGGGGCTGTGTTTCCTCCCTGTAGTTTAGCCTGAGGCCATACTATGGTAGGGGTAAAAAGCAAGAGAATTCCAGAGAAACATCTATTTTTGCCTCATCAACTATGCTTAAACGTTTGACTGTGTGGATCACAACAAACTGTGGAAAATTCTTCAAGAGATGGGAATACCAGACCACCTTACCTGCCTCCTATGAAATCTGTACGCAAGTCAAGAAGCAACAATTAGAACCTGACATGGAATAATGGGCTGGTTCCAAATTAGGAAAGGAGTACACCAAGGCTGTATATTGTCAGCTTGATTATTTAACTTATATTCAGAGTACATCATGTGAAATGCCAGGCTGGATGAAGCACAAGCTGGAATCAAGATTGCCAGGAGAAATATCAATAACCTCAGATATGCAGATGGCATCACCATTATGGCAGAAAGCAAAGAGGAACTAAAGAGCCTCTTGATGAAAGTGAAAGAGGAGAGTGAAAATGTTGGTTTAAAGCTCAACATTCAGAAAATGAAGATCATGGCATCCTGTTCCACTATTTCATGGCAAATAGATGGCAAAACTTGACAGATTTTATTTTCTTAGGCTCCAAAATTACTGTAGATGGTGACTGCAGCCATGAAATTAAAAGACACTTGCTCCTTGGAAAAAAACCTGTAACTAACCTAGACAGTATATTAAAAAATAGAGACATTACTTTACCAACAAAGGTTTATCTAGTCAAAACTATGGTTTATTATTGGCCCGTAAAGAAAGCTGAGCACTGAAGAATTGATGCTTTTGAACTGTAGTACTGGAGAAGACTCTTTGTTGTTTGTTTTTTGACATAGAAATCATATTACTTGTATTTATACATGTATTTGGCTTCCCAGGTGGCACTGGTGGTAAAGAATTGGCCTACAATGCTGGAGATGCACGTTCAATCCCTGAGTTGGGAAGAAACCCTGGAGTGGGCAGTGACAACTCACTCTAGTATTGTTGTCTGAAAAAGTCCATGGACAGAGGAGCCTGCTGGGCCACAGTTCATGTGGTACCAAAGAGTCAAGCATGATTGAGTCCGTATATACACAATGCGTACATATATTGACCATTTCTGGGCCTTTCATTCCTTTTAGGAGATCTGGATTTCCTTTTGGCATTGTTTATCTTCTTACTGAAAAACTTCCTTAATGTTTCTTGTAGTGAAGTCTGTTGTTGAGGGATTCTTTGGCTTTTGAATATCTTAAAGTCTTTACTTCACATTTCATTTGGAAGATATTTTTGAGGAGTACTGAAATCTAGGTGTGCAATATTTTTTGAATCCTTTAAAGATGTTGCTCCACTGTCTTCTGGTTCACATTGTTTCTATTGAGAAATCCACTGTAAAGTTTATCTTTAGTCCTCTGTACATAACAATTTCTTTTTTTCTCTCTGACTGCTATTAATATTTTCTCTTTATCACTGCTTTTGACCAATGAATCATAATGTAACTTTTAATTGTTATTTTCTCCATGATTTTTTGTGTTTGAGATTTATTGGATTTTTGAATCTGTGGATTTATGTAGTCCTTATTAAATTTGGGGCTTCCCTGCTGACTTAAAAGGCAAATAATCTTCCTGCAATGTGAGAAACCCAGGTTCATTCCCTGGGTTGGGAAGATCCCGTGGAGAAAGAAGCAGTTACCCACTCTAGTATTCTTGCCTGGAGAATTCCATGGACTGAAGAGGCTACGGGCCACAGTCCATGGGGTTTCAAAGAGTCAGAAACAACTGAGCATCTAACACTATTACATTTCTGGAAAATGTGGCCATTATTTCTTTAAATAGTATATTCTCTTTCTATTTTCTATTTATCCTTGTAGAACTAACACCCAAAAAAGATGTCCTTTTCATTATAGGGGACTGGAATGCTAAAGTAGGAAGTCAAGAAACACCTGGAGTAACAGGCAAATTTGGCCTTGGAATGAGAAATGAAGCAGGGGAAAGACTAATAGAGTTTTGCCAAGAAAATGCACTGGTCATAGCAAACACCCTCTTCCAACAACACAAGAGAAGACTCTACACATGGACATCACCAGATGGTTAACACCGAAATCAGATTGATTATATTCTTTGCAGCCAAAGATGGAGAAGCTCTATACAGTCAACAAAAACAAGACCAGGAGCTGACTGTGGCTCAGATCATGAACTCCTTATCTCCAAATTCAGACTTAAATTGAAGAAAGTAGGGAAAACCGCTAGACCATTCAGGTATGACCTAAATCAAATCCCTTATGATTATACAGTGGAAGTGAGAAATAGATTTAAGGGCCTAGATCTGATAGACAGAGTTCCTGATGAACTATGGAATGAAGTTCATGACATTGTACAGGAGACAGGGATCAAGACCATCCCCATGGAAAAGAAATGCAAAAAAGCAAAATGGCTGTCTGGTTATGGTTTCCTACTTACATATACTGGACTTCATTTTATTTTTGAAAATGCTGTTTCTCTGAATCATCCCAGCCAATCTGAACCCTTTTTCAACTCCTATAAACTTAACAATTGTACCCCAGTGAAGACAAATACCGGCTGACTGTGCTTCTTTCTCTTATGTAGGTCACTGATAAAAATTAATAATTTGGTGCTTTTTCTCTTGATGTAGAAAGTAGGTTACTCTGCTGCTGCTGTTAAGTCACTTCAGTCGTGTCCAACTCTGTGCGACCCCATAGACAGCAGCCCACCAGGCTCCCCGGTCCCCGGGATTCTCTAGGCAAGAACACTGGAGTGGGTTGTCATTTCCTTTTCCAATGCATGAAAGTGAAAAGTGAAAGTTAAGTCGCTCAGTCCTGCCGGGCCCATAGAAAACATCTTATTTTGCTGTGTTACAATGTTGCTTGTGATCATGCGAGTTGTTCTGGCATTCATTTACTTATTTATATTACCCAGTTACAAGTAACATAAGACAATCATGCTCGATGTTTTGTTTTCTTTTATTTTGGAATATGTGTGTAAGAGTAACAAGATTAAATCTAAAGCTCCATCTGACTCTTCTGTTAGTAGCATGTTATCAGCTAGGTGTGCAGTTTGCCAAAAATATTTCAACATAAAGGCACATTCATTCGGTTTTTAAAAATAGTTTCACACCATGCATACTATACTGTGGTTTTCTTTTAGCACTTAAAATAACATTATTGTATTTCTCCAGATTAACAGACATGCATTATGCTTTCTCTATAGCTGCATAATGTTCTTTAATACAGATATGCTATAATTTATAGCCATTACCCTATTGATATACATTGATTATTTCTAATTTTTTGCCACTCACTAAAAATGTTGTGTAACAACATTAAAATGTTACAGTGATAACCGTTATGCATACATATGTTTTTATTATGGTGCTTTTACTGATATAGGATAGATTCCCCAAAGTATAGTTGGTAAGTCAAGGTATATGTGTTTCTTACTGCAATAAATATTGCCGCATTACTTTGCAAAAGGCTGTAGCGGTTCATGCTTCCATCAGCGATGTAGGAGTGTCCATTTTTCCGTATCTTTCTGAACACTGGATATTTTTACCCTTTTAAACATAGGCCAAAAACTGATGGCTTAGAAATAATATGTTTTATTTTCTGTTTCCCATTGTCCACTGATAAGGTCAGTTTTTTTTGTTTTTTGTTTGTTTGTTTAAGTTTTATGGCCATTTGGCTTTCCTGTGAGTATCCTGTGCATAACCCTTGCTCAGTCTTATTTTGAGTTGTTTATTTTCTTCTTGTCAATTTGTAGTTCTTTATATTTTAGAACTAGTAATCTTGTATTTGTGAGTTTTTAAAAACAAACTTTTAATTTTAGGACAGTGTTAAATTTGTAGAACAATTGTGAAGATAATCCAGAGAGTTTCTGTGTTTCCCTCATCCTCCCTGCCCCTAGTTCCCATATTGGTAACATTCTTAACATTTCCCACAATTAATGAGCCTATGACATACATATTATTAACAACTTAATGCTTATCACAGTCAATGAACCCATAAAACACATCATTATTAAATAAATCTCATACTTTATTCAAGTTGTTCTTGTTGTTCAGTTGCTAAATCACATCTGACTCTTTGTGGCTCCATGAACTACAGCACACCAGACTTCCTTGTCCTTCACCGTCTCCTGGAGTTTGCTCAAACTCATGTCCATAAAGTTGCTGAATGCCATCCAACAATCTCATCCTCTTTTGCCCCCTTCTCCTCCTGCTCTCAATCTTTAGCAGTATCAGGGTCTTTTCCAAGGAGGTGATTCTTTGATTCAAGTGGCCAAAGTACTGGAGCTTCAGCTTCAGCACCAGTCCTTCCAATGAATATTCAGGGTTGATTTCCTTTAGGATTGACTGGTTTGCTCTCCTTGCTGTCCGAGTAGATTTAGTTATTTTCCCTAATTTTTTTTTTTCTGTTCTGGGATACCATCCAGGGGACCACATTGCTTTAAATTGTCATATTTCTTTAGGTTTCTCTGTGCTGTGAAAGTTTCTCAAAATTTCCTAGTTTTTGGTAACCTTTTCAGTTTTAAGGAGTACCATGCAGGTGTTTGTCAAATGCCTCCACAGTTGAGATTTGTGTCTGTTTTTCTCAGATTAGACTGAGTTTATGGGTATTTGGAAGCACGATCGCAGAAGTAAAATGCCATTGGCATTGAATCAAATCAAGCGTACATTCCATCAACATGAGTCATGATCATGTTTTGTTGGTGATCACCTTGACTTGCTCGGCTGATGTAGTGTTTGTTGTGTTTCCTCATTGTCCAGGTATTCTAACCTGGCCTCCCCACTTTCCGTACTAACTGCACTCTGGAAAGAAGTAACTATGTGCAGTCCAAACATGAAAGGAATGGGGAGTTATGATCAACCTCCTTTGAGGGTGCAGTATTTATGTAAATTATTTGTAATTCTGCAAGGGAGATTTGAATCTTTCTTCCTACTTTATTGGTTAATACTTCTATCATTGTTTGTTTGTTTTAGCAAGAGTTCTTCCTTACAGTTTTTTTAAGATCCTCCAGGCTCATCTACTATATTTCCTGCCATGGTCCCAGAATCAGCCATTTCTTCAAGGAACCATGATTCCTTTACTATACAATATTAGAAAATGATCTCTACCTAAGATGACAAATTCAGCAGACAAGGCAAGGAAATTATATACATTTCTATACAAATGAATATATCCTTCTATATGTAACTTTCTGTATCTATATTACACTAATAAGTTCATACTGATATTGCCAACTCTCATCCACTACCACTGGATCATTCTAGTCTCCTCTCATTTATTTGTAACCTCCAAAAGAGATGGGAATACCAGACCACCTGACCTGCCTCTTGAGAAATCTCTATGTAGGTCAAGAAGCAACAGTTAGAACTGGACATGGAACAACAGACTGGTTCCAAATAGGGAAAGGAGTCCGTCAAGGCTGTATATTGTCATCCTGCTTATTGCTTCAAGAAAATTAGAGATACCAAGGGAACGTTTCATGCAAAGATGGGCTTGATAAAGGACAGAAATGGTATGGATTTAACAGAAGCAGAAGATATTAAGAAGAGGTGGCAAGATTACACAGAAGAACTGTACAAAAAAGATCTTCATGACCCAGTTACTCATGATGATGTGATCACTAATCTAGAGCCAGACATCTTGGAATGTGAAGTCAAGTGGGCCTTAGGAAGCATCACTACGAACAAAGCTAGTGGAGGTGATGGGATTCCAGTTGAGCTGTTTCAAATCCTGGAAGATGATGCTGTGAAAGTGCTGCACTCAATATGCCAGCAAATTTGGAAAACTCAGCAGTGGCCGCAGGACTGGAAAAGGTCAGTTTTCATTCCAATCCCAAAGAAAGGCAATGCCAAAGAATGCTCAAACTACCGCACAATTGCACTCATCTCACATGCTAGTAAAGTAATGCTCAAAATTCTCCAAGCCAGGCTTCAGCAATACGTGAACCGTGAACTNAGAGTTGACTCATTGGAAAAGACTCTGATGCTGGGAGGGATTGGGGGCAGGAGGAGAAGGGGACGACCGAGGATGAGATGGCTGGATGGCATCACGGAGTCGATGGACATGAGTCTGAGTGAACTCCGGGAGATGGTGATGGATAGGGAGGCCTGGCGTGCTGTGATTCATGGGGTCGCAAAGAGTCGGACACGACTGAGCGACTGAACTGAACTGAACTGATGTTAGGTGTTTGCAGTTATTTCAAAGCCAACTTATATTCTGTGTATATGTTTTTCAATTCCTTTTTTCCCATTAAAATTAATTAATTAATTTTTATTGGAAGCTAATAACTTTAGAATATCATGGTGGTTTTTGCTATACATCAATATGAATCAGCCATGGGTGTAAATGTGTCCCCTAATCTTGAAACCCCTCCCACCTCCCTTTCCACCCCATCCTTCTGGGTTGTCCCAGAGTACTAGCTTTGAGTGCCATGCTTCATGCATCAAAATTTGCATTGGTCTACGATGGTGCACATAGTGCAGGCGGCTGCAACAGCATAATAGTGAGGGTGACTGCAACAGTGCACATAGCATGGCCAAGAGGAGTTACCCCACTTCAGAGGTCAGGGGCAGAAGCTGGGAGGACCCCATGCCCGATGGGCAGTGGCCAAAAGGAGTTATCCCACGTCCAAGGTCAGGGGCAGCAGCCGAGAGTACCAGGCTGTGACAGTGCAGGAAAGGCTGAGAGGAGCTACCCCAGTCCGAGGTCAGGGGCGGCGGCCGGGAGGAGCAACCCCATGCCTGAGGCCATGGGCAGTGGCCAGAAGGAGCAACCCCACATCCAAGGAGTGATGGCTGCATGGGCACAGGAGGGCTTAGAGGAGCTATCTCATGTTGATGGTCAGGAAGGGCAGTGGTGAGGAGATACCCTTCATCCAAGGTTAGGAGCAGTGGCTGTGCTTTGCTGGAGCAGCCGTGAAGAGATACCCCATGCCCAAGGTAAGATAATTTAACTCAGATGACCATTATATTTACTACTGTGGGCAGGAATCCCTTAGAAGAAATGGAGTAGCCATCATGGTCAAAAAAAAGAGTCCAAAATACAGTACTTGGATGCAATCTCAAAAATGACAGGATGATCTCTGTTCATTTCCAAGGCAAACCATTCAATATCACAGTAATCCAAGTCTATGCCCCAACCAGTAACGCTGAAGAAACTGAAGTTGAATGGTTCTATGAAGACCTACAAGACCTTTTAGAACTAACACCCAAAAAAGATGTCCTTTTCATTAGAGGGGACTGGAATGCAAAAGTAGGAAGTCAAGAGACACCTGGAGTAGCAGGTGAATTTGGCCTTGGAATACAGAATAAAGTAGGGCAAAGGCTAATAGAGTTTTGCCAAGAGAACACACTGGTCATAGCAAACACCTTCTTCCAACAACACAAGAAAAGACTCTACACATGGACATCATCAGATGGTCAACACCGAAATCAGATTGATTGTATTCTTTGCAGCCAAAGATGGAGAAGCTCTATACAGTCAGAAAAAAACAAGACCAGGAGCTGACTGTGGCTCAGATCATGAACTCCTTATTACCAAATTCAGACTCAAATTGAAGAAAGTAGGGAAAACCGCTAGACCATTCAGGTATGACCTAAATCAAATCCCTTATGATTATACAGTGGAAGTGAGAAATAGATTTAAGGGACTAGATCTGATAGATAGAGTGCCTGATGAAATATGGAATGAAGTTCATGACATTGTACAGGAGACAGGGATCAAGACCATCCCCATGGAAAAGAAATGCAAAAAAGCAAAATGGCTGTCTGG
>SJYX01014099.1:126579-140108 GCA_006410675.1 Oreotragus oreotragus
TGGGATTGCTGGGTCATAAGGCAGTTCTATTTGCAATTTCTTAAGGAATCTCCACACTGTTCTCCATAGTGGCTGTACTACTTTGCATTCTCACCAACAGTGTAAGAGGGTTCCATTTCCTCCACACTTTCTCCAGCATTTGTTTGTAGACTTTTTAATAGCAGCCATTTTGACTGGCATGGTATGGCACCACATAGTGGGTTTGATTTGCATTTCTCTGATAATGAGTGCTGTTGAGCATCTTTTCATGTGTTTGTTAGTTATCTGTATGTCTTCTTTGGAGATAAGTCTGTTTAGTTCTTTGGCCATTTTTTGATTGGGTTTTTTATTTTTCTGGAATTGAGCTGCAGGAGTTGCTTGTATATTTTTGAGATTAATTCTTGGTCAGTTGCTTCATTGTTATTAGTTTCTCCAATTCTGAAAGCTGTCTTTTCACCTTGCTTAGAGTTTCCTTTGTTGTGCAAACCTTTTAAGTTTAATTAGGTATCATTTGTTTATTTCTTTTATTTCCATTATTCTGGGAGGTTGGGTAATAGACGATCCTGCTATAATTTATGTTAGAGAGTGTTTTGCCTATGTTTTCCTCTAGGAGTTTTATAGTTTCTGGTCTTAAATTTCACCTTGCTTAGAGTTTCCTTTGTTGTGCAAACCTTTTAAGTTTAATTAGGTATCATTTGTTTATTTCTTTTATTTCCATTATTCTGGGAGGTTGGGTAATAGACGATCCTGCTATAATTTATGTTAGAGAGTGTTTTGCCTATGTTTTCCTCTAGGAGTTTTATAGTTTCTGGTCTTAAATTTAGATCTTTAGTCCATTTTGAGTTTATTTTTGTGTATGGTGTTAGAAAGTGTTCTAGTTTCATTCTTTTACAAGTGGTTGACCAGTTTTCCCAGCACCACTTGTTAAAGAGATGGTCTTTTCTCCATTATATATTCATGCCTCCTTTGTCAAAGATAAGGTGTCCATAGGTGCATGGATTTATCTCTGGGCTTTCTATTTTGTTCAATTCATCTATGTTTATGGCTTTGTGCCAGTACCATACTGTCTTGATGACTGTGGCTTTGTAGTATAGCCTGAAGTCAGGCAGGTTGATTCCTCCAGTTCCATTCTTCTTTCTCAAGATTGCTTCGAGGTGTTTTGTATTTCCTTACAAATTCTGAAATTATTTTTTCTAGCTCTTTGAAAAATACCATTGGTAGCTTGATATGGATTGCATTGAATCTATACATTGCTTTGTGTAGTATACTCATTTTCAGTATATTGATTCTTCCAATCCATGAACATGGTATATTTCT
This sequence comes from Oreotragus oreotragus, assembly GCA_006410675.1. NCBI lineage: Eukaryota > Metazoa > Chordata > Mammalia > Artiodactyla > Bovidae > Oreotragus > Oreotragus oreotragus. The sequence continues at coordinate 127,876 of SJYX01014099.1, forward strand.
CCATGTATTTGTGTCCTCTTTGATTTCTTTCATCAGTGTTTTATAGTTTTCTATATATAGGTCTTTTGTTTATTTCAGTTCAGTTCAGTTCATTTCAGTTCAGTCGCTCAGTCGTGTCCGACTCTTTGCGACCCCATGAATCGCAGCACGCCAGGCCTTCCTGTCCATCACCATCTCCCAGAGTTCACTCAGACTCACCTCCATTGAGTCCATGATGCCATCCAGCCATCTCATCCTCAGTAGTCCCCTTCTCCTCCTGCAGAGGAACCAGAGATCAAATTGCCAACATCCGCTGGATCATGGAAAAAGTAAGAGAGTTCCAGAAAAACATCTGTTTCTGCTTTATTGACTATGCCAAAGCCTTTGACTGTGTGGATCACAATAAACTGTGGAGAATTCTTAAAGAGATGGGAATACCAGACCACCTAACCTGCCTCTTGAGAAATCTGTATGCAGGTCAGGAACCAANAGAGATCAAATTGCCAACATCCGCTGGATCATGGAAAAAGCAAAAGAGTTCCAGAAAAACATCTGTTTCTGCTTTATTGACTATGCCAAAGCCTGACTGTGTGGATCACAATAAACTGTGGAAAATTCTGAAAGAGATGGGAATACCAGACCACCTAACCTGCCTCTTGAGAAATCTGTATGCAGGTCAGGAAGCAACAGTTAGAACTGGACATGGAACAACAGACTGGTTCCAAATAGGAAGAGGAGTACATCAAGGCTGTATATGGTCACCCTGCTTATTTAACTTATATGCAGTATATGTCATGAGAAATGCTGGGCTGGAAAAAGCACAAGCTGGAATCAAGATTGCTGGGAGAAATATCAATAACCTCAGATATGCAGATGACACCACCATTATGGCAGAAAATGAAGAGGAACTAAAAAGCTTCTTGATGAAAGTGCAAGTGGAGAGTGAAAAAGTTGGCTTAAAGCTCAACATTCAGAAAATGAAGATCATGGCATCCACTCCCATCACTTCACAGCAAATAGATGGGGAAACCGTGGAAACGGTGTCAAACTTTATTTTTTGGGGGCTCCAAAAGTACTGCAGGTGGTGATTGCAGCCATGAAATTAGAAGACACTTACTCCTTGGAAGGAAAGTTATGACCAACCCAGATAGCATATTGAAAAGCAGAGACATTACTTTGCCAACAAAGGTCCATCTAGTCAAGGCTATGGTTTTTCCAGTGGTCATGTATGGATGTGAGAGTTGGACTCTGAAGAAAGCTGAGTGCCGAAGAATTGATGCTTTTGAACTGTGGTGTTGGAGAAGACTCTTGAGAGTCCCTTGGTCTGCAAGGAGATCCAACCAGTCCATCCTGAAGGAGATCAGTCCTGGGTGTTCTTTGGAAGGAATGATGCTAAAGCTGAAACTCTAGTACTTTGGCCATCTCATGCGAAAAGTTGACTCATTGGAAAAGACTCTGATGATGGGAGGGATTGAGGGCAGGAGGAGAAGTGGACGACAGAGGATGAGATGGCTGGATGGCATCACCAACTCAATGGACGTGAGTCTGAGTAAACTCCGGGAGATGGTGATGAACAGGAAGGCCTGGCGTGCTGCGATTCATGGGGTCTCAAAGAGTCAGACACGACTGAGTGACTGAACTTTACTGAACTGAACTGATTCCTAAATATTTTATTCTTTTCATTGCAATGGTGAATGGCATTGTTCCCTTAATTTCTCTTTCTGTTAATGTATAGGAATGCAAGGGATTTCTGTGTGTTAACTTTATATCCTGCAATTTTTCTATATTCATTGATTAGCTCTAGTTATTTTCTGGTGGAGTCTTTAGAGTTTTCTATGTAGAGTATCACGTCATCTGCAAACACTGATAGTTTTACTTCTTTTAAAGTCTGGATTCCTTTTATTTCTTTTTCTTCTCAGATTGTTGTGGCTAAAACTTCCAGAACTATGTTGAATAGTAGTGGTGAGAGTCGGCATCTTGTCTTGTCCTTAACATTAGGGTAAATGCTTTCAATTTTTCACCATTGAGGATAATGTTTGCTGTTGGTTAATCACAGATGACTTTTATTATGTTGTGGTATGTTCCCTTTATGCCTGCTTTCTGGAGGTTTTTTTTTTTTTTTAATCATAAATGGATGTTGAATTTTGTCAAAGGCTTTTTCTGCATCTACTGAGATAATCACATGGCTTTTGTCTTTCAATTTGTTAATGTGTTGTATCACATTGATTGATTTGAGAATACTGAAGAATCCTTGTATCCCTGGAATAAAGCCCACTTGGTCATAATGTATGATCCTTTCAATATGTTGTTGGATTCTGTTTACTAGAATCTTGTTGAGAATTTTTGCATCTATGTTCATTAGTGATATTGTCCTGTAGTTTTCTTTTCTTTTCTTTCTTTTTTTTTTTTTGGTGGCGTCTTTGTCTGGTTTTGGTATTAAGCTGATGCTGGCTTTATAGTGTGAGTTTGGCAGTTTACCTTCGTCTGCAAATTTCTGGAAGAGTTTGAGTAGGATAAGTGTTAACTCTTTAAATTTTTGGTAGAATTCAGCTGTGAAGCCATCTGGCCCTGGGTTTTTGTTTGTTGGAAGATTTCTGATTACAGTTTCCATTTTTTGAATGCTAAACAACTTCCACAAAACAACTTCTGAACCACTGGCAGGAGACACCAGGCACCAAGAAAGGCAGCCTATTCTCTTCAGAAGGCAGTAGGACAAAATATGAAGGACAAAATGAGAGACAAAAGAGTTAGGGATGGAGAGTTGTCCTGGGGAGGGAGTCATGAAGGAGAAGAAGTTTCCAAACAGCAGGAAACCCTCTCACCAGCAGGTCTGTGGGGAGCTTTGGAATCTCAGAGGGCAACATAATCTGGAGGGAAAAAAAAAAAAAAACCCACAGAGTACACACCTAACTGAAACTCCCAGCAGAAAAGTAGCCCAGACACTTGTGTCTGTCACAAGCGAGTAGTGGCTGAAAGGGAGGCACAAGTTGCATGCTTAGGGTAAAGACTGAGCCTGAATGCCCTGAAGACAATCTGAAGGAACTAATGTGAGATAGAAACCAAAACTGTGGGATAGCCAGAGAGAGAAGAGAAGGAGAGAGAACTTTTCCATGAAAAGCTTTAACCTAAAGCACAGCCTGGTCCACTCATAGGAAAAAGGATTGAGTGAATACCAAAGGCAAGCTAGCCGGCTGTGAACCAGCCCATCCTCCCACTTGAAGCAGAGAGGCAGGCCTGCAACAGCGAGAGCCAGAAGGCAAGGGGCAATCTTGGCCCCAGAGATGGCATCCTTCACCAAACTGTGAGCAGGTTCCCAGTTGCCAACCAAGTCTTCCTAGGATCTTGGATGGGGAACACATGTACACCCATGGCTGATTCATACCAATGTATGGCAAAAAACACCAGAATATTGTAAAATAATTAGCTTCCAAATAAAATAAATAATATTAATTATAAAAAATAAAAATTAAAAAAGAAAGCAAAAAAAACAAAAAACTAAACCACCAGGGAAGCCCATAGTTACTTGTAGTAGCCTCTTATGATCTTTTCTATTTCTATGGTGTCCATAATAGCTTCTCTTATTTCATTTCTAACTTTACTGACCTGATTCTTCTCCTTTTTTTTCTTTATAAGTTTAGCTAAAGTTTTATCAATTTTGTCTATCTTCACTAAGAACCAGTATTACATTCATTGGTCTTTGCTATTGTTTGTCTCTATTTTATTCATTTCTTCTCTGATCATTATTATTTCTTCCTTCCACTAACATTAGATTTTATTTATTCTTTCTCTAGTTTGTTTAGGGTAAGGTTAGGTTAAACCTTACCTTAAAATTTGGATTAAAAATTTACTGAGCATGGCCCTGCTCCTCAGAGCAAGAACCAGTTTTACCCATAGCCAGTCTCTCTCACCAGGAAGTTTCCACAAGTCTCTTATCCTCACCCATCAGAGGGCAGACAGAAAACTAACCAAACTAATCACAAGGATCACAGTCTTTTCTACCTCAGTGAAGCTATGAGCCATGCTGCTTAGGGCCACCCAAGACAGATGGGTCATGGAGAGTTCTGACAAAATGTGGCCCACTGGAGAAGGGAATGGCAAACCACTTCAGCATTCTAGCCTTGAGAACCTCATGAACAGTATGAAAAGACAAAAAGATATGACACTGAATGATGAACTCCCCAGGTCAAGTAGGTGTCCAATATGCTACTGGAAAAGAGTGGGGAAAATAGCTCCAGAAGGAATGAAGAAGCCAAGGAGGAAACAATGCCCAGTAGTGGATGTGTCTGATGGAGAAAGTCCAATGCTATAAAAAATAATATTGCATAGGAATCATGAACAATATTATTGCATAGCAATCTGGAATGTTAAGACTTCCCCCATAGCTCAGTCGGTAAAGAGTCTGCCTGCAGTGCAATGCAGAAGACATGGGTTCAATTTCTAGCCCAGGAAGATCCCCTGGAGAAGGAAATAACAACCCATTCCAGTATTCTTGCATGGAAAATCCTGTGGACAAAGGAGCCTTGCAGGCTACAGTCTATGGGGTTGCAAGATTCAGACAAGACTGAGGACTAAGCACAAACTGGGATGTTAGGTCAAGGTAAATTGGAAGTGTTAAAACAGGAGATGGCAAGAGTGAGCATCCACATTTAAGGAACCAGTCATCTGGAAAGGGTGAATTGAATGCATATGACTATTATATCTGCTATTGTACACAAGAATCTCTTAGAAGAAATGGAGTAGACCTCATAGTCAACAAGAGTAAAAAATGCAGTACTTGGGTGCAACTTCAAAAATGACAGAATGATTTCTGTTCATTTCCAATGCAAATCATTCAATATTACAGTAATCAAAATCTATGCCCCAACCCCTAATGCCAAAGAGATGGAGTGAATGCTCATACGAAAACCTACATGACCTTCTAGAACTAACATAAAAAAAAAAAGAAAAAGAAAAAGAAGATGTCCTTTTCATCATAGAAGACTAGAACGTAAAAGTAGAAAGTCAAGAGATACCTGGAGTAACAAGCACGTTTGCTCTTAGAGGACAAAATAAAGCTGGGCAAAGATTACCAGAGTTTTGCCAAGAGAATGCACTAGGCATAGCAAACACTCTCTTCCAACAACACAAAAGAAGACTCTACACATTGACATCACCAGATGGTCAACATTGAAACCAGATTGATTATATTATTTGTGGTTGAAGATGGAGCAGCCTATACAGTTAACAAAAAACAAGACCAGGAGTTGACTGTAGCTTAGATCATGAACTCTGTATTGCCAAATTCAGACTTAAATAGTAGAAAGTAATGGAAACCACTAGACCATTCAGTTATGACCTAAATCAAATCTCTTACAATTATACAGTAGAAGTGACAAATAGATTCAAGGGATTAGATCTGATAGAGTGCCTGAAGAACTACAGAGGAGGTTAATGATACTGTACAGGAAGTCGTGATCAGAACCATCACCAAAAAAACGAAATGCAAAAAGGCAAAATGATTGTCTGAGGAGGCCTTACAAATAGCTGAGAAAAGAAAAGAAGCTAAAGGCAAAGGAGATAAGGAAAGATATACCCATTTAAATGCAGAGTTCCAAAGAATAGCAAGGAGAAATAAGAAAGTCTTTCTAAGTGAACAATGAAAAGAAATACAGGAAAACAATACAATGTGAAACACTAGAGATCGTTCGAAGAAAATTTGAGATACCAAGGGAACATTTCAGGCAAAGATGGGCACAATAAAGGACAGAAATGGTATGAACCTAATGGAAGCAGAAGAATTTAAGAAGAGGTGGCAAAAATACATGGAAGGACTATATAAAGGAGATCTTAATAACCTGGATAACCAGGATGGTGTGATCACTCACCTAGAGCCAGACACCTGGAATGTGAAGTCAATGGGCTTTCGGAAGCATCACTGTGACCAAAGCTATTGAAGGTGATGGAATTTCAGCTGAGTTCTTTCAAATCCTAAAGAATGATGTTGTTAAAGTGCTGCACTCAATATGCCAGCAAATTGGGAGAACTCAACAGTGGCAACAGAATGGGAAAAGGTCAGTTTTCATTCCAATCCCAAAGAAAGGCAATGCCAAAGAATGTTCAAAGTACTTCACATTGAACTCTTTTCACATGCTAGCAAAGATATGTTCAAAATTCTCCAAGTGAAGCTTCAACAGTACATGAACCAAGATATTTCAGATGTTCAAGCTGGATTTAGAAAAGGCAGAGGAACCAAATATCAAATTGACAACACCTGTTGGATCATAGAAAAGGCAAGAGAGTTCCAGAAAAAAAATCTACTTCTCCTCCATTGACTATGCTAAATTAGCCTTTGACTATGTGGATCACAACAAACTGTGGAAAATTCTTAAAGAAATGGGAATACCAGACCACCTGACCAGCCTTGTGAGAAATCTGTGTGCAAGTCAAGAAGCAATAGTTAGAACTGGACATGGAACAACAGACTGGTTCCAAATTGGGAAAGGAGTATGACAAGGCTATATATTATCACCCTGGTATTTAACTTAAATGCAGAGTACATCATACGTAATGCCTGCCTGGATGAAGCAGAAGCTGGAATCAAAACTGTTGGGACAAATATTAATAACATAAGATATGCAGATGACAATACTACCCTTATGGCAGAAAGTGAAGAACTAAAGAGCCTCTTGATGAAAGTTAAAGAGGAGAGAGAAAAATCTGGCTTAAAACTCAACATTCAAAAAATGAAGATCATGGCATCTGATCCCATCATTTCATGGCAAATAGATTGGGAGACAATGGAAACAGTGACAAGTTTGATTTTCTTAGGCTCCAAAATCACTGTAGATGGTGACTGCAGCCATGAAATTAAAACATGCTTGCTTCTTGGAGGAAAAGCTATGACAAACCTAGACAGTGTATTAAAAAGCAGAGACATAACTTTTCCAACAAAGGTCTGTATAGTCAAAGCTGTGGTTTTTCCAGTAGTCATGTATGGATGTGAGAGTTTGAGCATAAAGAGTTCTGAACCCTGAAGAACTGATGTGGTTTTGGAGAAGGCTCTTGAGAGTCCCTTGGCTTGCCAGGATATCAAACCAGTCAATCCTAAAGGAAATCAGTCCTGAATATTCACTGGAAGGACTGATGCCAAAGCTGAAGATCCAAAACTTTGGCCACCTGAAGTGAAGAGCTGACTCATTAGAAAAGACCCTGAAGCTGGCAAAGACTGAAGTCAGGAGAAGTAGATGACAGAGGGCAAGTTAGTTGGATGGAATCACTGACTCAATGGACACAAGTTTGAACAAGCTCTGGGAGATAGTGAAGGACCAGGAAACCTGGTGTGTTGCAGTCCATGGGGTTTCAAAGATCAGACTCAACTGAGTAACTGAACAACTACAGGGGTTGTTTCTTTTAGGGTCAGGTTGTTTCCTGAGTTAAGATTATATTGCTATAATCTTCCCTTTTAGAACTGCTTTTGTTGAATCCTATAAGTTTCAGGTTGTTGTGATTTCATTTTCATTTTATTCTTGGTATATTTTTTAAATTTCCTCTTTGATTTCTNCTGGCTTAAAACTCAACATTCAAAAAATGAAGATCATGGCATCTGATCCCATCATTTCATGGCAAATAGATTGGGAGACAATGGAAACAGTGACAAGTTTGATTTTCTTAGGCTCCAAAATCACTGTAGATGGTGACTGCAGCCATGAAATTAAAACATGCTTGCTTCTTGGAGGAAAAGCTATGACAAACCTAGACAGTGTATTAAAAAGCAGAGACATAACTTTTCCAACAAAGGTCTGTATAGTCAAAGCTGTGGTTTTTCCAGTAGTCATGTATGGATGTGAGAGTTTGAGCATAAAGAGTTCTGAACCCTGAAGAACTGATGTGGTTTTGGAGAAGGCTCTTGAGAGTCCCTTGGCTTGCCAGGATATCAAACCAGTCAATCCTAAAGGAAATCAGTCCTGAATATTCACTGGAAGGACTGATGCCAAAGCTGAAGATCCAAAACTTTGGCCACCTGAAGTGAAGAGCTGACTCATTAGAAAAGACCCTGAAGCTGGCAAAGACTGAAGTCAGGAGAAGTAGATGACAGAGGGCAAGTTAGTTGGATGGAATCACTGACTCAATGGACACAAGTTTGAACAAGCTCTGGGAGATAGTGAAGGACCAGGAAACCTGGTGTGTTGCAGTCCATGGGGTTTCAAAGATCAGACTCAACTGAGTAACTGAACAACTACAGGGGTTGTTTCTTTTAGGGTCAGGTTGTTTCCTGAGTTAAGATTATATTGCTATAATCTTCCCTTTTAGAACTGCTTTTGTTGAATCCTATAAGTTTCAGGTTGTTGTGATTTCATTTTCATTTTATTCTTGGTATATTTTTTAAATTTCCTCTTTGATTTCTTTGGTGATCCATTGGTTGTTCAGTAGGATAGTGTTTAGTCTCCACACATTCTGTGTGTGTTATACTCTTTTTCTTTTATTTTTAATCTCATAGCACTGTGATCAGAAAAGATGTATAATATGATTTCAATTTTCTTAAATTACTGATATTTGCCTTGTGGTCAAGCATATGGTAAATTCTTGAGAATCTTCTGTATGCTCTTATAAGACATATGTATTTTGCTGCTTTTGAATGGAATGCTCTATAAATGTTAATTAAGTCTTTCTGGTCCAATGTGTCATTTAAGGCCTGTGTTTCCTTATCGATTGTCTGGATGATCTGTCCATTGATTAAAGTAGATTGTTAAAGTCCCCCACTAATATTGTGTGTATAGGAAGCATCACTACGAACAAAGCTAGTGGAGGTGATGAAATTCCAGTTGAGCTATTTCAAATCCTAAANCTTTCTGGTCCAATGTGTCATTTAAGGCCTGTGTTTCCTTATCGATTGTCTGGATGATCTGTCCATTGATTAAAGTAGATTGTTAAAGTCCCCCACTAATATTGTGTGTATAGGAAGCATCACTACGAACAAAGCTAGTGGAGGTGATGAAATTCCAGTTGAGCTATTTCAAATCCTAAAAGATGATGCTGTGAAAGTGTTGCACTCAATATGCCAGCAAATTGGAAAATTCAGCAGTGGCCACAGGACTGGAAAAGGTCAGTTTTCATTCCAATCTCAAAGAAAGGTAATGCCAAAGAATGTTCAAACTACCACAAAATTGCACTCATCTCTCACACTAGTAAAGTAATGCTCAAAATTCTCCAAGCGAAGCTTCAACAGTACATGAATGATGAACTTCCAGGTATTCAAGCTGGTTTTAAAAAAGGCAGAGGAACCAGAGATCAAATTGCCAACATCCACTGGATTATCAAAAAAGCAGGATAGTTCCAGAAATACATCTAATTCTGCTTTATTGACTATGCCAAAGTCTTTTTGTGGATCACCACAAACTGTGGAAAATTCTGAAAGAGATGGGACCACCTGACCTGCCTCTTGAGACCACCTGACCTGCCTCTTGAGAAACCTGTATGCAGGTCAGGAAGCAACAGTTAGAATTGGACATAGAACAATAGACTGGTTTCAAATAGGAAAAGGAGTATGTCAAAGCTGTATCGGGGAAGACAATGGCACCCCACCCCAGTACTCTTGCCTGGAAAATCCAATGGACGGAGTAGCCTGGTGGGCTGCAGTCCATGGGGTCGCTAACAGTCGGACAGACTGAGCGACTTCACTTTCACTTTTCTCTTTCATGCATTGGAGAAGGAAATGGCAACCCACTCCAGTATTCTTGCCTGGAGAATCCCAGGGATGGGGGAGCCTGGTGGGCTGCCATCTATGGGGTCACACAGAGTCGGACACGACTGAAGTGACTTAGCAGCAGCAGCAGCATGCAGATGACACCACCCTTAGGGCAGAAAGTGGAGAAGAACCAAAGAGCCTCTTGATGAAAGTGAAAGAGGAGAGTGAAAATATTGGCTTAAAGCTCAACATTAAGAAAACTAAGATCATGGCATCTGGCCCCATCACTTCATGGGAAATAGATGTGGAAACAGCCGAAACAGTGTCAGACTATTTTGGGGTCTCCAAAATCACTGCAGATGGTGACTGCACCCATGAAATTAAAAGACACTTGCTCCTTGGAAGAAAAGTTATGCCCAACCTAGACAGCATATTCAGAGAAGGTGATAGCACCTCACTCCAGTGCTCTTGCCAGGATAATTCCACAGGCAGAGGAGCCTGGTGGGCTGCAGTCCATGGGGTCACGAAGAGTCTGACACGACTGAAGTGACTTAGCAGCAGCAGCAGCAGCAGCAGCAGCAGACAGCATATTAAAAAGTAGAGGCATTATTTTGCCAACAAATGTCCATCTAGTCAAGACTGATTTTTCTGTTAGTCATGTATTGATGTGAGAGTTGGACTATAAAGGAAACTGACCACGGAATAATTGATGATTTTCAACTGTGATGTTGGAAAGGACTCTTGAGAGTTCCTTGGACTTTAAGGAGATACAACCAATCCATCCTAAAGGAAATCAGTCCTGAATATTCATTGGAAGGACTGATGTTGAAACTGAAACTCCAATACTTTGGCCACCTGATGTGAAGAACTGCCTCATTTGGAAAGACCCTGATGTTGGGAAAGATTGAAGGCAAGAGGAGAAAGGGACGACAGAGAATGAGATGGTTAGATGGTATCACATATTCAATGGGCATGAGTTTGAGCAATCTCTGGAAGTTGGTGATGGACTGGAAGGCCTGGTGTGCTGCAGTCCATGGGGTCACAAAAAGTCAGACACGATTGAATATTGTGTTACCGTCAACCTCCTCCTTTATGGCTATTAGTATTTGTTTCATATATTGAGCTGCTCCTGCATTGTGTGCATATATATTTATAACTGCCATAACTTCTTGAATTAATCCCTTGATCATTATGTAGTGTCCTTATTTGTCTGTTATAGAAGCCTTTATTTTAAAGTCTATTTTGTCTGATATGAAGATTGTTACTCCAGCTTTCTCTTGATTTCCTTTTGTATGGAATAACTTTTTATATCCCTTCCTCCCCTTTATCCATTACCATACTCAGCTATTAAACTCTACTAATTAGAGACTGATTTCTTTATTGTTTACAACAGTTCTCTGGGGCACACATTTTTCTGAGAATTAGTCCTGTCAGATTCTGGCTCTTTTGAAGAGAGGTGGCTAAGGTCATCGTTCAGTGTTTGTTCTGTCAAAACTCTGGTTTAGGGCTCTGGAACAGAGCTTGAGGACAAAGGCAAGCTTTTTATTTTCTGAGTGGGTGCTGAGTTCACTGTGATGTTGAATGGCAGTCACCTATGACCCTCTTAGATTGCTGTCCTGCTTGGCATGAGAACCCTACCTCATGAAATGGATAAAGGACATCTACAGCCACAGATCTATGGCCCAAGCATTCTCAGAATGCTGCATTCAAACTATAGCCTTCATTCCATGAGATAAATATGGATAGATGAATGAAGTCCCATTTCTTGACTCAGTTGGTACTTAGCCTCAGCAATGGGTAGCTGGAGACAGGATGAGAAACACTGATATACTGCTCCTCCCAAAAAGACAGCCCTCTTACTGGGAACTGGGGAGAGAGGGAGCCCTGCTTTTTTTGGCTGCAGTTGTATAGTGTAGTCTCCACCTGGTTGAGTTGGAAGGGAGAAGGAAGAGACAGGCTGTAGAGTCTAGATTTGTCTGGTATAGATTTGTCTTTCATAGAATATTTTCATAGGTTTTCTTAAATGAGTTTTTAAAAGTTTTCTATGTGCCTTTATGCTATTTACAGAGATTTTTGTTGTTTTTATTTTATTTTATATTTTTACTTTACAATATTGTATTGATTTTGCCATACATCAACATGAATCTGCCATGGGTGTACATGTGTTCCCAATCCTGAACCCCCCTCCCACCTCCCTCCCCATACATCTTTCTGAGTCATCCCAGTGCACCAGCCCCAAGCATCCTGTATCCTGCATCAAACCTTCTGGTGATTCATTTCTTATATTATACGTGTTTCAGTGCCATTCTCCCAAATCATCCCACCCTCTCCTTCTCCCACAGAGTCCAAAAGACTGTTCTATACATCTGTATCTCTTTTTCTGTCTTGCATACAGGGTTATCATTACCATCTTTCTAAATCCCATACATATGTGTTAGTATACTGTATTGCCTTTTTTTTTTTTTTTCTGGCTTACTTCACTCTGTATAATTGGCTCCAGGTTCATCCACCTCATTAGAACTGATTCAAATGTATTCTTTTTAATGGCTGAGTAATACTCCATTGTGTATATGTACCACAGCTTTCTTAT
>SJYX01014099.1:144966-176457 GCA_006410675.1 Oreotragus oreotragus
GCTCAACATTCAGAAAACGAAGATCATGGCATCCGGTCCCATCACTTCATAGGAAATAGATGGGGAAACAGTGGAAACAGTGTCAGACTTTATTTTTTGGGGCTCCAAAATCACTGCAGATGGTGACTGCAGCCATGAAATTAGAAGACGTTTACTCTTTGGAAGAAAAGTTATGACTGACATATAGTATATTCAAAAGCAGAGACATTACTTGGCCGACTAAGGTCCACCTAGTCAAGGCTATGGTTTTTCCTGTGATCATGTATGGATGTGAGAGTTGGACTGTGAAGAAGGCTGAGTGCTGAAGAATTGATGCTTTTGAACTGTGGTGTTGGAGAAGACTCTTGAGAGTCCCTTGGACTGCAAGGAGATCCAACCAGTCCATTCTGAAGGAGATCCACCCTGGGATTTCTTTGGAAGGAATGATGCTAAAGCTGAAATTCCAGTACTTTGGCCACCTCATGTGAAGTGTTGACTCATTGGAAAATACTCTAATGCTTGGAGGGATTGGGGACAGGAGGAGAAGCGGACGACCTTGGATGAGATGGCTAAATGGCATCACGGACTCGATGGACGTAACTCTGAGTGAACTCTGGGAGATGGTGTTGAACAGGGAGGCCTGGCGTGCTGCGATTCATAGGGTCTCAAAGAGTCAGACACGACTGAGCGACTGAACTGAACTGAACTGAATACTCTATTGTCTATATGTAACACAGCTTTCTTTTATCCATTCATCCGCTGATGGACTTCTAGGTTGCTTCCATGTCCTGGCTATTATAAACAGTGCTGCGATGAACATTGGGGTACATGTGTCTCTTTCAATTCTGGTTTCCTCAGTGTGTATGCCCAGCAGTGAGATTGCTGGATCATAAGACACTTCTATTTCCAGTTTTGTGAGGAATCCCCACACTGTTCTCCATAGTGGCTGTACTAGCTTGCATTCCCACCAACAGTGTAAGAGGGTTCCCTTTTCTCCACACCCTCTCCAGCATTTATTGCTTGTAGACTTTTGGATTGCAGCCATTCTGACTGGTGTGAAATGGTACCTCATTATGGTTTTGATTTGCATTTTCCTGATAATGAGTGCTGTTGAGCATCTTTTCATGTGTTTGTTAGCCATCTGTATGTCTTCTTTGGAGAAATGTCTCTTTAGTTCTTTGGCCCATTTTTTATTGGTTCGTTTATATTTCTGGAATTGAGCTTCATAAGTTGCTTGTATATTTTTGAGATTAGTTTATAAAGTATCTGTTCTGTGAACCACCACAGGTCATCTAAATCCACTTTCTTATTGCTCCTCATTTGAGCATTCTGAGCAAAATGGCTTCTGTATTTACACATTAGCATTGGAAAGTGGCGGAGTGGCCTATGTAAGTTTTGACTTTCACTTACTGACTGTCTCATAATCTCCTCAGATAACTGGTAGCTTACCTCTGAACCATCCTTGAATGTAAAATTGATGAAAAAAATCCTTAAAAAAGATTAAAATACTGCCACTTTAGGTTTTGGGAAAACAAAGATATCAAGCAAATTCGTTACTTACAGATGAATGAGAAATCCTTTTTTTTTTTTGCTAAGACACTTTGCAAATAGCCTAGGGCCATTGCTTCCCCTATTAGTCCCTTGTGGTAACAATAATTAGGTTTCTGACCTCAAGTTTCAGATCTTTCTGGGGCAGAGACACTTAAGCATCATTCAATCCAATTTGATTTCTTCAGGACACCACTGAAATTAAGATTTTGTGCTCACAACCTCTAGATAGCGATAGAAAAGGATCAGAAGATGAGTTCAATTGATAAAAATTCCACTTTTCATTGTCTTTCTCTTCCAGACTGAGTTTAGAAAAATCTAGTCAGTCTCTGAAGCAATCCAAGACTCACCTTCATCCTTGCCCTCCCTTCAAAGACCCTCCTGCAGCTCCTGGCTCAGCTGTCGTGCTCACCTCCTTTGTCCTCATGAACATACATGCTGGTTTATGAGCCACTGAAAGGATCAAAGTGACCCTGGGCTCATGGAAGACTTACATCATTCATGCACATATTTGATAAAGACTAGGATTTGGTAGTTTTTGAATATTTTAGATTAACTATTGATGCAGGTGTTTGGACTTGAAGAAATAAAGAAAATGCTGGTGTTAACCCTTACATAGACCAGATTGTACTACTTTGTCTAAATTCAGATAATCTGTTATTTTTGTGACAGATATTAAGGGTTATTGTACATTCCTCACTATTTCACTTTTGCTTACTAATTTTTTATTGAAAATGTGTGTAGGTGTGTGTAGATGTTTAACATTTAGAAACTAGAACTCTGTTTATGGTTTACTATAATGAATAATTTAAAACCAAACACCTTAAATCTAGAAAAGGAAACTTTATATTTAAATAAATGCTTATATTGTGAATACTTTAGTGAAGATTGCATTAGCAATATTAGCTTTTGCTTTACTATGAAAGGATGCATAATCATAGAGGTATGGCTCATAGTCTAGTGGAAAGACTGTCCTCCCACTGATCTTCTTGGTATTTTTGTAAAAACATATGAATGATAAACATCCCTGATAGCACAGAGTATCCCAGAGCCAAAGCAGGCTTTCAGAAAGGAGAGAATTAGTCTTTTCCCAGTCCACATGCTAAAACCAGAAACTGATCTGTTTACTAATTTCTAATCTTTCCTGTACCAGAAGCTATGTCTGTGTGCAGCTCTCAGGTGCCAAACTCGCTGGGCAGAATTCCTTCTCCAAATCTCTGTTTTGTAACTTCCTGTATAATCTGAGTGACTGAATATGAAGATCTGGGACAGAACTTGGCCGCCTTCGGCAGCTCTTGTAAAGGGATCAGATCAGCCTGCCTGGGAGGCTCTCTAATTGGAGGTTTATGGTAATGCAATTGTTTCCCACCTGCAAGGCAGCTCTCAGCACTCCAAGCATGCATGAGGAGAGAAAGCCAGGTTGATGGACAAATAGTCCCAGCCCAACCTTGCCTGTGTTGCAATAGCTCAAGTTTAGCCCATCTGGTGACCCCACAGCTCCCAACTGGTGTTGATTGCCATCAGTGCTGCAGCCCCTGCATCAGCACAGGATCTTTGTTGTAGTCGGAATGTTGAACTCAAGATCTTTGTCCAGATAATAAGGGAAAGAGAAGAAAAGGCAAGCCCACTTAGGACCTGCTGAGGATGTAGCCTTTCCTTGAAATAACGTGCAATGTGACTATCAGGGGAGTTACTGAGACCTAAGATGAAAGGGATAAATGGAAATGTCCAGGCACTGAGTGGTGAGGGTATCTCCTGTCTGCTCTTAGCTAGCAATTAACCAGTTTACTGAGGGATATCAGTTCAGTGTGGTTTCACTGAAATAGTCTTTGTGTATTAATAAATACTTCCTTCAAATGTTCTTTTTCTGCTCTTCTCTAGCTGTCCCACACATAGTCTTGAACTGTAGCTCTGGGATTTCTGGATGAGAGGAGGAACATTTTCTCCAGTTTCAGTCCTAGCCCAGCTCTGAATCTGTCTCCCTCCAGGCTGAGAACTGGGTAAACAGACTGTGGAGGCTGACATGGATCACATAGTCAGAGGTGTATAGACAGCAGTCTCTAGTGTGTTCTGAGTCTAAGCTTTTCTTTCTCTCTTCACGGGGAGACTTATGCCCGCATGGTGTATGTGATTTCCAGTGAGAAGGGTTCAGTTTCACCCTGGCTCTTCTTATCATCAAGTAATCCTATCACAGAATATTAGCTTTTCTCCTTTTAATCTGACAGTGCTCCCAACAGAGCTCTTGCTCTGTAGCTTTCCCCTACCCACAGCTCCCTAGGGAGCCCCACTACTCCCATGTCCCTTATTGAGGTCTGTCCCTCTTTGCATCAGTCCCAGAAATTATGGAAGCATTCTTTTGAAAGTTTTATAGGGAAATGGGTATTGGAGCAGCATTCTCCATCACCATTCCTTTCTTCTCATCTTCCAAATTCTCCCGAATAAAAGGAAGCAGAGGTCTCAATGTTCACATCTACCTTCAGGCTCCAGGGCCACCATGGGAAGGGCTCTCAGGAATTTATTCCTCAAGTAAACCCCCATCCACTTTGCCCTTCAACAATGCCAAAGCAGGCCTTGAGATGCACATCCCTCTTCCTAAAGGCACCCTGATCTCCATGGATGGATCTCTCTAGATTCTTCTTACTTGGAATTTTAAAGAGGAGCCACCCTTCAGGTTTACATTGAAAAATATAATGAATAAATGTGCTCAGTATCTTCAGATGGATATTTCCAAAGGGTAGTGTTATCTTCATGAGAATTCCCTGATGACCTTGAAAAATGCAAACTCCTGGACAAGTCTCAAGATTCATCAAATCCGAATCTCTGCTGTTTTGGGCCCAGACATCTCCATTTTTAACGTCTTTCTCTAGGAAGTTTTTCAGCATAGAATAGTACGTAAAAGATATAGAATTAGGATATTAGTGCACTGTTATCCTTGACAACATGGAACATTGATTCTCATCCCTCACTTTGCATTAGAATCATCCATGAGACATTAAAATTGTATTGATAAACCTATTTGCAGGGCAGGAATAGAGACACAGACATAGGGAAAAAACTTGTGGACACAGCAGATTAATTGAGACAGTAGCATTGACATATATACACTACCATGCTTAAAATAGATAGCTAGTGGAACATATTGGACTTCCTTGGTGGCTCAGATGATAAAGAATCTGTCTGCAATTCAGGAGACCTGGGTTCTATCCCAGGGTAAGGAAGATCCCCTGGAGAAGGGCATGGCAACCCACTCCAGTATTCTTGCCTGGAGAATTCCATGGACAGAGGAACCTGGCAGACTACAATCCATGGGGTCACAAAGAGTCAGACACGACTTAGCGACTAACATACACACACAGTGGGACATTGCTGTGTAACACAGGAAGCTCAAACTAGTGTTCTGTGATGACCTAGAGGGGTGGGGTGGAGAAGGGTGTGAGAGACTTTCAAGAGGATAGATATATATATATGTATATGTATAATATATGATTAACATTGTTGTACAGAAACCAGCACAATATTATAAATATCCTCCAATTAAAAAATTAAAAATATGCTCATGATTAAACAGGGAACATATTAAAGAAAATAGGAGTTATCATTCTCTTTTTCAAACCCACTTGCAGTTGTTTTAATTACTTTTTCTTTCCTGAAATTCAGTAACTTTTGACTGTGGCTTATCTCTCCTAGATTTAGCCATTTAGAATGCAGAAGTAATATTATCTGTTATTTATTTAACCATAATTTGTGAAACTGTCTGAGAAATTAAGTTTCCTCTGTCTCTCTGTGTAATTATTACCTAAGGATGAAAATGTAATTTTCCCCTTTCACCTTATAAGGTAAACAGAAAGCCTTTTGAATTTTTGATTTCTGGGACTCCCTTGATCCATGTAGCAGTTACCAATTTTGACTTCTTTTTGTTTTCCTGGTAAATTGAGCTGTGTTTCCCAATCTGAACCTATCTTTTCACTTGGAATGTTTAGATCATTTATATTTAATGTAATTAACTTTATGCTTGCATGCATGCTAAGTCACTTCAGTTGTGTCTGACTCTTTGTGACCCTATGGACCATAGCCTGCCAGGTTCCTCTGTACATGGGATCCTCTAGGCAAGAATATTGGACGGGTTGCCACGCCCTCCTCCAGGGGATCTTCCTGACCCAGGGGTCAAACTCATATCTCCTGGGTCTCTTGAATTGGTGGGTGGGTTCTTTACCCCTAATGCCACCCTAGGAAGCTCAATTACTTGGATATTGAGGCTTAAATCTACAAAATTATTCTTTATTTTCTATTTTATTGACTCTTACATATTTCTTTCTTGCTTTCTTTTGTAGTGGATCTTTAGTTGCTAAATTGTGTCCAGCTGTTTTGTGACCCCATGGACTGTAGCCCACAAGGCTCCTCTGTCCATGGGATTTCCCAGGCAAAAATACTATAGTGGACACAAAACAAGTTTCAAAAATTTCATAGTCTAACAGTATTGCAATCATATGGAGTATGTTCTTTTATCACTGTGGAATTATGTTATAAATCAGTATCAAAAGATATTTGAAACTAGCCCATATATTTTCAAGTACAGTGTCACCAAAAGAGATCTATGACTTAGCTACTGAAAGCCTCAATCAAGTTAGAAGACTGAAAAAAATACAGAGGGTGATTGCAGAGAAGAAACCATTTTGTCTCCTAGTTTATAGTCTATGGACACTTGAATTTGTATCCTACTGCTGTGTGAAAATTGTGTAAATCTTAATTATGCTGAATTGGCTTATAGTGCTTTCCAGGTCACTTGCACTACTATATAGTGCTTTTCAGGTCAAGTCTTTGTGATCCCATGGACTGCGGCAAGCCAAGCTTCTCTGATTTTCACTATCTCCTGGAGTTTGCTCAAACTCATGTCCATTGAGTTGGTGATGCCATCCATTCATCTCATTCTCTAATGCCCTCTTCTCCCTCTGTGCTCAATCTTTCCTATCATCAGGGTTTNCAAGTGGTTGACCAGTTTTCCCAGCACCACTTGTTAAAGAGATTGTCTTTAATCCATTGTATATTCTCGTCTTCTTTGTCAAAGGTGTCCATAGGTGTGTGGATTTATCTCTAGATATTCTATTTTGTTCCATTGATCTATATTTCTGTCTTTGTGCAATACCATACTGTCTTGATTACTGTGCCTTTGTAGTAGAGCCTGAAGTCAGGCAGGTTGATTCTTCCAGTTCCATTCTTCTTTCTCAAAATTTCATTGGCTATTCAAGGTTTTTTGTATTTCCATACAAATTGTGAAATTATTTGTTCTAGCTCTGTGAAAAATACTGCTGGTAAGTTGATAGGGATTGCATTGAATCTGTAGATTGCATTGGGTAGTATACTCACTTTCACTATATTGATTCTTCTAATCCATGAACATGGTATATTTCTCCATCTATTAGTACATTCTTTTATTTCTTTCACCAGTGTTTTATAGTTTTTTATATATAAGTCTTTAGTTTCTTTAAAGTTGATAGGGATTGCATTGAATCTGTAGATTGCATTGGGTAGTATACTCACTTTCACTATATTGATTCTTCTAATCCATGAACATGGTATATTTCTCCATCTATTAGTACATTCTTTTATTTCTTTCACCAGTGTTTTATAGTTTTTTATATATAAGTCTTTAGTTTCTTTAAGTAGATATATTCCTAAGTATTTTATTCTCTTGGTTGCAATGGTGAATGGAATTGTTTCCTTATTTTTTTTTTTTCTATTTTCTCTTTATTTTTGAATAGGAATGAAAGGGATTTCTGTGTGTTGATTTTATATCCTGGAACTTTACTGTATTCATTGATTAGCTCTAGTAATTTTCTGGTGGAGCCTTTATGGTTTTCTATGTAGAGGATCATGTCATCTACAAACAGTGAGAGTTTTACTTCTTCTTTTCCAATTTGGATTCCTTTTATTTCTTTTTCTGCTCTGATTGCTGTGGCCAAAACTTCCAGAACTATGTTGAATAGTAGCGGTGAAAGTGGGCACCCTTGTCTTGTTCCTGACTTTAGGGGAAATGCTTTCAATTTTTCACCATTGAGGATAATGTTTGCTGTGGGTTTGTCATATATAGCTTTTATTATGTTGAGGTATGTTCCTTCTATTCCTGCTTTCTGGAGAGTTTTTATCATAAATGGATGTTGAATTTTATCAAAGGCCTTCTCTGCATCTATTGAGATAATCATATGGCTTTTATTTTTCAATTTGTTAATGTGGTGAATTACATTGATTGATTTGCGGATATTGAAGAATCCTTGCATCCCTGGGATAAAGCCCACTTGGTCATGGTGTATGATCTTTTTAATGTATTGTTGGATTCTGATTGCTAGAATTTTGTTAAGGATTTTTGCATCTATGTCCATCAGTGATATTGGCCTGTAATTTTATTTTTTGTGGCATCTTTGTCAGGTTTTGGTATTAGGGTGATGGTGGCCTCATAGAATGAGTTTGGGAGTTTACCTTCCTCTGCAATTTTCTGGAAGATTTTGAGTAGGATAGGTGTTAGCTCTTCTCTACATTTTTGGTAGAATTCAGCTGTGAAGCCGTCTGGACCTGGGTTTTTGTTTGCTGGAAGATTTCTGATTACAGTTTTAATTTCCATGCTTGTGATGGGTCTGTTAAGATTTTCAATTCTTCCTGGTTCAGTTTTGGAAAGTTGTACTTTTCTAAGAATTTGTCCATTTCTTCCACATTGTCCATTTTATTGGCCTATAATTGCTGATGGTAGTCTCTTATGATCCTTTGTATTTCTGTGTTGTCTGTTGTGATCTATCCATTTTCATTTCTAATTTTAGTGATTTTATTTTTCTCTCTTTGTTTCTTGAGGAGTCTGGCTAATGGTTTTTCAATTTTATTTATCCTTTCAAAGAACCAGCTTTTGGCTTTGTTGGTTTTTGCTATGGTCTCTTTTGTTTCTTTTGCATTTATTTCTGCCCTGATTTCAAAGATTTCTTTCCTTTTACTAACCTTGGATTTCTCCATTTCTTCCTTTTCTAGTTGCTTTAGGTGTAGAGTTAGGTTATTTATTTGACTTTTTTCTTGTTTCTTGAGATATGCCTGTATTGCTATGAACTTTCCCCTTAGCACTGTCCACAGGTTTTGGGTTGTTGTGTTTTTATTTTCATTTGTTTCTATGCATATTTTGATTTCTTTTTTGATTTCTTCTGTGATTTGTTGTTTATTCAGAAGTGTGTAGTTCAGCCTCCATATGTTGAAATATTTAATAGTTTTTCTCTTGTAATTGAGATCTAATCTTACTGAATTGTGCTCAGAAAAGATGCTTGGAATGATTTCAGTTTTTTTGAATTTACCAAGGCTAGATTTATGGCCCAAGATGTGATCAATCCTGGAGAAGGTTCCATGAGCACTTGAGGAAAAGGTGAAATTCATTGTTTTGGGGTGAAATGTCTGGTGGATATCAATTAGGTATAACTGGTCTATTGTATCATTTAAAGTTTGTGTTTCTTTGTTAATTTTCCGTTTAGTTGATCTATCCATAGGTGTGAGTGGGATATTAAAGTCTCCCACTATTACTGTGTTATTGTTAATTTCTCCTTTCATACTTGTTAGCATTTGTCTTACATATTGTGGTGCTTCTATGTTGGTGCATATATATGTATAATTGTTATATCTTCTTCTTGAATTGATTCTTTGATCATTATGTAGTGTCCTTCTTTGTCTCTTTTCACAGCCTTTGTATTAAAGTCTATTTTACCTGATTTGAGAATTGCTATTCCTGCTTTCTTTTGGTCTCTATTTGCATGGAATATCTTTTTCCAGCCCTTCACTTTCAGCCTGTATGTGTCCCTTGTTTTGAGGTGGGTCTCTTGTAGACAACATATATGGGGGTCTTGTTTTGTATCCATTTACCAGGTTTTTGTCTTTTGGTTGGGGCATTCAACCCATTTATGTTTAAAGTAATTATTCATAAGTATGATCCCGTTGCCATTTACTTTATTGTTTTGGGTTTGAGTTTATATAACATTTTTGTGTTTCCTGTCTAGAGAAGATCCTTTAGCATTTGTTGGAGAGCTGGTTTGGTGGTGCTGAATTCTCTCAGCTTTTGCTTGTCTGTAAAGCTTTTGATTTCTCCTTCATATTTGAATGAGATCTTTGCTGGGTACAATCATCTGGGCTGTAAGTTATTTTCTTTCATTTCTTTAAGTATGTCTTGCCATCCCTCCTGGCCTGATGAGTGTCTATTGAAAGATCAGCTGTTATGCTTATGGGAATCCCCTTGTGTGTTATTTGTTGTTTTTCTCTTGCTGTTTTTAATATCTGTTCTTTGTGTTTGATCTTTGTTAATTTGATTAATATGTGTCTTAGGGTGTTTTGCCTTGGGTTTATCCTGTTTGGGACTCTCTGGGTTTCTTGGAGTTGGGTGATTATTTCCTTTCCCATTTTAGGGAAGTTTACAACTATTATCTCCTCAAGTATTTTCTCATGGTCTTTCTTTTTGCCTTCTTCTTCTGGGACTCCTGTGATTCGAATGTTGGATCATTTAATATTGTCCTGGAGGTCTCTCAGATTGTCATCATTTCTTTTAATTCATTTTTTCCCTCTCTGATTCATTTATTTCTACCATGCTATCTTCTACTTCACTAATCCTATCTTCTGACTCAGTTATTCTACTATTTGTTGCCTCCAGAGTGTTTTTGATCTCATTTATTGCATTATTCACTATATTTTGACTCTTTTTTATTTCTTCTAGGTCCTTGCTAAACTTTTCTTGCATCTTCTCAATCCTTGTCTCCAGGCTGTTTATTTGTGATTCACTTTTGTTTTCAAGATTTTGGATCATTTTCACTATCATTATTCAGAATTCTTTATCAGGTAGATTCCATATCTCTTCCTCTTTTGTTTGGCTTGGTGGGGATTTATCCTGTTCCTTTACCTGCTGTGTATTCCTTTGTCTCTTCATCTTGTTTATATTGCTGCGTTTGGGGTGGCCTTTCTGTATTCTGGCAGTTTGTGGAGTTTTCTTTACTGTGGAGTTTCCTCACTGTGGGTGGGATTGTATCAGTGGCTTGTCAAGGTTTCTTGGCTAGGGAAGCTTGTGTCGGTGTTCTGGTGGGTGGAGCTGGATTTTTTCTCTCAGGAGTGCAATGAAGTTTCCAGTAATGAGTTGGGAGATGTCAGTGGTTTTGGAGTGACTTTGGGCAGCCTGTATATTGAAGCTCAGGGCTGTGTTCCTGTGTTGCTGGAGAATTTGCGTGGTATGTCTTGCTGTGGAACTTGTTGGCCCTTGGGTGGTGCTTGGTTTCAGTGTAGGTATGGAGGCATTTGATGAGCTCCTATCAATTAATGTTCCCTGGAGTCAGGAGTTCTCTCATGTTCTCAGGATTTGGACTTAAGCCTCCTGCTTCTAGTTTTCAGTCTTATTTTTACAGTAGTCTCAAGACTTCTCCATCTATACAGCACCATTGATAAAACATCTAGGTTAAAGATGAAAAGTTTCTACACATTGAGGGACACCCAGAGAGGTTCACAGAGTTACATGGAGAAGAGAAGAGGGAGGAGGAAGTTAGAGGTGACCCGAATGAGATGAGGTGGAATCAAAAGAGGAGAGAGCATGTTAGCCAGTAATCACTTCCTTATGTGTTCTCCACAGTCTGGACCATTCAGAGATGTTCATGGAGTTATTCAGAGAAGTGAAGAGGGAGGAAGGAGACAGAGGCGGCCAGGAGGATAAAAGGGGGGAGTGAAAAGGAGAGAGACAGATCCAGCCAGTAATCAGTTCCCTAAGTGTTCTCCACCATTTGGAACACACAGAGATTCACAGAGTTGGGTAGAGAAGAGAAGGGGGAGGGAGGAGACAGAGGCGACCTGGTGGAGAAAAGGAAGAGTCCAAAGGAGGAGAGAGCAGTCAAGCCAGTAATCTTGCTCCTATGTAAAAATGGGTACTGAAGATTGGATCTTTAAAGGTACAAAATTGATAACAAATACCAAAAAAGTAAGATTAAAAATCTAGAGTAGAGGTTGTATTTTCAAAAATACAATATTAAAGAAAAAAAGAAGAAAAAAACAAAGTCACAAGAATTATTAAAATATATATATATGAAGTTTGCTTTAAAAATAGTCTATTTTTTTAAAGTAATAGTAGGTTATAAAAATGAAAATTAAATGAGTAACAGAGGACTTAAAAATTTTTAAAGTTAAAAAAAAGAATGATTGTAAAAATAGTAAAGATATATCTAGGACTTTCTCTGGTGTTGTCGTGGGCAGTGTGGGGTCAGTTCATTTTCGGATAGTTCCTTGGTCCGGCTAATATTTCTCAAGATCTATAGGCCCCTTCCTATGTAGTCAGTACTAACTACAGGGTTTTAATCTATTGCATGCAGTTCTCTCTGTTTTAGCTTCTTCTGTTTTCTGGTCTCTTCAGTGTGTGATTACCGCCCTGACACAAAGGGGACGGTGGTGGACACTTTTTTTAGACTCACTTGTTCAGTCGCACTGTGGGGAGGGAGGGACGCTGCAAACAAATAACACTGGCATGTGCTCGCAGTGTCTCAACCACACTGGGCCTGGCCCTGCTCACGTCGCAGACAGCTCAGGCTCTAGGTTGCTCCACTGGTAACTGTCCGAGGCTGGCCCTGGGCTGCATGCACCTCCCAGGTCTAAGCCACTCAGGTTCAGGCATTCAGGTAGTCCTCAGAGGTGCAGACTCGGTTGGGCCTGTGTTTTGTGCCCTTCCCAGGTCTGAGTAGCTCAGGTGTTTGGAGAGTGTGGTCACTGTGACTTATCACCTCTCCCATCCCTGCTGCTCAGTTTTCTGGGTGTACAACTGGCGCACCTCAGGCAGATGATGACTGTCCAGAACCCCAAGAAGTCTTAGTTGGCAAAGAAGCCTGCTTGCAGTTTGGTACATAATGTCTCTCTGGGGCTGTGATTGCCCCCTTCAGGCCCTTCCAGCTCTGGCTGCCTGTCACCAGACAGGGATGGTGTGCATCCAGCTAATTCTGTTCTGTCCTTTGTTCTGTACACTGTCCTGGCAGTGTCTTATGTCAGAGCTTTTCGCGTGGTAGCTATCCCACAGTCTGATTTGCTAGCCCAAGTTAGTTCGCTCTGATTACCCTTGGGGCATTCGGGCCCGATCCTTGAAAAGCAACGCAGCCCGCACCTCCCTGCCCAGCCTCCACTTGCTAGTGATGGATGCAGGAGTCTGTGCTGCTTCTCTGCTAGGGAAGTTACCGCTGGGCTCGTAATCTGTGGGTTTTAATTATTTATTTATTTTTCCTCCCTGTTATGGTGCCCTCTGTGCTTCCAAGGCTCGCCACAGACTCAGCAGTGAGGGTGTTTCCTGGTGTTTGGAAACTTCTCTCTTTTTAAGACTCCCTTCCCAGGACGGAGCTCCATCCCTACCTCTATTGTCTCCTTTTTTGTCTTTTATATTTTTTCCTACCTCTTTTCAAAGACANAATTATTTATTTATTTTTCCTCCCTGTTATGGTGCCCTCTGTGCTTCCAAGGCTCGCCACAGACTCAGCAGTGAGGGTGTTTCCTGGTGTTTGGAAACTTCTCTCTTTTTAAGACTCCCTTCCCAGGACGGAGCTCCATCCCTACCTCTATTGT
Source organism: Oreotragus oreotragus (assembly GCA_006410675.1). Lineage (NCBI taxonomy): Eukaryota > Metazoa > Chordata > Mammalia > Artiodactyla > Bovidae > Oreotragus > Oreotragus oreotragus. The sequence continues at coordinate 158,080 of SJYX01014099.1, forward strand.
CTCCTTTTTTGTCTTTTATATTTTTTCCTACCTCTTTTCAAAGACAATGGGTTGCTTTTCTGGGTGCCTGATGTTCTCTGATGGCATTCAGAAGTTGTTTTGTGTAATCTACTCAGCGTTTAAATGTTCTTTTGATGAACTTGTTGGGGAGAAAGTGGTCTCCCCATCCTATTCCTCTGCCAACTTAGGATCGCCCTTATTTACAGAGATTTTAAATGGTTGCTTTCTCATATTTTTATCAGTTACAATTGGGTGCAAATCTGTGGAACTCCTCACATTAATATGCTGGAAATCAATCTCTTCAACTTGCTATATATTTTTCTAATCTAAATAACATGTCTTGTTATCTTCTCATGTGTATATAGCTCTACTGCAGTATTTATAACGGCTGTGCAATACTAATTTTATGGATATCCCATAAACATTTTATATTCTTATATGGATATGGTGGATATGTTTATATCCATAAATATTATGGAAAATGTTTATCCAACTCCACACCAGTGTATATTTAGACTTTTTTTTCAAAATTGTTGGTATCAAAATTTGCATTTCAATGAATATTTGATTACATAAGTATATAGACCTTCACACATTAATTATTGTTTCCTTAGGATAAAATGCAAGAAGAGAAAATAATGAGCTCAAATTGCACTTCCTTTTCAGATTATTATGTTAATTCATATTTTTTTTCCTACATAGATTGACCTGAATGTTTGGCTTGGGTTTAAATGAGCTTGCTCCTTCATGGATCACAGCCTTGTTCGAGTGAAGGGGATTGCATAAGTCAATGAGGCTATGAGCCATGCCAAGGAGGGCCACCCAAGATGGATAAGTCATAGTGGAGAGTTCTGATACAGTGTGATCCACCAGAGGAGGGAATGGCAAATGACTCTAATATACTTGTTGTGAGAACCCCAGGAACTGTATAAAAAAGCAAAAAGATATGACACAGAAAGATGAACTGCCAGGTGTCCAGTATGCTACTGGGGGAGAGCAGAGCACAACTATTAATATATCCAGAAAGAATGAAGCAAAGTGGAAATGATGTATCCGGTAATGAAAGTAAAATCCAATGCTGTAAATAAGAATATTGCATAGGAAACTAAAATGTTAGGTCCATGAACCAAGGTAAATTGGACGTGGTCAAGCAGGAGATGGCAGGAGCAAATATTGATGTCTTAGGAATCAGTGAACCAAACTGGGTAGGAATGGGTGAATTTAATTCAGATGATGGTTATATCTACTACTGTGGGCAAGAATCCCATAGAAGAAAAGAAGTAGCCCTTGTAATCAACAAAAGAGTTTGAAATGCAGTACTTGGGTGCGATCTCAAAAATGACAGAGTGAACTTGGTTCATTTCCAGGGCAAACCATTCAACATCACAATAATCCAAGTCTATGCCCCAACCACCAATGCCAAAGAAGCTGAAGTTTATCAGCTCTTTAAAGACTTAGAAGACCTCCTAGAACTAACACCAAAAAAGATGTCTTATTCATCACAGGGAATTAGAATGCAAAAGTAGTAAGTCAAGAGATATCTAGGTAACAGATATGCTTGGCTTTGGAGTACAAAATGGAGCAGGGTAAAGGCTAACAGAATCTCCCAAAAGAATATGCTGGTCATAGGAAACAACCCTTTTCAACAACACAGGAAACTACTTTACAAATGGACATCAACAAATGGTCAGTACTGAAATCAGATTGATTACATTCTTTGTAGCCAAAGATGGAGAAGCTGTTCACATTTGGCATAAAGCTTAAACTAAACAAAGCAAGGAAAACCACTACCCTGCCAGGTATGACTTAAATCAAATCTCCTATGAATATAAAGTGGAAGTGATGAATAGATTCAAGGGATTAGATCTAGTAAAAAGAATGCCTAAATAACTATGGGCAGAGGTTTGTAATATTGTACAGGAGGCAGTGAACGAAACCATTCCAAGGAAAAAGAAATACAAGAAGTCAGAGTGGTTGTCTGAGGAGGCTTTTCAAATAGCTGAGGAAAGAAAAGAAACAGAAAACAAGGGAGAAAGGTAAAGGTACACCCAACTAAATGAAGATTTTCAGAAAATAGCAAGAAGAGACAAAGAGGCATTCTTCAAAGAACAATGCAAAGAAATGGAGGAAAACAGCAGACTGGGAAAGACTAGAGATCTCAAGAAACTTGGAAATATCAAAGAAATATTTCATCCAAAGATGGGCACTATAAAGGACAGAAATGGTAAAGACCTACTAGAAGCAGAAGAGACCAAGAAGAGATGGCAAGAATAAACAGAAGAACTCTAGAAAAATGATCCTAATGACCTTACACGATGGTGTGGTCACTCACCCAGAGACAGACATTCTGGAATGTGAAGTTAAGTGGGCCTTAGGAAGCACTGCTGCCAATAAAGCTAGTGAAGGTGATGGAATTCCACCAGAGCTATTTAAAATCCCAGAGGAAGATGCTATTAAAGTGTTGCACTCTGCACTATCAGCAAATTTGGAAAACCCAGCAGTGGCCACAGGACTGGAAAGGATCAATCTTCATCCTAATTCCAAAGAATGGCAGTATTAAGAAATGTTCAAACTACCAGACAATTGCACTCATTTCCTGTGCTAGTAAGGCTATGCTCAAAATCCATCAAGCTAGGCTTCAGCATTATGTGAACTGAGAACTTTCAGATGTTCAAGCTTTTAGACAAGACAGAGGAACTAGAAATCAAATTGCAAACATTTGCTGCATCACGAGAAAGCAAGGGAATTCCAGACAAACATCTACCTCCGTTTCATTAACTACACTAAAACCTTTGATTGTGTGGAGTATGACAAACTGGAAAACACTTAAAGAGATGGGAATACCTGATCATCTTACCTATCTCCTCAGAAACCAGTATGAGGATCAAGAAGCAACAGTCAGAACCTTATATGGAAAAACTGACTGGTTCGAGATTGAGAAAGGAGTATGAATAGGCTGTTTATTGTCACCTTGTTTACTTAATTTATATGCAGAGCACATCATGCGAAATGCCAAGCTGGATGAGTTGCAAGCTGAAATCAAGATTGCCGGGAGAAATATTAACAGTCTCAGCTATATGGATGATACCACTCTAATGGCAGAAAGCAAAGAGGAACTAAAGAACTTGTTGATGAAGGTGAAGGAGGAGATTGAAAAAGCTGGCTTAAAACTCAATATTAAAAAACAAACAAACAAACAAAAAACAAAAAAAAACTAAGATCATGACATCCAGTCCTATAACTTCATGGCAAATAGAAGGGAAAAAGGTGGAAGCAGTGAAAGATTTCCTTTTCTTGGTCTTTGAAATCATGGTGGCTGGTGACTGCAGCCATGAACTTAGAAGATTTCTTCTTGTCAGGAAAAATATGAAAAATCCGGACAATGTATTAAAAAGCAAAGACATCACTTTGCCAACAAAAGTCTGTATAGTTAAGGCTATCATCTTTCCAGTACTCATGTACAGATATGAGAGCTGGACTGTAAAGAAGGCAGAGCAGAATGGATGCTTTTGTACTGTGGTGCTGGAGAAAACGTGTGAGAATCCTTTGGATAGCAAGGAGATAAAACCAGTCAATCTTAAAGAAAATCAACCATGAATACTCATTGGAAGCACTGATGTTGAAGCTGAGGCTCCAGTACTTTGGCTACCTGATCCAAAGAGCTCACTCACTGGAAAATACCCTGATACTGGAGAAGACTGAAGGCAGAAGGAGAAGGTGACAAAGGATGGTATCACTGATTCAATGGACACAAACTTGGGCAAACTCTGGGAGATTGTAAGGGACAGGGAAGCCTGGAAGCCAGGAAGCCTTGCTTTCATGGAGTCATGAAAAGTCAGACATGACTTGGTGACTGAAAAACAACAACAAAAATGATTTCAAGTTGTTTCTGATGTTGACAAGCAACCTATGAAGTGTGTTTTCTACAAAGTACCTCTACCTTTAGTATGCTCTTCTGGTTCACCACTCAAAATCATTCAGTATTTTCTTAAAAGTGTAGACTACCCATCTCACCCCCAGCTTACCTGTGTTTATGTGTGTGGTAAGTTGCTTCAGTGGTGTCTGACTCTTCGTGACGCTATGAACTATATAGTCTGCCAGCCAGGCTCCTCTGTCCATGGGATTCTCCAGGCAAGAATACTGGAGTGTTTTGCCATGCCCTCCTCCAGAGGATCTTTCCAACCCAGGGATCAAACCTGTATCTTGGGTTTTCTGCATTGGCAGGTGGGTTCTTTACCAGTAGCACTGCTTACCTGCGAGGGGAGTTCAAATGATGTAAAAATAAGTAAAATTTGATTTGAGACACTGGTTAAGGGTTGGAGTCTGGGGTTAGGCAGAGTAGGTTCAAATCACATGTCAAATACTTACTATCTATGTAACAACAGGCAAGATCTAAATGTCCTTGTGCTCTAATTTCTTCATTCAAAAAAGTAGAGATGATATCTATCTTTCTAACTTTTAAGTAGGTTAGGTGGAATTTATGGACCAATGTAAGTACAGTGAAGGAGAATTGTCTAGTTCATAACAAGTGTTCACTAAGTGATACATTATTGATTATATTTTTTCTTAATAAATGATCATATTCCAAAAAACATTCTATTTGTTAGTGTCTTGTGTTCCAATCCTAAGGAGGTTTGAGAGAGCCTTATTTCACTGAAGTATTTCATTGAAGTATTGTTTGAATTTTGTTTTCTTTCTTGTTTTGTTCCTGCTCTGATGTAAAGAAAATCTCTGAATGAATTAAATTATGAAATCTGTGGCTTTAGAATCACTCTTACTTGTTATTCATAAGACAAGTCATGCTCCAGTTTATATGGAGCATTAGCACCTTTCTTTAAGTTCTCTAGCCAATTAATTTTCTTTTTATAGTTTTATTTACTTATTTATTTTACTTTACAATATTGTATTCATTTTGCCATACATTGACATGAATCTGGCATGGGTGTACATGTGTTTCCCATCCTGAATCCCCCTCCCACCTGCCTCCCCATCCCATCCCTCTGGGTCATCCCAGTGCACCAGCCCCGAGCACCCTGTATCATGCATCGAACCTGAACTGGTGATTCATTTCATATGTGATAATTTACATGTTTCAATGCCATTCTCCCATATCATCCCACTCCGCCCTCTTCCGCAGAGTCCAAAAGACTGTTCTATACATCTGTGTCTCTTTTGCTGTCTTGCATACAGGGTTATCATTACCATCTTTCTAAATTCCATATATATGCATTCAGTTCAGTTCAGTTCAGTTCAGTCTCTTAGTCGTGTCCGACTCTTTGCGACCCCATGAATCACAGCACGTTTCTGGGAGCCAGCATGGGAGATCCCACCCATGGCAAAGGTCAGGAGGAAGAGCCCTGATGAGCAAAGGCAGGTCAGGACTCAAGGGACTCCCCGACCCCACCCATGACAACGTCATGCAGGCAAGGCAGATCAACACTCAAGAAGTCCCCTAGATCTGCTCGAGCATCTACCCATGAAACCAAAATCTGTCTGTTATACTACACTCTTATGACATTAACAGGGGCTATCCCTGACCACCTTTCTCTGGAAAATTAACTTAGAGCTCCAGTTAATAGTCTCTTGCATATAAAATGAGTGTCTCAGGTCAAACCTCTCTGCTGGCAGACTAGCTTGTGTGACAGGATTATCCACACTCTTGCTACTACTACATGATTGTTTACAAACTCTCAACCATAAACAGCACAGAGAGTTTGGAGTATTTTGAAAGTCTTAGTTAGCATAGGGTTTTTCTAAAGATAAAAATCATGTTGGTGAAGGGTTTCATTGCTGAGTTAATGATTGCCAGCAGGCCTCCATATCCTTAGGCACCTGGGAGTATGTTAATCAATGTAATTGGAATGTAGAAAAAGAAATATAGTAGTTTTGATGTTAGCAATACTAGACTTTTGAGTTAATGAATTTTCTCTTTGTTATAAATCACTGTACTCCTCTTTCTTTGTTATAAATCACTGTGTCCTTGCTATGTAAGAATGTAACTTTATCACTATCTTAAGACTAAGTAGATCTTAAGGAAAAACAAGTTTCCTGATTGACTAACCTTTATCAATAGAAAGAAAGATGGGGCCATAAAATGTTAATTGGTCTCCAGACCAGAAGATATTGTAAACAAACATAAGACCCTTGTAAGAACAAAGATATGCAAAGAACACTGTCTTTAGATAAGGGTCTGTAACTTTATCACTATCTTAAGACTAAGTAGATCTTAAGGAAAAACAAGTTTCCTGATTGACTAACCTTTATCAATAGAAAGAAAGATGGGGCCATAAAATGTTAATTGGTCTCCAGACCAGAAGATATTGTAAACAAACATAAGACCCTTGTAAGAACAAAGATATGCAAAGAACACTGTCTTTAGATAAGGGTCAGAGCAGCTGATCCTGAGTGACTCTGTTTCTTACATTTATCTCTATGTACAACTAAAAGTATAAAAGCGGACCTGGAAAATAAAGAAACGGACCAGTTCCTGGAAAGACTGGTTTCCCCCATGTTGTCTTTTCTCATTTTCTGGCTGAATTCCCATCTGGAGCGTGGAGGCTCACTAGGCCTACTAATTTTGCCTGGGCTTCTAAGATCTGAGCGGGGAGATACTTTGTGTCTCCACTCCTTCGGGAGACCAGGAAGATGCCTGTGGCCTACGTAGGTGGTGCAAACCCCTTGTCTTGGGGTTTTATTGGTTCTCCGCATAAACCAAGTTATTCAGCCTCCTTTCTCTACTAATTTTCTTCCTACACTATTCTTTTCTAATTTCTCTCCATATCTTTAATTAAACAATTTTCTTCTAGACACCGACAGATACTGATTCCGTCCCCGCTTCAAATTACCCTGGATCCACCGGGGCTGGACCCCGGCAGCAGGTCAGGCCTCCCTGTCCATCACCAACTCCAGGAGTTCACTCAGACTCACATTCATCGAGTCAGTGATGCCATCCAGCCATCTCATCCTCGGTCGTCCCCTTCTCCTCCTGCCCCCAATCCCTCCCAGCATCAGAGTCTTTTCCAGTGAGTCAACTCTTTGCATGATGTGGCCAAAGTACTGGAGTTTCAGCTTTAGCATCATTCCTTCCAAAGAAATCCCAGGGCTGATCTCCTTCAGAATGGACTGGTTGGATCTCCTTGCAGTCCAAGGGACTCTCGAGAGTCTTCTCCAACACCACAGTTCAAAAGCATCTATTCTTCAGCACTCAGCTTTCTTCACAGTCCAACTCTCACATCCATGCATGACCACTGGATAAACCATAGCCTTTACTAGATTAGTATACTGTATTGGTGTTTTTCTTTCTGGCTTGCTTCACCCTGTATAATATAGCCAATGAATTTTCAATGAACATTTCACTGTCAGTTTGGCCTCATTTTACATGATACAATCTTTTTTACATTTTCATTTTATCATCAGCACAGCAACAGCAGTGTAAAACAAAACACATATTATTCTGAAGTTATTTTCTTATATTTAAGCTGAAATAACACTAAAGTCAAATTATCCATTTATGTATCAGTTTGATCAGTTATACCTAGAGCTTCTATAGGTCAAGGGCCAAATATACTTTTTTATCTTAGGATTCCCAGATGTAGCAGAGTTCCTGGTACACAGAAAATGTATTCTAAATGTTTGTTTTTCTGAACTGAGCTAGATTTAATATTTCAATCACTACTTGACCCACTACTGGCAGGTCTCATTCAAAAGCCATCTAGAAAATTCCTATTATTCATCCCTTCTTGTAGTATTTCATTTCTTTCATTGCTCCTTTGGTTGTCAGTAGTTATTTTAATATGAATGTCTAAGTGGTGGAGAAGATTTGATATGCCACTACCAAGGGAAAGGAAAAGCTGTACACTGAACTGGAAATAATAGGAATCATAGGATTATTTAAAATTTTATTTATTTTTAGTTGAAGGATAACAGCTTTACAATATTACATTAGTTTCTGCCATACATCAACATATGTCCCTTCCCTCTTGAAACTCCCTCCTACTTCCCACCCCTCTAGATTGTTACAGAACCCTGTTTTGAATTCCCTGAGTCATACAGCAAATGCCCATTGCCTATCTATTTTACATATAGTAGTGTAAATGTTTCCAGGCTACTCTCTTCATTCATCCAACCCTTTCCTTCCTTCCCATTTCCTATATCTGTATCTACACCATATCTGCATTTATATCTGCATCTCCATTGTTGTTCTGCAAATAGGTTCATCAGTATCATTTTGTAGATTCCATATATATTAGTTAACATATGATATTTATTTTTCTCTTTTGGACTTACTTCACTCTGGTTCTAGGCTCTAGGTTCATCTACCTCATTAGAACTGACTCAAATGTGTTCCTTTTTAATGGCTGAGTAATATTCCATTATATATATGTACCACAGCTTCTTTATCCATTCACCTGTCGATGGACATCTAGTTTTCTTCTATGTCCTACCCATCATAAAGAGTGCTGCAATGAACACTGAGGTACATGTGTCTTTTTCAATTTTGGTTTCCTCAGGGTATATGCCTAGTAGTGAGATTGTTGGATCATATAATAGTTTTATGCCTAGTTTTTAAAGGAATCTATGTACTGCTTTTTGTATTGGGTATATCAATTTACATTTCCACCAACAGCACAAGAGGATTCCCTTTTCTCCACACCCTCTCCAGCACTTGTTGCCTGTGGACTTTTATATGGCTGAGTAATATTCCATTGTAAATATGTGCCACAGCTTCTTTATCCATTCATCTGTCAATGGACATCTAGGTTGTTTCCATGTTCTAGGGATTGTATGTAGTGCTGCAATGAACATTGGGGTATGTATATCTTTGTCAATTATGTTTTTATGAGGATATATTTATGGCAGTCGGATTTCTGGGTCATATGGTAGTTTAATGCCTATTTTTCAAGGAATCTTCTTACTGTTATCCATAGTGGCTGTGTCAATTTATATTCCTACCAACTGTGCAAGAATGTTCCCTTTTCTCCACACCCACTTCAGCATTTATTGTTTGCAGATTTTTTGATGGTGGCCATTCTGACTAGTGTGAGGTGATATCTTGTTGTAGATTTGATTTCCATTTCTCTAATAATGAGCAATTTTGAGCATCTTTTCAAGTGTTTAACACCCAACTATACGTCTTCTTTAGATAAATGTCTGTTTAGGTCTTTTGCCCACTTTTTGATTGGTTGATTTGTTTTTCTGGTACTGAGTTTCATGAGCTGCTTGTATATTTTGGAGATTAATCCTTGTCAGTTGTGTCATTTGCTATTATTTTCTTCCATTCTCATGGCTGTCATTTCACCTTGCTTATAGTTTCCTTTTCTGTGAAAAATCTTTTCAGTTTAATTAAGTTACATTTGTTTATTTTTGCTTTTATTTTCATTATTCTAGGAGGTGGGTCATGAAGGATCTTGTGATTTATGTCATAATCTTCTGCCTGTTTTCTTGGAATCACAGGATTTTAAGAACAATAAATAGGAGACCATCAATGTCAAAGAAAAAAATGTATTTCTCTTAGCTGTTGGATTATCAACCCTAATTTTGTTATTAAAATATTCATGCATACAGGAATTAAAAGAATTTTATAGTGAACATCTCCATGCCCTTCACCTAGATTATATCTTAAACATTTTAGTATACTTTAAATATCAAATATCGATCCATCCTTCTATCTGTCACTTGGCATAACAATTTTGTCAGCTTTCTCCTGGCCCATCAATGCCCTCAAAGCCCACATTCAAAATACCTTAGAGTTGAAAAATACCTCAGAAATTACTTAGTTAAATTTATTTCTCAGCTTATTTTACAGATGCAGAAAAGGAGACCCAGAAAATGTTAGTTATTTGTTTAAGGCCACAGACATAAAGAGAATGGATATTGTAAATAAGATTTCTTAATTCTCAGGCTGTTTTATTTTTTCTCCCTCATATAACTATGTTGCTGAAGCTGCTCTTACATGGCATGCCCTAAGTCTCCTTATTTAGACAAATTCTTGTAAACTGTATTAAATGTGGTTTAGATAAGGAAATGGGTGTCTTTAATTAATCTATACCAGGGACATAGCTTGTATCTGCTGAGAGTCCCAGTCCCTTAGTAGTGGCCAAGACAGACTAATATGTGTCTAGAAGAAAGTGAGAAATCCAGAGAACTAAGAGGAAATCTGCTTTATAAAGAACGGCTGAATGAGCTTAGAAGAACAGAAGACTCAGGTAGATAGAACTCTGTATTAAGCTTGGAATGGTCATGGAATAGAGCACACACATTCTTGTTGGTCCCAAAGGGTAGAGCAGAATACAGAAGCAAATGCCAAAGGAAGAACCATTTCAGTTTAATACAAGGAATCTCTCTCTAAAGGAAATCTAGGGAGGGGGAGATCAAGATGGTAGAGTAAAAGGATAAGAAGCTCAGCATTTATTAATCAAAAATGCATCTACACGCAGAACAATTCTTATAGAAAACTAACTTAAAACTGGCAGAAAGACTCCTATATAGCCACGGCTGACACACATAATTGGGTAGGATGGAAAGAAAGCACTGGGTTGGAACCTGTGCCCCTGGAGGGGAATAAGAGGAAAAGGGGGTTCACACAGATGAACATTTCCCCTGGAGAGTGTTGAGTCAAAAATTAAGCTTCATAGTTCTCGAGTTCTACACATAGGAGACAAGCCCTCTTGGCTGAGGAACTACTAGGACAGATTAAAAAGTCCAGAGAAGCCTAATTCCTATGCCAAGGAGTGCTAACTTGTCACTCTAGCTGACCAATGAACTTCCACTTATTCCATGCCACAGCTTGGCCCTGGACCTAGGGCAGCCAGGATCAGAGAAAATAACTAATTGAGGTACACCGAGGCAACCCAGGAGCCTGGGGTGTAAGCCAGGTGGGACAGCATCAGCCATAGTTGGCATTTACTTAAACAGCTTAGACTTTGGATAGTAGCATGATTGCCAGAATTCCTGTGACTGCCTTACTGTGTACCACAGCTCAAGAAGAGTACATGCTCCAGCCCCACCTACTTCACCTCACAACTTGAAATTAGACCTGTCGTGGCCACAACATGGGAAAAGATGCTACCACTGCTTGCAACTGAATGAAGCCTCAGATGCCTACACAGGGAGCACATGAGACTTCTGTAAGTGCAGAGGCCACACTTGCTGTCACACTTTGCTCCTTTGGGGTAAAAGTTCTAGTTCATGGAAAAGGAAAATTACACAAAGGGAATGAAGCCAGCCTGAGCCTGAAACTCAGGGTTTCCACTCCAACAACTTGGGAACAGACCCTGATCCTTACAAGGCAGTGATGGCCACTTAGCAGAGAGGAAGTCCCACATTATATCCCGTGAAGGAACTAGCTCCTCCATCATCAGCCATACCCTTTACCAAGGTGACAGTGGCCAGCACACCCTGAGGAAAAACATGACTGGCATTCACATAAAATCTATCCTTCCTATCAAAGGTATTTGGCAAGTGCAGTCTACATAGGGGTGCTCCTACCTAAGAACACCTCTTCAAAACCACAATAAGTAACTGTTTCACCTGATTTCATAGATACAAAGTTAGGTAAAATGAAAAGGTAGAGGAACTGTTCCAAGTAGAAAAGTGAAAGTGTCAGTCTCTAAGTCATGTCTAAATAGAAAGAGCAAGAGAAAACCTATGAGAAAATAATGATGAAACAGAAATAATCACTCCACCAGGCAAATAATTCAAAGACTCAGTATTAAAAGTACTAATTGAATTACGAAAGATAATTGATTTAAATCCAGATAGCTTTAGGGAAAAAACTAGAAAACATAAAGAAGAATAAATCAAAATAGGTTATTCAATATCTGAGCTAAAAAGCTCACTAGAAGCAATGAATAGCAGACTAAATGACACAGAAGAATGCACAAGTGATCTGGAAGATGGAATAAAGTCAAAACAGCAGATAGAAAGACAAACGAAAGAAAAAGCAACAAATGGTGTCTGTGGAAGAACATTAACTGTGCCAACGTTTGCATTATAGAGTTCCAGAAGAAGAGAGAAGAGTATCAAAATTATCAAACGTATCATAATTAAAATGGCAAAAGTTAAAAAGAGAATTCTATAGGCAGAAAGATAAAAACAGTCTTATACAAGGCAATCCCCATAAGGCTGTCAGCTATTTTTCTGCAGAATCATTGCAGAGCATCATGGTATTTGAAGTTCTGAAAGGGAAAAAATTGCAACCTAGGTTCTCTACTCAGCAAGATTATAATTTAGAGTAAAAGGAAACATAAAAGAACTTCTCAATCAAGCAGAAACTAAAATAATTCATCAATGCAAAACTCATTTCCCCAATATATTGAAGCCTTTTCTCTAAAAGGGAAAGGAATAGAATCTACAGGAAAGAGAAAATTCCAATAGAAGATCACTTAAGCCAATACATAGATTAAAAACAAAATAAATGTAAAAGCAACTGTAACTACAATAAACAATAAAGGGATAAGCATGAAGGTGTGAAATCTGAGATAAAAATACAAAATATGGGGGAGGGGAGTAAAAATGTTGATCATTTAGAATGTAGTTAAAAGTGACTATCAGTTTATATCAAGTAGATTTAATTATAAATGAATATATATGAACCTGATGATAACCACATATTAAGCACCTACAATAGGTACAAAAAAGAGAGAGAAAGAAACCCAACTATAAAAGAAAATTATCAAAAAAAACAGGAGAAGCAAAAAGTAGAAATGAAAAGAGAACTACAAAGTAACTGGAAAACAATAAAATGGCAGTAAGCACATACCTATCAATAATTGCTTTACATGTCAAATGGACTAAATCCTACAATGAAAAGACATAGGGTAGCTAATTAATTAAAAAAAAAACAACAAGATCCTTCAATATGCTGCTTACAAGAGACTCTCTAAAGGCACATACAGAATGAAAGTGAGGTGATGAAAAAGCCTATCTTATGGAAATAACAATGATGCAAGGGTAACAATACACAAGTCAGGTAAAAAAGACTTTAAAATGAAAGTCATAACAGAAGACAGAGCATAACATTATATAATGATAAATTATCATATACACACCCAACACAGGAGGACCTACATATATGAAGTAAATAGTAACAGGCATAAAGTGAAAAGTTGACAATAATACAATAATAGTAGGATATTTGCATTCCACTCATAAATGGACAGATCATCCAGCCAGAAAATCAATAAGGCAACAGTGGTCTTAAATGAGGAAATAGACCAGTTAGATTTCATAGATATCCTCAGAACATTCCATCCAAAAACAGTTGAATACACACTCAATTGCATATGAACCATTCTCTAGGATAGGTTACATAAGAGGATAGGAATTATATCAAGCTTTTTCCCCCAAACACAACAGTATAAAACAGAAATCAACTACAGAAAAAGAAATTGGAAAAGAACAAACAAGTGGAGACTATACAATATGCTGCTAACAAAACAATGGGTTGATGAAGAAAGCAAAGAGGAAATCAGGAAATATCTGTATACAAGTGAAAATAACACAATTTTCCAAAATCTATGGGAATCAGCAAAAGGAGTTCTAAGAGGGAAGTTCATAGTGATACAGGCCTTGGGGAAACAAGGAAAAACTCAAACAACCTTGCATACCACCTAAGAATCAGAAAAAGAACAAACAAAGCTTAAAGTCAGCAGAAGAAATGAACTAATAAAGGTCAGGTGGTAAATAAAATAGAGACCAAAAAATCAATAGTAAACATCAATGAATAAAAGAGCCAATTTCTTTGAAAAAATAAATGAAATTGAAAAACCTTTAACTAGGCTCACCAAGGAGAAAAAAGGACCCAAATAAAGAAAATAAGAAATGAAAGAGGAGAAATAACTACTGATACCATAGAGATACAAAACATTATAAGATAATATTATTGCAGCCATGAAATTAAAAGATGCTTACTCCTTGGAAGGAAAGTTATGACCAACCTAGATAGCATATTCAAAAGCAGAGACTACTTTGCCAACAAAGGTCCGTCTAGTCAAGGCTATGGTTTTTCCAGTGGTCATGTATGGATGTGAGAGTTGGACTGTGAAGAAGGCTGAGTGCTGAAGAATTGATGCTTTTGAACTGTGGTGTTGGAGAAGACTCTTGAGAGTCCCTTGGATTGCAAGGAGATCCAACCAGTCCATTCTGAAGGAGATCAGCCCTGGGATTTCTTTGGAAGGAATGATGCTAAAGCTGAAACTCCAGTACTTTGGCCACCTCATGCAAAGAGTTGACTCATTGGAAAAGACTCTGATGCTGGGAGGGATTGGGGGCAGGAGGAGAAGGGGACGACAGAGGATGAGATGGCTGGATGGCATCATTGACTCAATGGACATGAGTTTGGGTGAACTCCGGGAGTTGGTGATGGACAGGGAGGCCTGGCGTGCTGTGATTCATGGGGTTGCAAAGAGTCAGACACGACTGAGCGATTGAACTGAGCTGATCTGATATGCCAAAAAATTGAACAACATAACAGAAATGGACAGGTTTTAGAAACATACAGCCTCCTAAGCCTGAGTCAAGAAGAAGTAGACAATTTGAACAGAACAATTACTAGAAGAGAAATTAATTTATAATACTTAAAAAAAAAAAAACTTCCAGCAATTGAAAGTCCAGGGCCAAATGACTTCACAGAGGACCTATATTAAACATAAAGAAAAACTAATACCTACCTTTGTCAAACAATTCCAAAAATAGAAGAGGAGGGAAAATTCTCAAATTCATTGTGTGGGTTACCATTACCTTGATACAAAAAATAAACAAGGCATTAGAAAAAAAAGAAAGAAATATCTTTATTAATATCTTGGTGATATTACCAGTATCTTTGGTAAATATAGATGCAAAAATCCTCAACAAAATTTTAGCAAACCAGATCCAACAATAAATTATGAAAAATTTGGATTTATTCCAGGCTTATCATGCCATGCTCAATTGCTTTAATCATGTCTGACTCTTCACAACCCAGGAGGCTCCTCTGTCCATGGGAGTTTTCAGGCAAGAATAATGGAATGGATTGTCATGCCCTCCTCCAAGGGATCTTCCCAACCCAAAGATCTAACCTGTGTCTCCTGCATTGCAGGTGGAAATTTTTTTTTTTTTTTTACCACTGAGCCATCAGGATGGTTCAATATTTGCAAATCAATCAATATGACACACCACAGTGATAAAAGGAAGAATAAAAATCACATGATCATTTCAACAGATTCAAAGAAAGCATTTGACAAAATTTAACATCTATTCATGATAAAAACTTCCATCAAAGTGGGTATACAGGGAACATATTTCAACACAATAAAGACCATTTATGACAAACTCATAGCCAACATAATACTCAACAGTGAAAAGCAGAAAGCCTTTTTGCCAAACTGAGGAAAAAGACAAGGATGCCAACTCTCACCACTTTTATACACCATAATATTGAAAATCCTAGCCATGGCAATTAGACAAGAAAAATAAAGAAATGGTATCCAAATTGGAAGTGAAGAAATAAACTCTCAATTTTTGCAGATACTTTATATAGAGGGACATGATACTTTATATAGAGAATTGAAAGTCTCCACATAAAAATTATTAAAATTAATAAACTCAGCAATATGCAAATCTGTTGTTTCTATATATTAATGCTCATAATGAAATATCAGAAAGAGTAAAAAATATACATTACAATAATAATTACATAAAAGCATACCTAGAAATAAACTTAACCAAGGAGATTGAAGACCTATACTCTGAAAACTATAGCTGAAACTCCAGTACTTTGACCACCTCATGTGAAGAATTGACTCATTGGAAAAGACTTTGATGCTGGGAGGGATTGGGGGCAGGAGGAAAAGGGGACGACTGAGGATGAGATGGCTGGATGGCATCACTGACTCGATGGACGCGAGTCTGAGTGAACTCTGGGAGTTGGTGATGGACAGGGAGGCCTGGCATGCTGCGATTCATGGGGTCGCAAAGAGTCGGACACGACTGAGCGATTGAACTGAACTGAACTGAACTGATACAACACTGATGAAAGAAACTGAATATAATTCAAAGAAATATAAATATAGTACATGCTCTTAGATTGAAATATTTAATATTGTTAAAAAGACCATGTTAAAAAACAGAGGCATCTCTTTGCCGACAAATGTCTATATAGTCAAAGCTATGGTTTATCCAGTGGTCATGTACAGATGTGAAAGCTGGACAATAAAGAAGGCTGAACACCAAAGAAATTGATGCTTTTGAACTGTGGTGCTGGAGAAGCTTTTTGAGAGTGACTTGGACTACAAGGCAGTCAAACCAGTCAGTCCTAAAGGAAATCAACTCTGAATATTAATTGGAAGGACTGATGCTGAAGTTGAAGCTCCAATTCTTTGCTACCAGAGCAAAGAACCAACTCACTGGAAAATATTGATACTGGGAAAGATTGAGGGCAAGAGGAGAAGGGAGTGACAGAGGATTAGGTGGTTGGATGGCATCACTGACTCAATGGATATAAGTTTGAACAAACTCTCGGAGATGGTGAAGGACAGGGAAGCCTGGTGTGCTTCAGTTCACGGGGTCACAAAAAGTCAGATATGACTTAGTGATTGAACAACAACAACAGCAAGATGGCCATATCATCCAAAGAAATCTAGCAATTTAATGCAATATCTATGAAATTTCCCAGGGCAGTTTTCACAGAACTAGAACAAATAGTTCTAAAATTCATATGGAACTACATGAGACACTGAATTGCCAAAGCAACCATAAGAGAAAAATAACAAAGCTAAAGGTATAACATTGTCAAATTTCAGACTATAGTGCAAAGCTACAGTTATTAAAGCAGCATGACATTGGTGCAAAAAACATACTCATAGATCAATGAAACAGAATAGAGAGCCCAGAAATAAACCTATACACCTAGGTTAAATTAATCTACAAGGAGGAAAAGGAGGCAAGAATGTACAATGGAGTAAAGACAGTCTCTTCAGTAAGTGGTACTGGGAATAAGTCACATATAAAATAGAGATTAGAACTTTCCCTCATATTATATACAAAATAAGCTGAAAATAGCTTAAAAATCTAAATGTAAGACTTGACCTTTAAAAATCCTAAAATATAACATAAGCATAACATTATTTTACATAAATTGTAGCAATATGTTTTTGGATCAGTCTCCTAAGGTAAAAGAAATAAAAATAAAGGGATCTAATTAAAATTTTAGATTTTGTACAACAAAGGAAATCATGAACTCAAAAACAACCTATGGAATAGGAGAAAATATTTGCTAACCATGTGTCTGACAAAGGGTTAATATCCAAAATAAACAATCAATTCTTACAACCCAATATCAAAACAGCAAAGAACTCAATCAAAAAATGGTTGTTGGGGGGCGGTCCTAAGATGGTTGAGGAATATGACAGGGAGACCACTTTCTCCCCCAACTAGTTCATCAAAAGAACATTTGAACACTGAAAAATTCCACAAAACAACTTCTGAATGCCAGCAGAGGACATCAGGCACCCAGAAAAACAGCTCATTGTCTTCAAAAGGAGGTAGGAAAAAATATAAAAGATAAAAAGAAAGGCAAAAGAGGCAGGGACAGAGCTCCATCCTGGGAAGGGTCTTAAAAAGAGAGAAGTTCCCCAAACCAGGAAACACTCTCACTGCCGAGTCTGTGGTGAGCCTTGGAAGCACAGGCGGCAACATAAAAGGGAGGAAAAATAAATAAATAATTAAAACCCACAGATTAAGTACCCAGTGGTAACTGCCCCAGCAGAGAAGCAGCACAGATGCCTCCATTCATCACTAGCAAGTGGGGGCTGGGCAGGGAGGTGCGGCCTACATTGCTTAGAGTAACGACTGGGCCTGAATGCCCCAAGGGCAATCTGAGGGAACTAACTTGGGATAGCAAACCAGACACTGGGATAACTACCACGTGAAAACCCCTAACCTAAGACATTGCCAGGCCCACTCACAGAAGAAAAGACTAACTCAGTTCAGTTCAGTCACTCAGTCGTGACCTCTTCTTTGCGACCCCATGAATCACAGCATGCCAAGCCTCCCTTTTCATCACCATCTCCCGGAGTTCACTCAGACTCATGTCCATCCAGTCCGTGATGCCATCCAGCCATCTCATCCTCGGTCATACCCTTCTCCTCCTGCCCCCAATCCCCCCCAGCATCAAAGTCTTTTCCAATGAGTCAAATCTTTCCATGAGGTGGCCAAAGTACTGGAGTTTCAGCTTTAGCATCATTCCTTCCAAAGAAATCCCAGGGTTGATCTTCAGAATGGACTGGTTGGATCTCCTTGCAGTCCAAGGGACTCTCAAGAGTCTTCTCCAACACCACAGTTCAAAAGCATCAATTCTTCAGCACTCAGCCTTCTTCACAGTCCAACTCTCACATCCATACA
>SJYX01014100.1:30551-43402 GCA_006410675.1 Oreotragus oreotragus
AAAAAAAAAAAAAAACTCAAACAGTACAAGCTTCTATAACTGCAGAAGAACATTTGAAATTAAATGAAAGTAATTTAGTATCTGTTACCAACCTGGGGAGTTCCTCTTTCAGTATCCTATCATTTTGCCTTTTCATACTGTTCATGGGGTTTGCAAGACAAGAATACTGAAATGGTTTGCCATTCCCTTCTCCAGTGGGCCACATTCTGTCAGACCTCTCCACCATGAAGATTGGCTAGATTTCTGTGATTATGGTTTCAGTGTGTCTGCTGTCTGATGCCCTCTTGCTACACCTACCGCCTCACTTGGGTTTCTATTACCTTGGACATGGGGTAGCTCTTCTCGGCTGCTCCAGCAAAACACAGCTGCTGCTCCTTACCTTGGACGAGGTCGCCCCAAATGACCTTGAACATAGAGTAGCTCCTCTCAGCCCTCCTGCACCCACCCAGCCACTGCTCCTTGGATGTGGGGTTGCTCCTCTTGACTGCCCCCAATGACCTAAGACGTGGGGTAGATCCTCTCAGCTGCCACCCCTGATCTTTCTTTCTGGAGAAATGACTCCAGAAAGAATGAAGGGATGGAGCCAAAGCAAAAACAATAACCAGTTGTGCATGTGACTGGTGATAGAAGCAAGGTCCAATGCTGTGAAGAGCAATATTGCATCGGAACCTGGAATGTTAGGTCCATGGAACAAGGTAAATTGGAAGTGGTCAAACAGGAGATGGCAAGAGTGAATGTAGACATTCTAGGAATCAGTGAACTAAAATGGACTGGAATGGGTGAATTTAACTCAGATGACCATTATATCTACTACTGTGGGCAGGAATCCCTTAGAAGAAATGGAGTAGCCATCATGGTCAACAAAAGAGTCTNAGTGGTCAAACAGGAGATGGCAAGAGTGAATGTAGACATTCTAGGAATCAGTGAACTAAAATGGACTGGAATGGGTGAATTTAACTCAGATGACTATTATATCTACTATTGTGGGCAAGAATCCCTTATAAGAAATGGAGTAGCCATCATGGTCAACAAAAGAGTCTGAAACGTAGTACTTGGATGCAATCTCAAAAACGACAGAATGATCTCTGTTCATTCCCAAGGCAAACCGCTCAATATCACGGTGATCCAAGCTTAGGCCCCAACCAGTAATGATGAAGAAGCTGAAGTTGAATGGTTCTATGAAGACCTACAATACCTTTTAGAACTAACACCCCCCAAAAACGTCCTTTTTATTATAGGGGACTGGAAGGCAAAAGTAGGAAGTCAAGAAACACCTGGAGTAACAAGCAAATTTGGCCTTGGAGTACAGAATGAAACAAGGCAAAGACTAATAGAGTTTTGCCAAGAGAACGCAGTGGTTATAGCAAACAATCTCTTCCAACAACACAAGAGAAGACTCCACACATGGACATCACCAGATGGTCAACACTGAAATCAGATTAACTATATTCTTTGCAGCCAAAGATGGAAAAGCTCTATACAATCAGCAAAAACAAGATCAGGAGCTGACTGTGGCTCAGATCATGAACTCCTTATTGCCAAATTCAGGCTTAAGTTGAAGAAAGCAGGGGAAAACATTAGACCATTCAGGTATGACCTAAATCAAATCCCTTATGATTATACAATGGAAGTGAGAAATAGATTTAAGGGACTAGATCTGATAGTTTCTGATGAACTATGGATGGAGGTTCATGACATTGTACAGGAGAGAGGGATCAAGACCATCCCCAAGAAAAAGAAAAGTAAAAAAGCAAAATGGCTTTCTGAAGAGGAATTACAAATAACTGTGAAAAGAAGAGAAGCAAAAAGCAAAGGAGAAAGGAAAGACATAAGCATCTGAATGCAGAATAGCAAGGAGAGATAAGAAAACCTTCCTCAGCGATCAATGCAAAGAAATAGAGGAAAGTAACAGAATGGGAAAGACTAGAGACCTCTTCAAGAAAATTAGAGATACCAAGGGAATATTACATGCAAAGATAGGCTCGATACAGGACAGAAATGGTATGGACCTAACAGGAGCAGAAGATATTAAGAGGTGGCAAGAATACACAGAAAAACTGTACAAAAAAGATCTTCATGACCCAGATAATCACGATGGTGTGATCACTCACCTATAGCCAGACATCCTGGAATGTGAAGTCAAGTGGGCCTTTGAAAACATCACTATGACCAAAGCTAGTGGAGGTGATAAAATTCCAGTTGAGCTATTTCAAATCCTAAAAGATGATGGCATGAAAGGGCTGTACTCAATATGCCAGCAAATTTGGAAAACTCAGCAGTGGCCACAGGACTGGAAAAGGTCAGTTTTCATTCCAATCCCAAAGAAAGGCAATGCAAAAGAATGCTCAAACTACCGCACAATTGCACTCATCTCACACAGTAGTAAAGTAATGCTCAACATTCTCCAAGCCAGGCTTCAGCAATACGTGAACTGTGAACTTCCTGATGTTCAAGCTGGTTTTAGAAAAGGCAGAGGAACCAGAGATCAAATTGCCAAAATCTGCTGGGTCATGGAAAAAGCAAGAGAGTTCCAGAAAAAACATCTGTTTCTGCTTTATTGACTATGCCAAAGTCTTTGACTGTGTGGATCACAATAAACTGTGGAAAATTCTGGAAGAGATGAGACTACCAGACTACCTGACCTGCCTCTTGAGAAACCTATATGCAGGTCAGGAAGCAACAGTTAGAACTGGACATGGAACAACAGACTGGTTCCAAATCGGAAAAGGAGTATGTCAAGGCTGTATATTGTCACCATGCTTATTGAACTTATATGCAGAGTACATCGTGAGAAACACTGGGCTGGAAGAAGCACAAGCTGGAATCAAGATTGCTGGGAGAAATATCAATAACCTCAGATATGCAGATGACACCACCCTTATGGCAGAAAGTGAAGAAGAACTCAAAAGCCTCTTGATAAAGTGAAAGAAGAGAGTGTAAAAGTTGGCTTAAAGCTCAACATGCAGAAAACTAAGATCATGGCATCTGTTCCCATCATTTCATTGGAAATAGATGGGGAAACAATGGAAACAGTGTCAGACTTTATATTTTTGGGCTCCAAAATCGCTGCAGATGGCAATTGCAGCCATGAAACTAAGAGACGCTTACCCCTTGGAAGAAAAGTTTTGACCAATCTAGATAGCATATTCAAAAGCAGAGACATTACTTTGCCAAGTGTCATCTAGTCAAGGCTATGGCTTTTCCAGTGGTCAAGTATGGATGTGAGAGTTGGACTGTGAAGAAAGGTGTTGAAGAAGACTCTTGAGAGTCCTTTATACTGCAAGGAGATCCAACCAGTCCAGCCTAAAGCAGATCAGTCCTGGGTGTTCATTGCAAGGACTGATGTTGAAGCTGATACTCCAATACTTTGGCTACCTCATGCGAAGAGTTGACTCATTGGAAAAGACCCTGATGCTGGGAGGGACTGGGGGCAGGAGGAGAAGGGGACGACAGAGGATGAGATGGCTGGATGGCATCACCAACTCTATGGACATGAGTTTGGGTAAACTCTGCAACCCTTTGCTGCAGGGAGGCCTGGCTGCTGTGATTCATGGCATCAAAAAGAGTCAGACACGACTGCATGACTGAACTGAACTGAACTGAACTGAATGTAGTATCTAACTAGTTATCCTCCAAAAATGATACACCAACTTGTGAGCCCTTACAAGTTTGTTCATAAACTGCTCACTACTCTCCCCTCATTTTTTTTTTTTAATTCTATTACTTCAGAGCTATGACACAAAAGATATCTTGGGAGAATTTTACCCCCAGTTATACGGAAACCATATAGTATAGTTAAAAATAGCGTTCTTCTTATGCTAATAAAGTATCAAGAAACATCCCTTTGCTGCAAGACACTCTTAAACCAGATTGCTACCCCTGAAGATCTGTATTATGGAAAAACAAAGTAGTGTGACCCACACTGACATCTATTCAGCTCCTGTGAAAGGTCATTTAAAAGATTTTACATTTTTTCTGTCTTATTCTTCACACACACGCTACATCCTGATTGGTTAACTAAGGAACTTCTGAAGTCTTCGATAACTCCTCACATTCAGCAAAAATTCATGGTAACACATCCCTTTAACAGTTTGCACTTTTTTTCTTCTTGTGCATGTGAAGTCACATCCATCGTGTGCGACTCTTTATGACCCTATGGACTGTAACCCACCAGGCTCCTCTATCCATGGGATCCTTCAGGCAAGAATACTGGAGTGGTTTGCCATTTCCTTCTCTGGGGGATCTTCCTGACCCAGGCATAGATCCCACATCTCTTAAGTCTCCTGCATTGGCAGGCTGGTTATTTATCACTAGTGCCACCTGAGAATCTCCCCCCATTTTTTTTTCACAAAACGTATCAATTTTTAAATATTAAAATTCTCATGAAAGTTTAGTTTATAGAAGAAGGAAAGAGTATATATTTTATTTACCATTGCTAAGTCCTAGTGCTTGACCAAATGCCTGGCACATAATAAATACTAACAACATAAGTGGCTGAATGAATAAACGAATGTCTTGTATTGCATATCTGGTTTATTATTTTATATACATAGCTAGGGGACTTACATTTCTCAGTGTTTAGCATCTGAAACATTAGATTATACATAACTAATACATGTTTTTTAGAAGTTATTTCAAATATAGCTTTTAAAAAATAGTGATAATTTAAAAGACCAATGAGATTTACCTGTTATTGAATTACATTTCTATTTTTCAGTGAGATAAAGCAAACGTGTTTAATAACATGATGACACAGTTGACCACTTTATTATATATCTGTGTTGTAAGGTGGGGAAGGAAATGTCAACTCACTCCAGTATTCTTGCCTGGAGAACCCCATGGACAAAGGAGCCTGGAGGATTACAGTCCATGAGGTCGCAAAGAGTCAGACACGACTGAAGCGACTTAGTATATTGTAAGGTCTTGGTAAATGTTATTTCAAGAATTTCTTTCAAATTTTATATATATCGCCCAAATATTTAAAAAAGGGAAAAACACATTCTGTGTCACCACCAAATGTGCAATATAGTTACACTTTTACACAGTCCCAATCCTCCACTGACAATAAGGATGATATGAATCATAGTGTAGGAATAGTTTATAGTTCACATAAATTTTCTCATTTGATGTTTATTTGAATATACTTAATGTCATATTCCTATGAAGTTCACTGAAAACTTTGGATTTGAAGCTGGTAAAATATTTATCATTTTCATATACTGGATATCGTTGTACTCCAACTGGGAACAGCAGTTGCATGATATTTATGAGATGAATGTCACAAAGGATTGTTCTAGTTATAGATGTGTGGAATGCTCTTCTTACTTAATTTATGAATCCCCTAAGGGCACAATTCTGAAAATTTAAATTGTCAAGAGAGCTCTATCTATCATGGAGAAGCATGAATTCCCATGATGCTGAACCCAGAAATCTTCTCTTAGAAAATATAATCAGAAGCCAGTGTTGTTGCACATAGTTTGGCCTCAGGTTTTTATCTTACTGTGCATCCTTGAGCAATATTTATTTGAATATTTTTATAATAGTTTACTCACCTGAGTAGTGAAATATTTACTTACATCTTATGATTATTGGAGAGACTTTTTTTTATTATTTCTTTAAAGAAGTTTTTTATGTTACTTCAGATTTCAAAATAGTACATTCATTTATTGCAACCAATGAAAAGCTACAATAAAAATGTATCCACCATCAGCTCTGATTCTACCCAACTATAGTAAGTAATTTTCATGATCTTGTGCCTATCCTAAACCATTTTCTCCTTGTATATGCAAATATTTACTATATATGCAGGTGATCTTTTGCCCTGGTTTGCCCATGACAATCTTAGTTTACTCTTGTTTTTCTAATATAATGATCAATAATGCTTCTTTCTTTCTTGGAAGTATATAGATTTGGATGATAAATTACACAGTCAACCTTTTCATGCATTTGCTGATTTATTTTTAATTTACCTGTAGCTATTAGCACAATGTTGGGCATTTGGTACACTTTCAATAATCACAGGTGGTATTATTAGGATCCTCATTTGTTAGGCATCTATCAAATATGTGGTGGGCTTCCCCATTGGCTCATATGGTAAAGAATCTGCCTGCAGTGCAGGAGACCTGGGTTTGATCCCTGGGTTGGGAAGATCTCCTGGAGAAAGGAATGGCTATCCACTCAAGAATTCTTGCCTGGAGAATTTCACGGATAGAAGAGCCTGGTGAGTTATACAGTCCAGGGGTCTCAAAGAGTTGGACATGAATGAATGACTAACATTTTAACTTTTTACTTTATCAAATATGTAGTCAAGGAGAGAGTAGTGTGGTAATATCAGAGCTAAGAGTGGAATGAGTGAAATGCTTATTATTAAAATATTTTAAATCATTTTAATGGCAAAATTTATACTTTTTTAATATAAAAATTAAACTCTACCATTTTCATTTATATTAAATATGCCAGACATTTATTTTATAAATTTAATTTGGGAGTAGAGATCCAGCTTTCAGAAAAGTTAAATGCTTTATTTAAGGTCACACAGATATTTAGTGTCATTGACTGACTCAGCTTTCTCATTAAAAATGTATACACGCATCCTTTAGCCATATAGGTAAACATTGGTCAATTTATTAGGCTATTTTAAAATGTGACAAATTTAATTAGTTGTATCTGGTAGTATAAACAGCTGATACTTTGTGTGTGTGTGTGTGTGTGTGTGTGTTTTATCAAAGGAAATCGATGTTTTCAACTAAGCAGGCAAATCTAGAAACATGAAGAAAGTCCACTTGTCCAGCCAGGCAGACAGCAGCCTCTTCACTTAGCAAGCTTTTTGGCTTAATTCAAATATCCAGCAGGCTACTGTTTAGTATCTGTTCAAAGGGCTGTTAATTTCCTCCATCAACCTTTGTTCTCCATCTTCCCAATCATCACTGAATCATTTTAAGTAAAGTTGAAGAGACAGAACTTTTATGAAGCAAATTGATACAGTAATTTAGATACCGTAATTATTTCTCCACCTGCTTGTGTTTTAAGGTTTTTTTAAGTCAATTTAAACTCCAACTATCATATTTTATATGTACTAAAGGTAATATGAAAAGGTGTTCTGAGGGTAAATGTGATTCATTAAAATGGATAAGTGCAGAATTTTTGTCGAATTAGAAGGAGAGATATAATCAAAGGCTTATTGGTGAAGAGCTCATTTCGTTTTGAGATAGGCATATTTCTTCAGTAATTCAACAGGCTTACTGTCACTGTAGTTAAACAGAAGAGCCATGCTATTGAAGAATAAATAGCAGTTATATTTGAAGCTCTTGTAAGAGGAAAATGAAGTATGCAATCCTTGATGAAATAAAATGAAAGTAAACGGGGAAAGCAAGTATCAATATTTCAAAAATAGAGAAGTAATGAGAGAAACAAAGATCCTCATGAGGGATTTTTCAACAGGTTCGAAAGTTCAGGTAAGATAAGCCTCTCCAAATTTATATGTGCTTTGGAACCATATTCTAATTTTTGAAGGAGCTATTTTTCTTCCTTTTTTTTGGCAGGCAAAACGCGCTAAACTCTTTTTATGAAAACCCTTGATGTTTTTTGAATGAGTCTTCTTGAAAATTAGCTGCATTATTCAATAGCTCTTTTAAAAGCTTATCCACAATATTAAATAAACATATATTTATTAAATAAATAGGTCTGTGCTTATCAGTATGCTTTGGGTTTGGATGCAGAGGATGAGACTGTTAGATAGCATCACTAATTCAATGACATGAATTTAAGCAGTCTCCAGGAGATAGTGAAGGACAGAGAAGCCTAGTATGCTTCAGTACATGGGGTTGCAAAGAGTCAGACAGACTTAGCAACT
Source organism: Oreotragus oreotragus (assembly GCA_006410675.1). Classification (NCBI taxonomy): domain Eukaryota; kingdom Metazoa; phylum Chordata; class Mammalia; order Artiodactyla; family Bovidae; genus Oreotragus; species Oreotragus oreotragus. The sequence continues at coordinate 38,404 of SJYX01014100.1, forward strand.
GAACACCAAAAATAGCTTGTATTCTAGGCAACCTGTAAATGCTAAAGATCTTTGTCAAGATGGTATTAACCCCTTTTGACAATTTTCTCTTTGATTAAAATTTGGCAAATATGCCTATGGGTATTTTATTTGAGTGTTTGTTTTGGGAGTGACAACCACAGAAAGTATAATATTTGTTGTTACTTATTGAATACTTATGAAGGCCAGCCATGTGTTGAGCATATAATATATATTGCCTCATTTAATCCTCTAGATGCTCCTGTGGAAGATAAACAATAATTACTTCTGTTTTAGAGACGAGGAATTGAAATTGCACCCAAGGTGATAAAGCTGAACTGCTGGGTTTAGAACCTTATAGTGTGAGTCGATTTCAATTTGTAGAGATCCTATGATGTAATATATTTGATATAATTATCTGCATTCTTCAGAAAAAGAACCAAAGTTCACATATGTTAAGCAATCAGGCAACTCCATTCTTACCACATTGTGTGTTACTTTCAGCAGTATAGTGAAATGTTTCTGGACATTTAACAAAATTAGTAAATAACTACAATACTTACAGTATTTTAATAATTCATTATTATACTACCTTTCTTTTCAGCATATATTTACATATATGTATACACACATATGTAAAAATCAGTGTCAGATTCTCTCTGCTCTGATTTTTTTGGCACAGAAGGAGGGAACTGGTTGAAACTGAACTGGTGTAATTCCTAGTTTCTGTGGTCTTTCCTCAATCCCTATGGTCACCAGATTGTGTAATGTGTCACTCTCATCATGTTGGAGTGTTTTGTGGATATGTTTTGTGTTGTGGATGTGTTTTGTGGAGTGTGTTGTGGATATGTATAGAGTGACTTTTCATAAATATCCATTCCATATGTCACTATCCTAGCTAACTTCATGTTGTTTCTAGATCATCCCAAAGTATATATATCACATTAATTTTTAGAAAAGAGTCCTAATTATTCATCAGCTTAATAATTTTAAATAACTTCACCAGTTGTCTATATTTATTAATATAATATATATTATGGTAGAAAAGAGATAACTGAACATTTTTTACATATGTTTACATTTTCTTTAATATCAATCAAGAGTGTGTGTGTATTCAGTTCCTCAGTTGTGTCCGACTCTGCAATTCTGTGGATTGTAGCCACCCAGGCTCCTCAGTCCATGTAATTTTCCAGGCAAGAATACTGGAGACGGTTGCCATTTCCTTCTCTAGACCAATCAAGACAGAAGAGTATCAAGTTAGATCAGTCAAATTATGAAAAATACATGTAATATATATTTTTTATACACAGGAGTAAAAATTAGTATTCCAGAGTATAATTCTGTTCAGGTGTCGTTAAATAGGCAAAAAAGTTTTAGAATGTCATCTCAAAGAATCCAGTAGTAAGAACACTCACACTGGTGTTAAGTGCCCTCTATTTGAATTCTAACCCTAGTTCCTATTTGGTCAAGCTTTGATCCTGATGAGCTTCAGTGCACTAAGCAACAAAATGGAAATATTAAAACCAATGGCTGCTTTTCAGATTTTATTGTGTTTCCAATAGTAAGGTCTCATCTATTGCAACAATATTTTATTAAAGTAAAGAAATGTGTTTATCTTTTGAGTAAATGCAACTCTAACATGTAGCCTGTAAAGTTTCTTCATTTGAATGCATATTTGCTTCATTCTAAGAAGCACAGATTTATAAGTATCCAATAATTTTTCAAGTTATTGTTCATTATCTTGTTCAAGATGGAAGCCTTCTTATCCCTCTCTTTCTTTTCCTTTCTTTTCTTTCAGAAATAAAACATTTTCTCTTCTTCAATGCCTGGAAGATTCTTTTGCTGCAATCTGATTATAATATTCATCATTACCTGGATCTTCATAAGTGAATAGCTGGAATCAAAGATACTTGTCAAAATGACTTTAAGTGCAATCAGAAAGAACATTTTCAATGATGGAAGGTACTGCCCATACTGCAGAGGAGTGAGACACTCTTTTGTAGACTAAAATGTCAAAGACTTCAATTATAGTTAATAAGATTAATATAAAAGAAGGTCATATGCCAACATTCCAGTTATGAGAATATATGACCTGTATTAACCAAATAATTTAAATTTTGGTACCTTATAAATGCCTTATGCTATATGAGGATCATTGAATAGTGACGGGATGTTTTTAAAGACTGCTTAAAAATTAAGTCATATAAAGAGATTAATATATTCAGAATTATATAAAATAAACATATAGATGAGTAAAAGATTCTTAGTTCACTCAGAGTGGCTTAGGTTAATTTAAATATCTAAATTGTCAGAAAGCTTCAGAAATAAANGAATAATTTGCAATGTTGAGCATTTCTTCATGTGCCTATTGACCATCTGTATATCTTCTTTGGAAAATATCTATTTTGTTCTTTTGCCCATTTTGGGGGGTTGTTTGTTATTTTACATTAAGCAGTATGAACTATTTATATATTTTGGAGATTAATCCCTTGTCTTTTGCATGGTTGGTAAACATTTTCTCCCTTTCTATAGATGATCTTTTCATTTTGCTTAAGGTTTCCTTTGCTGTGCAAAAGCTTTAAAGCTTAATTAGATCTCATTTGTTTATTTTTACTTTTGTTTCAATTAGTCTAGGAGATGACTCCAAAAAATATTGCTATCATTTATGTCAAATTATGTTCTGCCTATGTCTTCTTATAGGAGTTTGCCTATGTCTTCTTATAGGAGTTTTATAGCACTTTGTCTTATTTGTGCATTTAGGTTTTTAATCTGACTTTTTTTTTGTATATGTTATGAAAGAATGTTCTAACATCATTCTTTTACATGTAACTGACCATTTTTCCCTGCACAATTTATCAAAGAGACCTCTCATTGTATATTCCTACCTCTTTTATCATAGATTAATTTACCATAATTATGTGGGATTTTTTTGTGTGTGTGGTTGAGATACCAAGCTCCCTGACTTCAGACTATACTACAAAGCTACAGTCAACAAAACAGAATAGTACTGGCACAAATCAGACACATATCAAAATGAATCAAGGAGAAAAAAAAAAGCGCCGATTGCAGGGAGAAATATCAATAATCTCAGATATGCAGATGACACCACCATTATGGCAGAAAGTGAAGAGAAACTAAAAAACCTCTTGATGAAAGTGAAACAGGAGAGTGAAAAACCTGGCTTAAAAATCAACATTCAAAAAATGAAGATCATAGCATCCAGTCCCATCACTTCATGTGAAATAGATGGGGAAACAATGGAAACAGTGACAGACTTCATTTTCTTGGGCTCCAAAATCACTACAGATGGTGACCACAGCCACGGAATTAAAAGACGCTTGCTCCTTGGAAGAAAAGTTATTACCAAACTAGATAGCATATCAAAAAGCAGAGACATTATTTTACTGTTAAAGGTCCATATAGTCAAAGCTATGGTTTTTCCAGTAGTCATGTATGGATGGGAGAGCTGGACTTTAAAGAAAGTTGAACACCAAAGAATTGATATTTTTGAACTGGGGTATTGGAGAAGACTCATGAGAGTCCCTTGGACTGCAAGGAGATCCAACCAGTCAATCTTAAAGGAAATCAGTCCTGAATATTCATTGGAAGGACTGATGCTGAAGCTGAAATTCCAATACTTTGGCTACCTGATGTGAAGAACTGACTCAATGGAAAAGACCCTAATGCTGGGAAAGATTGAAGGCAGAAAGAGAAGGGGATGACAGAGGANCCAGTCAATCTTAAAGGAAATCAGTCCTGAATATTCATTGGAAGGACTGATGCTGAAGCTGAAATTCCAATACTTTGGCTACCTGATGTGAAGAACTGACTCAATGGAAAAGACCCTAATGCTGGGAAAGATTGAAGGCAGAAAGAGAAGGGGATGACAGAGGATGAGATGGTTGGATGGCATCACTGACTTAATGGACATGAGTTTGAGCAAGTTCCAGGAATTGGTGCTGGACAGGGTAGCCTGGTGTGTTGCAGTCCATGGGTTCACAAAGAGTCAGACAGGACTGTCTGAACTGCCTGAGCTCTGTGAAAAATGCCATTGGTAACTTGAGAGAGATTGCATTGAATCTGTCGATTACCTCGGGTAGTATGGTCATTTTAACATTCATGATTCTTTCAATCTAAGAACACATTCACCTTCTTATCTTTTTATATTGTCTTCAGTTTCTTTCATCAGTATATTATAGTTTACAGAGAACAAGTCCTTTACCTCCTTAAGTAGGTTTATCCCTACATATTTTATTCTTTTCAATTCTATAATAAATGTTTGTTTTTCTTAATTTCTCTTTCTGATATTTCATTGTTAGTGTACTGTTTTCCACATTTTTTCCTTAATATTAAATGATCCAGAGTTTAATTAAGATGTACAAAACTATACCTTTATTTTTGTAAGTCTTGCTTGGCCTCTTATGTGTTGTTTCAATCTGGAAATAATTATTTTAAATTCTGGATTAATTACTGTGCATAAAGTATATATGCATGATTGTATAGTTTCATAGCCCAGATTACTTGCTGGATGCTAGAGAAAAAGGGTAATTTTATAATAAGAAAGTATGACAATGACCCTCTAACTCAAAAATCTATAATAATATCACTAATGAGAAGACAACCAGATGTCTTTCTGTACCCAATATTGTTTTACTGCCTACAGAATATTTTATACTAATACTCTTATGCAAATCAAGACCACAATGAGGTACCACTTCACACCAGTCAGAATGGCTACAATCCAAAAGTCTGCAAGCAATAAATGCTGGAGAGGGTGTGGAGAAAAGGGAACCCTCTTACACTGTTGGTGGCAATGCAAACTAGTACAGCCACTATGGAGAACAGTGTGGAGATTCCTTAAGAAATTGCAAATAGAACTGCTTTATGACCCAGCAATCCCACTGCTGGGCATACACACTGAGGAAACCAGAGTAGAAAGAGACACATGTACCCCAATGTTCATCGCAGCACTGTTTATAATAGCCAGGACATGGAAACAACC
>SJYX01014101.1:0-14204 GCA_006410675.1 Oreotragus oreotragus
GCCTACCAACCACTCATACCTGGAGAAGGAAATGGCAATCCACTCCAGTACTATTGCCTGGAAAATCTCATGGACAGAGGAGCCCAGTAGTCTACAGTCCATGGGGTTGCAAAGAGTCAGACACGACTGAGCAACTTCACTCACTCACTCAACCACTCATGCCACTGAAGAAATTACTAAAGGAAGGATTCTGACCAAATAATAGGGTTAAAACAAAGATCTCAAAATTGTAGTAGATGAAGAAGGACATGGGTGAGTTAATCTCAGATTCTCTCTACTTCTCATCTGTGATAATTAGTAGGAGACTTCAACTCAATTCCCATATTCACTAAACATCTACAATAATAAGAATCATGGACAAATCCCAATGTCATTTTATGAAATCAGCAACCTAATAAAAAAATCTGCTAACCATAATTCAAAACAGAAAAAAAGACAGAGAAAGAAAAAAAGAACAATCTCATAAGATTCAGATACATGCAGTGTAGCTCAGGACCTGCATTCTTAAATACCTTGTTAAAACAATTAATATAAAACGTCAGCTCCAAATCTAAATGATCAACAGACATATATAAAGATGCTAAATTTCTTTACTGTTGGGAAAGAGCAGGCAAGAAAATACAAGATATTAATTTCCATTCATTAGTTATATATATATACATATAAACTTTATGTATATATACGCATGATTGTTTTCAAGGATTAGAGAAAAAGTACATTTACACATAACTGGTGGATGTGAATTATTATACTTTGGAGGAAATACATGTAGCAAACAGCTATTAAAAATAAATATATGTATAACTTTTAACCCATTGATGGCAGTTTTTGGAAATATACCCTATAACAACTAGATACTAATACATACAAAGATGTGCATGTAAAGACATCTTTACAGACTCTACATTGAAATAATCAATGTATACAAATCATAGCTTTAACTAAGTGGCAGAGGTCAGGTTCAAGCCAGCTCTGTCTGGCTCTGAAATTCATGCTTTTAAGTAGCATCCTATGCTAGTGGAAAAGAAAAAAAATAATGACTGAACATTTAAAAAATTGTTAAAAGTCCTCTTGATTGAAAAGGATAGGCTTCACATACCCAGTTTCTCACTCTAAAATCACCAATTAGTAGTCACTTTCTCTTCTTCGAGGTTTAGAGAAGACAGGGGGGTTGTTTTAAGGCTCCTCCTACATAAAGGGAACATCAGAGAGGGGTAGACCCTCCTTAACTTGACTCAGGGAGATGAAAGAGTGTAACAGTCCTCAGTGAAATCTGGCTTTGCTGGATTACTGAGTCTTGTACATTATAGAGTGACTTCTGTGAAGTTGAAATGGTCTACTTAATTGAAACATAAGAAGGAAATGCCAATTTCAGTGATTAGAGTTGTCATGACCTTTCTATGTGGTTTACTTGGCAAATTACTCTTCCTACTTAAAATTTCTACATTAGTCCTGCATTTCCTCCAAGGTCATTCTAATCACTCACTGTGCACTGTCTACCCGCTGCCCTTCATCTTTCCCTGGAGCCATTATACTTCATCTTTCACTGCTCTAGATTACCTCTGAACCTGTGGTTGCTGTGTACCCTACATGTGCACACACAGCTCTGCATTCTAAATTATTTCTTGAACTTCCTGGCCTTCAGATCCTTGATGGTGTTGATAAAAAATAAGAGCCTGTTTGTGTCCATATGCAGGTATGCAGAGTTCCCAGCATATATTAAGCTCCCACACTGGGACTCTTGATCAAATGATTGAGTTATAAAGATTACATTAAATTTAATGAGATCTTTAGTTCAGCCTCAGAGGAAACAAAAAATTGTCCAATCCTTTCAAACTAAAAGGAGAGAATAGTGATTAGTTATAAATTAATGAATGAAACAATTAGTGATACACCTTCAAAGAACAGATGGATTTCTACTTTAAAGGAAAAAAAAATCATACATGTGAAATAAAATCTTAGATTTCACACTTTCTCATTTGAGAATTCAGTGGCACCAGATAAAGAGTGACTGACCAATTTGTTGGAATGTCTAATGTGTTTAGTTACCTGTAAAATATCAAGAAACGAGTGACATCTGCTAATTTAAAAAAGAAAAAAAAGAGGGGGAGCTTAACATTCTGTAACTCTCTCCTCATCTTTTTTCTTCACTCATATTCACATTAAGGAAAAACTTCTCTTTTTCCAGATGGTAGCATGAATTTTCAGGTCAAATGATATTAAAAATAGATAATAACCAGGACCCCATGAGTCTCTACAGAAAGACTAAACAGTCACAATGGGGAATATCATTGTTTTGGTTTTCTTTATGAGCTTTTATGTACTCAGCTGCTTCTCAGGCAGACTTTTACTGCAGTGGGACCTGGATCATTCTGAATTCCGGTTCCACATCACTTCCCATCCTTTACACTCAGTTCCATGCCACACAAGTTAAGGGAAAAAGCCTTACAGCTGTGCTCAAGTTCTGAACATTCCCCAACCCCCGTCAACGAGCTGGCTACAAGGAGCTCCTGGAGTGAGAATTCTATACATTTTGTCTCCTGGTGGTGATATTTTTAACTTCTCTGCTGTCTTGTGGAACTTGGACTGACAGAAAAATTGTAAAAGGAAAATCAAATGATTTCAAATCAAGTTAAAAGGTTCAACTAGTGCTGTTTAAATATTAGCCTGAATATTGTTGATTCAGATTAATAATCATTTTTGGCTAATGTGCTCAATACACATCTCAAAGGGTCCTTTTGTTCTGGAAGCTTTCCCAAATTCTCTAACTCTTAAGTGATTTCATTGTTTAACTTTTTAGAGTCCCATCTTTTCATCTGTGTTTATCTGGAAGTCCATGAAACACTTTCTCAATACAGCATTTTACACCTGATTCTTCGTAATGTCTCTTTCAGTGGCTGACCATGAAGAATGGAGGTACTCAATTTATATTTGCTAAATTTATTGAAGTAAACTGTGATATGTTCATAGCTATGATACTATATATCTAAAAACCTTGAATCATTCATCTTGACTTCAGAACTTCTTTTTAAAGTGAAAGTCATTCAGTCATGTCTGACTTTTTGTAACCCTATGGACTATAAGTCCATGGAATTCTCTAGGCCAGAATACTGGAGTGGGTAGCCTTTCCCTTCTCCAGGGGATCTTCCCCACCCAGGAATCAAACCAGGGTCTCCTGCATTGCAGGTAGATTCTTTACCAACTGAGCTATTACCTTTCCTTTTATCATTAATATTTATTTGCCATTCTTACACTTAGAATTATTACTAAAATCAAAGGATGGCAACAGACATTATAAATAGAATGAAACCATGTAAGAAGTAAAATGTCAATGCTTCATAGAAGCCAAAACTGAAAGAGACCCTAGAAGTGAACACTCTTACTTCATACGTGAGAAGCACGAGGCCTGATGAGCATAACCAGATCCTGCAGTGAATTGTTGGTTGACTTTAGAGTAAACTGAGTTTTTAAAAGAAGCATTACCTAATTCAGTCAGACAGGTGTGAGTTTTCTTAAATTTTATTCCAATTGTGTATCCTTGGGCAACTTACTCAAAGATTGACTCTGCTGTTATTGTTGTTTATTCCCTAAGCTGTGTCCAGCTCTTTTGTGACGCCACGGACTGTAGTCTGCTAGGCTCCTCTGCCCATGAGGTCTTCCAGGCAAAGATACTGAAGTGAGCTGCCGTTCCCTCCGCCAGGGGATCTTCCTAACCCAGGGATGGAAGCTGCATTTCCTGTAGTGCAGGCAATGGGCCACCAGGGAGCCAGAACTGTGATATTGTGGCTAATAATAAGAAATACATATTTGGTCTTTTGTTCTCCTTCCTGGTACAGAGCCCTAAAACCCTTGGAATTTAAGTGAGGAGAGCAATAAAAGCGTCTTTTGTTATGTTGATGAGACAACTCTTTGGAAACCTTCCCTGATAGCTCAGTAGGTGAAGAATCTACCTGCAACGCAAGAGACCCTGGTTCAACTCTTGGGTTGGGAAGATCTCCTGGAGAAGGGATAGGCTACCCATTCCAATATTCTTGGGCTTCCCCTGTGGCTCAGCTGGTTAAGAATCTGCCTGCAATGCTGGAGACCTGAGTTCTCTCCCTAGCTTGGGAGGATCCCCTAAAGAAGGGAAAGGCTACCTATTCCACTATTCTGGCCTGGAGAATTTCAAGGACTGTATAGTCCATGGGATAGCAAAGAGTCGGACACAACTGAGTGACTTAAACAAATAAACAAACAACAACAACAACAAAAAAACCACACACATCATTGGAAGATCAAAACTTTCAGTCCCACATGACTGACTCTTAGGGAAGTGTGAGGGACCAGGGGGCTTCCCTGTAGCTCAACTGATAAAGATTCCACCTACAATGCAGGAGACGTTGGTTCAATTCCTGGATCAGGAAGATCCCCTGGAGAAGGGATAGTATACCCAGTCCAGAATTCATATCCTTGCTGGTGGCTCAGCTGGTGAAGAATCCACCTGCAGTGTGAGAGACTGGGGTTCAGTTTCTGGTAGGGAAGATTCCCTGGAGAAAGGAAGTGATAACCACTCCAGTATTCTGGTCTGAAGAATTCAATGGACAGAGGAGCCTGGCAGGCTGTAGTCCATGGGATTGCAAAGAGGTTGAATTGATTGTCAGTGGTCAGTGACTTAATTGAGTCTGCCTATGTAATGAGACCGCCCTAAAAACTCCAAAAGACAGAGTTCAGAAAGCTTTGGGGTTGGCAAGTGCATTAAGATTTGGGGAGACTGGCCAGCTTGGACAGCACTGTGCCCTTTCTCATCGCTTATCCTATGCATCTGCTCCATCTGATTGTTCCTGAGTCTTATCTTTTATAATAAATCCAAGATCTAGTAATTAAAATGTTTCTCGGAGTTCTATGAGCCACTCTGGCAAGTTAATTGAACCCAAGGATGGAGTGATTATAACCTTCAATCTATATCTCTTCTGCTTGAAACAGACATGACAAGGTACACTTGTAACAGTATCTGAATTCCTTGTAAGAGATAGTCTTGTGAATTGTTCAGTCACTAAGTCATGTCTGACTCATTTAGACCCCATGGACTGCAGCATTCTGGGCTTCCCTGTCTTTCACTATCTCCCGGAGTTCACTCAAATTCATGTCCATTGAGTTGGTGATGTCATCCAATCATCTCATCCTCTGTCATCCCCTTCTCCTCTCACCTTCAATCTTTCCTAGCATCAGGGTCTTTTCTAATGAGTTGTCTCTTTGCACCAGTGGCCAAAGTATTAGAGCTTCAGCTTTAGCACCAGTCCTTCCAATGAGTGTACAGGGTTGATTTCCTTTTGACTGGCTTGATATCTTTGTAGTCTAAGGGACTCTCAAGAGTCTTCTCCAGCACCACAGTTTGAAAGCATCAATTCTGTGCTCAGCCTTCTTCATGGTTCAAATTCCACATCCATACATGACTACTGGAAAAACCATAGCTTTGACTAGGTGGACCTTTGCCATTGTGGGATTGGGATTGAGCCTTTAACCTGTGTGATCTGACCTTCTCTGTCTGGGCAGATTGTGTCAGAATTGTGTTGGATTGCAAGGCACCCAGTTGGTGTCAGAGATTTGCCTGGTTGTGGAGAAAACACCTCTGCCCCCAGCCCTCATCAGAATCAGTGACCAGAACCCTTGTTAACGTTTCCCGTTTGTAACATGCCAATAATGTTAATTCTGCAACATTTGATGAAATGACACAACATATAGGAAAGCATCTCAGTAGTAGGTGCTCAATAATTACTGCTGTTAGAAGAATAACATTTCATATAATTAAATGGGCTTCCACATGTATAAGTTCTGATGCTTAATAAATATCTCCCTCTCTCATCCTTTCTTACTGTTTGATACCTTCTGATCAAACACTAGTGTTTTGTTAAGCAGCATGTCTTTTCCCCTAAGAAGTAAGTATAGCAGATGGTAACTGCTAACTCTAGTATAGAAACAGCTTCATCCACAGCTGTTAGGAGGGACCACCCTAAACACACTTGCAGCTTATAATGCTGTTGATTGCACCATGGGCTACATTGTCCCAATCTGGCTAATGGGACTTTCTCAAAAGAATTAAGAACTGTGACGCTGAGAGAATGTCAGTGGACTCTTGTACTAAGAAGTCATGTAGAGTTGGGTCACGTGTTGGCAATATGACAAGTTAAAGCCTCAGAAAGAATTTTGGGAGAAAAGCTGTGAGTGAAACAGAGAAAGCCTGTTGCAGACCAAAGCAGGAAAACAGTGGACTAGAAGGAGAGACACAGGTTGACTTGTAAGATGAATCCTAGTGCCGTTACAACAAAACATGCTTCACTTATACTAGCCTGAGCAAGTTCTTCTGGGGATCAAAATTTCATGCCAAGAACTGTGTGTTTGTGGATGACTTGTCAATGGCAAGAGGGGGAAAAATGACTCATTCCAAATACATTACAAGATATAGAGTGGTGCTGCTCACTGTAACTCAGAAATATTTACTTTGGTCTCAAATGTGACATCACTTAGCTTCTTTATGTGCTTACAGGGTTTTGGCACAGGAAGCAGCTCTTCCACCCTTCCCCCACCCCAATTCCTGCTCCTTGCTCCTCTGAATTCTTGAATGGTGACCATGTGAGCTGCCACCCAAATGTGTGGTCTGAGCTGGCCTTTGAAGCTTGCCATAATGATCTTTGCTGACTTCTGCCCTGTGCTTGTATTTGGAACCCCTGGTTGGCTGTTTGCTTTCCTAACTGTTAGCAGACTCGGAGCTGATGAGTTTTAAGTGCCTGCAGTGATCAGAACCAGATCCTTCTTTATCAGTGACTTTCAGTTTTGCACTTATACTATATATTGAAAAGTGAAATGGAGAATGCCAAGAGAGACAGCATTCCAAGTCCCTTCCTTCTTCCCCTCCTGTCTTTCCTTCCTTCCTTCAATTTTTCCTTCCCTTTTATTCTCCTAAATTTCTCACTTCTCAGTTCTGAACATAGCTATGTGATGATAATAAACATTTGTCTTTTCTCCATGGCCTCAATGCTATATCCATTATAGAAAATTTGAAAATTAAATGGAATACAAAGAAAAATACCAGAATTATACCATGTAAATTAGAATTAAAATTTTGTTTTTTTTTCTTCTCAGTTTTGTCTCCGATATATAGGTATATCAATAATTATATAGACATATGAATAGATAGGTAGGTAGATACATGATAAATGGATAGCCTGATTGATACAGAGAAGGAATTGGTATAATAATCTATACATTATTATTTTTTCTAGTATCAGTTCACATAAACATTTTTTCAAACTTAAATATTCTTGGAAATCATCTTTAATGGATGAGTATTTTATCATATAGACACAATAATTTATTTTTAAAAATAATTTTATATCATTATTCTGTATAAATAATGATTATAAAGTATAAACCAGAGATTAAATTGCCAACATTCACAGAATCATAGAGAAAGCTAGAGAATTCCAAAAAAAACATCAACTTCTGCTTCATTGACTACACTAAAGCCTTTGACTGTAAGAGATGGGAATACCAGACCAACTTACTATCTCCTGAGAAATCTTTATGCAGGTCAAGAAATAACAGTTTAGAATCCTGTATGGAACAACTGATTGATTCAAGATTGAGAAGGAGTATGACAGAACTGTGTATTGTCATCCTGTTTGTTTAACTTATATATACACTGAACACATCACGAGAAATGCCAGGCTGGATGAGTTACAAGCTGGAATCAAGATAGATAGGAGAAAAATCCACAACCTCAGATATGCGGATGATACCACTCTAATGGCAGAAAGTGAAAGTGAAGAGGAACTAAAAAGCCTCTTGATGAGGGTGAAGGAGGGGAGTGAAAGAACTAGCCTAAAACTAAATATTAAAAAAACTGAGATCGTGGCATCAGGCCCCATTACTTCACGCCAAAAAGAAGGGGAAAAGGTGGAAATAGTGACTGATTTCCTCTTCTTGGACTCTAAAATCACTGTGGCTGCTGGCTGCAGCCATGAAATCAGACGATTGCTTCTTGGCAGAAAAACTATGACAAGCCTAGACAGTTTGTTGAAAGTCAGAGACATTATTCTGCCAACGAAGTTCCATCTAGTCAAGGCTACGCTCTTCCCAGTGGTCACGTACGGTTGTGAGAGCTGGACCATAAAGAAGGCATAGCGCTGAAGCATTGATGCCTTCGAACTATAGTGCTGGAGAAGACTTCTGAGAGTTCCTTGAATAGCAAGGGGATCAAACCAGTCAGTTTTAAGGGAAATCAATGAGTTGATTTCCCTGAATACTCTTTGGAAGGACTGATGCTGAAGCTGAAACTCCAGTATTTTGGTAATCTGATGCAAACAGCTGACTCATTGGAAGACTCCCTGATGCTCGGAAAGACTGAGGGCACAAGGAAATGAGGGTGTCAGAGGATGAGGTGACTGGATGGCATCATCAATGCAATGGACATGAACCTGGGCAAACTTAGGGAGATGGTGAGGGACAGAGAGGCCTGGCTTGTTGCAGTAACAAAAGTGCTGCAGTCACAAAGAATCACGAAGAGACATGGGGTCACAAAGAGTTGGATACAACTTGGCAACTGAACAACAACAACATCACAAATAAAATGCAAAATTCTGTACTTTAGTCAATAATATTGTCTTACTTTTTCAGGTATATAAAAGTGTTACAATGGATGGTTTTCATACTTTGATAAATAAAAATTCAATGCATAATTGGTATTCTCTAAGCAAATTTATAGGTCTGCATAGTATATACATTTTTAAGAGATCTTGATATATATTTCCAGACTATCTTTAAGAAATTGTTCAGTCACTATCATATCTAACTCTTTGCAAACCTATGGACTGCAATATCCCATGCTCACCTTTCCTTCCCTTTCTCCCAGAGTTTGCTCAAATGTATGCCCATTGTGTCGGTAATGATATCCAAACATCTGATCTTCTGCTGTCCACTTCTCTTCTTGCCTTCAATCTTTCCAAGCATCAGAGTCTTTCCCAATGAATTGGCTCTTTACATCAGGTGGCCAAAGTATTGAAGCTTCAGCTTCAGCATTAGTCTTTCCAGTGAATATTCAGGGTTGATTTCCTTTGGGATTGACTGCTTTGATCTTCTTGCAGCCCAAGAAGTCTTCTCCACCACCATAATTTGAAAGCATCAATTCTTGTGTACTCAGCCTTCTTTAAGGTCCAACTATACATGACTACTGGAAAAGCCATAGCTTTGACTACATGGACTTTTGTCTGCAAAATGATGGCTCCACTTTTGAATGTGTTGTCTAGGTTTGTCATAGCTATCATTCCAAGGAGCAAGTATTTTTTATTTTTATTATTATTTTACAGATGGCTAACAAACACATGAAAAGATGCTCAATGTCAATTATTATCAGAGAAATGCAAATCAAGACCACAATGAGATACCACTTCACACCAGTCAGAATGGCTGCGATCCAAAAGTCTGCAAGCAATAAATGCTGGAGAGGGTGTGGAGAAAAGGGAACCCTCTTACACTGTTGGTGGGAATGCAAACTAGTACAGCCACTATGGAGAACAGTGTGGAGATTCCTTAAGAAATTGCAAATAGAACTGCCTTATGACCCAGCAATCCCACTGCTGGGCATACACACCAAGGAAACCAGAATAGAAAGAGACACATGTACCCCAATGTTCATTGCAGCACTGTTTATAATAGCCAGGACATGGAAACAACCTAGATGTCCATCAGCGGATGAATGGATAAGAAAGCTGTGGTACATATACACAATGGAGTATTACTCAGCCATTAAAAAGAATACATTTGAATCAGTTCTAATAAGATGGATGAAACTGGAACCAATTATACAGAGTGAAGTAAGCCAGAAAGAAAAACACCAATACAGTATACTAACACATATATATGGAATTTAGAAAGATGGTAATGAGGACCCTGTATGCAAGACAGCAAAAGAGATACAGATGTGTAGAGCGGACTTATGGACTCTGAGGGAGAAGGAGAGGGAGAGGGAGAGGGAGGGATGATTTGGGAGAATAGCATTGAAATATGTATACTATCATGTAAGAAATGAATTGCCAGTCTATGTTCAATGCAGGATGCAGGATGCTTGGGGCTGGTGTATGGGGATGATCTGGAGGGATGATGTGGGGTGGAAGGTGGGAGGGGGGTTCATGTTTCGGAGTTCGTGTAAAAAAATAAATAAATATAAAAAAAAGGCATAAAAAAAAAGAAGTTTAGAGTTCAGAAGAAAGGGAAATGATCATTTTATGCATATTTGAGACCTATCTTTGTTGAATCACTAAATCATGTTCAACTTTTCGGGGCTCTATGGACTGTAGCTTTCCAGGCTCCCCTGTCTTTCACTATCTCCTGGAGTTTGCTCAAATTCATGTCCACTGAGTCAGTAATGCTATCTGTCTCATCCTCTGCTACTCTCTTCTCCTTCTGTCTCCAATCTTTCCCAGCATCAAGGTCTTTGTCAATAAGTCAGCACTTCACATCAGGTGGCCAAAATGGTTTGTTCTTCTTGAAGTCCAAGTGACTCTAGAGAGTCTTCTTCAGCACCATAATTTGAAAGTATCAATTATTTATTGCTCAATCTTTTTCATTGTACAACTCCCATATCTATATATGACTACTGGAAAAAGAATAGATTCGGCTATATACACCTTTGTCAGCAAAGTCGTATCTCTGCTTTTTAATACACTACTAGGTTTGTCACAGTTTTCCTTGCAAGGAGCTAGGGTCTTTTAAATTCATTGCTATAGTCATTGTAAGTCACAGTAATTTTTGAGCCCAAGAAAATAAAATCTGTCATTGCTTCCACTTTTCCCCCTTCTGCTTGCCATGAAGTGATAGGACCATCACTAAGATCATGATACCATGATCTTAGTTTTTTGTTTTTTTTTTAATATTGAGTTTCAAGCCAATTTTTTCACTGTCTTCTTTCACCCTCATCAAGAGGCTCTTTAAATAAGTAAGTGTTAGTTGCTTAATCATGCCTGACTCTTTGCAATCCCATGTATAGCCTGCCAGGCTCCTCTGTCCATGAAATTCTCCAGGCAAGAATACTGTAGTGGGTAGCCAACTCCTTCTCCAGGGGATCTTCCCCACCCAGGGATCAAACCCAAGTCTCTTGCATTGAAGGCAAGTTCTTTACTGTTTGAGCCATCAGGGAAGACTTTATAGGCAATGTAATTTCTTTTGTATCCCATCTTTACCAAGATATCTAGCTTGGTGATGAGCAGCCATTGATCTTATATGAAAACTCACCTATTCATGACATGCATCTTAAAAATTACATTAAATAAGAAAGGACTAAAAAAAAGTTCAGTGCTTTACATATATATATATATTTTTGGAATTATAACAAGTGTGACATATTGACAGCAAGACATAGAAGAAATTCAGATGTACTAATTTTGATACCCACAATAAGGTACACTTAGTGCCTTAACATAATAATATGTGCTATGTTGAATGGTTTATTCTGATAAGAACAAAAAAGGTCTATCTTACCTCCTATCTGCCTCAGGAAAAAAAAAAATCTACTTCTACCATAGGGTGTAGGAACTCACCATACTTAGAATTCTGCCTAATTCACACAGTAGAACAGGGGAGAGGAAGCAGGTTGGTGAGAAGAAATCACGTTAATCTTTTAGTTCCCAGACATCAAAGGTTTTCACATTTCCTCCAAGGTCGTTTTACTGCGGTGAGTTGGGACTTACACATTATACTTTCCATCTTCTTCACAGGGTGTTGTGAGAATTAATGAGATACTCAGCTCAATTCGCATATTTCTCCACACCTCTGTGGATCTCTTCCATACCCTGAGGAGTATTTTACAGGCATCCTTTATTGGAGTTTCAGTATGCTCAATTAATAATAATTTAATTAAATTTTTATTTTAAAAATAACTTCAAACTCCCCTATGCTTTCAAACTTACAAGTGTTCCTCTCTGTAAAGCACATATTAATTAGGGATCTTAGCTACACTTGGTGTTCTTTGGCCGTCTTGAACTATCTAACCAAGCACTTCTGTCTTCAATTAAAACACACACACATACACGTAACTTGGGGAAATCCTGTGCAAAATTAATATGCGTATTGCACCCTATTCATTGCTTCTGAACATGGAGTTCTTATTGCAATTAGTTGGAGCTCTGTGCACTGATAAAATAAAGCGGTTGCAGAAGGGAATGCCAATCTGGCCCTTCACCTTTACTGTTCTGATTAATTTAAACTTAAGCCTTCAAGATGTAATCTTAAGGATCAGTTGACTTTTCAAGATAACTCTTTGGTGTTTTGCAGATTTTTGAAGTTCCCCCTCCTAATAGTTTCTTTAATTACTAACAAACTAACCAATTATATAGGAAAATATTTAGAGAGGGAAGTAAGAGAGATGGAGGTAAGAGAAACAGAACAAAAAAATGAAGAAACTGAGTGTGAGTTAGAATCCTAGAAGGTTGCATTGATTCTTCAAAGTTTTAATCAAATTGTTGTGTGTTGTTGTAGAAAGCATAATGACTTTGTGGTAAAAATTAATTTATCTTACTCTTGGAATTCCCTGGCAATCCAGTGGTTAGAGTTCCTTGCTTCCACTGCAGGGGAAACCAGCTCAATCCGTGGCCAGGGAACTAAAATCTTGGTGCGAAGGGGAGGATTACTTATTCTGTTCTTAACAATTAGAAACTTACAAACACCTTATATAGTTTCCAGCGAATCACTTAACTTCTGTACTCCCTAGGTTTCTCACTTATATAGAGAACTATATCATCTCCAGGCACTATTCTAACCCTAAATAAAGTCTGTGTCACAGTTCAATCCAAGGGTTGGTCCTGTGTCTCAGAAACCATATTTCACTTGCTCACATTTCCTGCTAAATAAATTGCTCAGTGGGAGAGATTGTGACATGTCCATTTCTTATATCCACAGTTCCTGGCACAAGGTAGGCCTTGGAAAGGCCTATCACACTGAAAAAGGCAAAATAAATAAATAGCATTAAATTGAAAAAAACNGTCTCAGAAACCATATTTCACTTGCTCACATTTCCTGCTAAATAAATTGCTCAGTGGGAGAGATTGTGACATGTCCATTTCTTATATCCACAGTTCCTGGCACAAGGTAGGCCTTGGAAAGGCCTATCACACTGAAAAAGGCAAAATAAATAAATAGCATTAAATTGAAAAAAACTAAAATTTAAAATAAATAATTATATAACATATTTTCAACTTCAAAAATTTTACATTTTGAGGGAGGTAAAAATAAGTGACAGTGAGAAATACAAGGGATATTAGTAAATAATAGGCAGGTTTTGCTAAAAAATAAAATCAAGAAAAGTAGAATGACCTGTATTACAAAGCCTGTGAGGAAGAAAAGGCAATTTTATAAAAGAAAACCAGTCCACAATGGCCTCAGCTGCTGTCCTAAACTGCAGAATGCAGTTTAGTCTGTGTTTAATGGTCCACAAGTGGCAAATTATCATTTTTCATTTGTTTTTATTTCTTCCTGGTAATTGGAAAGATAATATAATAGCATCAAAAATAGCATTTATGACTTCTGACAATAAGAACCCAACAGAAAGCAACTATTTTGAGACTTAATGAAATATCCATGGGCAGTTCTAAGAAGAATGAGATAATCACTAAACAGAGCCGTCTGATGAAATATCCAATTTAGTTGTTTTGTACAGATTTTATCTCCTGCCACATAAGGAGGAAATTTTCATACAAAATGACTAATCAGCATTAATTTTGGCTGCCAAATTAGTCTGCCCCTCCAGCTTCTTGCGTTAACTTTATAAATGACACTCAGTACAAAGTAACTTACCTAAAACAAGACTATTTCACATTCTTTCCTTAACTGTCTAGAATTTGTCTTTTTGTTTTTGAATTTTGCATTAAAAAAAAATTCTTTCCTTCTTATCTGGTTCTTCTATTTCTTATATTCAAAATAACGTCTTCTTTCCCCATTTTCCTCTAGCTTCTGTTTACCTCTTCCTCCACTAAATCAATTTATTAATCTTTTTTACCTTTCTCTTCTTATCTGACACCCAATGCTCATGGATTTGATCTTAACAAAAGATGGAGTCAACTTTCCTGGTCTGGTTAAAGAATCATTTTCAATCTGCTATTGGTTCCTTTTGAATGTAACTGGAAAAAAATTATATCTTAAATATATAATTTAAAGACAAGCTAAATTCCTGTCTCTTA
>SJYX01014101.1:30766-56056 GCA_006410675.1 Oreotragus oreotragus
CAGGTCAGGAAGCAACAGTTAGAACTGCACATGGAACAACAGACTGGTTCCAAATAGGAAAAGGAGTACATCAGGCTGTATATTGTCACCCTGCTTATTTAACTTCTGTGCAGAGTACATCATGAGAAACAGTGGACTGGAAGTAACACAAGCTGGAATCAAGTTAGACGGGAAATATCAGTAACCTCAGATATGCAGATGACACCACCCTTATGGCAGAAAGTGAGGAGGAGCTAAAAAGCCTCTTGATGAAAGTGAAGGAGGAGAGCGAAAAAGTTGGCTTAAAGCTCAACATTCAGAAAACGAAGATCATGGCATCCGGTCCCATCACTTCATGGGAAATAGATGGGGAAACAGTGGAAACAGTGTCAGACTTTATTTTTTTGGGCTCCAAAATAACTGCAGATGGTGACTGCAGCCATGAAATTAAAAGATGCTTACTCCTTGGAAGAAAAGTTATGACCAACCTAGATAGCATATTCAAAAGCAGAGACATTATTTTGTCAACTAAGGTCCATCTAGTCAAAGCTATGGTTTTTCCAGTGGTCATGTATGGATGTGAGAGTTGGACTGTGAAGAAGGCTGAGCACCGAAGAATTGATGCTTTTGGACTGTGGTGTTGGAGAAGGCTCTTGAGAGTCCCTTGGACTGCAAGGAGATCCAACCAGTCCATTCTGAAGGAAATCAGCCCTGGAATTTCTTTGGAAGGAATGATGCTAAAGCTGAAACTCCAGTACTTTGGCCACCTCATGTGAAGAGTTGACTCATTGGAAAAGACTTTGATGCTGGGAGGAATTGGGGGCCGGAGGAAAAGGGGATGACAGAGAATGAGATGGCCAGATGGCATCACTGACTCGATGGATGTGAATCTGAGTGAACTCTGGGAGTTGGTGATGGATAGGGAGGCCTGGCGTGCTGCAATTCATTGGGTTGCGAAGAGTCGGACACGACTGAGCAACTAAACTGAACTGAACTGAACTGAACTGATACCGTGTTCACGGATTAGAAGAATCAATATAGTGAAAATCAGTGTACTACCCAAATCAGTCTATAGATTCAATGCAATCCCTGTCAAGCTACCAATGGTATTTTTCACAGAGCTAGAACAAATAATTTCACAATTTTTGTGGAAATACAATAAACCTTGAATAGCCAAAGCAATCCTGAGAAAGAAGAATCAAACTGGAGGAATCAACCTGCCTGACTTCAGGCTCTACAACAAAGCCACAGTCATCAAGACAGTATGGTACTGGCATGAAGACAGAAATATAGATCAATGGAACAAAATAAAAAGTCCAGAGATAAATTCATGCACCTATGGATAACTTATATTCAACAAAAGAATCAAGAATACACAATGAGAAAAGACAATCTCTTTAATAAGTGGTGCTGGGAAAACTGGTCAATGACTTGTGAAAAAGAAATGAAACTAGAACAATTCCTAACACCATACACAAAAATAAACTCAAAATGGATTAAAGATATAAACTATAAAACTCCTAGAGGAAAACACAGGCAAAACACTCTCCAACATAAACCACAGCAGGATCCTCTATGACTCACCTTCCAGAATATTGGAAATAAAAGCAAAAATAAACAAATGGAACCTAATTAAAATTAAAAGCTTCTGCACAACAAAGGAAACTATAAGCAAGGTGAAAAGACAGCCTTCAGAATGGAAGAAAATAATAGCAAATGAAGCAACTGACAAAGAATTAATCTCAAAAATATACAAGCAACTTCTGCAGCTCAAATTCAGAAAAATAAATGACCCAATCAAATAATGGGCCAAAGAACTAAATAGATATTTCTCCAAAGAAGACATACAGATGGCTAACAGACACTTGAAAAGATGCTCAACATCACTCATTATTAGAGAAATGAAAATCAAAACCACAGTGAGGTACCATTTCATGCCAGTCAGATGGCTGCTATCAAAATGGCTGCTATCAAAAAGTCTATAAGCAATAAATGCTAGAGATGGTGTGGGCAAAAAGGAACCCTCCCACTGTTGGTGGGAATGCAAACTAGTACAGCCACTATGGAGAACAGTGTGGAGATTCCTTAAGAAAAACTGGAAAAAAACTGCCATATGACCCAGCAATCCCACCGCTGGTCTTACACACTGAAGAAACCAGAACTGAAAGAGACACATGTATCCCAATGTTCATCGCAGCACTGTTTATGATAGCCAGGGCATGGAAGCAACCTAAATGTCCATCAGCAGAAGAATGGATAAGAAAGCTGTGGCACATATACACAATGGAGTATTACTTAGCCATTAAAAAGAATACATTTGAATCAGTTCTAATGAGGTGGATGAAACTGGAGCCTATTATACAGAGTGAAGTAATCCAGAAAGAAAAACACCAGTACAGTATACTAACACATATATATGGAATTTAGAAAGATGGTAATGATAACCCTATATGCGAGACAGCAAAAGAGATACAGATGTATAGAACAGTCTTTGGACTTTGTGCGAGGGTGGGATGGTTTGAAAGAATGGTGTTGAAACATGTATATTATCATATGTGAAAGAGATTGCCAGTCCAGGTTCAATTCTTGATACAGGGTGCTTGGGGCTGGTGCACTGGGATGACCCAGAGGTATGGGTTGGGAAGGGCAGTGGGAGGGGGGTTCAAGATGGGGAACACATGTACACCTCTGGTGGATGCATGTCATTGTATTGAAAAACCAGTACAATATTGTAAAGTAATTAGCCCCAGAAAAATAATTGATTAATTAATGAAAAATAAGTAAAATAAAATAAAATTGATTCTTTGGGAAAAAAAAAAAAAAAGACAAGCTAAGTTTTATTACTGTTTAAGCCAAATAGTCACAATTGATATATATGATCATGTCATATCAATTTAGCCCCTCACAGAATCACTTTCTCTAAGTTGAGTTGTACTGTTAAGCCTTTGGGTTTATGTAAGGATGTTAAAAAAAAAAAAAAGCTTTTGACTATGATGACAATCAAGATCTTCTATATACATATCCTTCTGAGAGAGAAGAAGAGAAAGTCATTGCTTTTTCTCAAAAATTGTTATTCTTCCTTTGCTTTTTTCCTTTGTTCTTTTTTCTCTTTGAGAGTAAGAAACTCAGCATCAAATTTTATATTCACATCTAGCAACTGGTAACAAAACAATACAACCAGCTTAAACCTGTAAACAGAATGCAGTTGTAAAAATGTCTGTTTTCTATTATTTAATTTTATTATCATGCCTTCTAGACTCAGAATGTGCTGTATCTAAAGATGATGAAGTATCCAACAAAGCTGTTTTATAGAAATACTTTCTCCTGCCATGTCAGGAGATCTTTATACAAAATGATTAATCAACCTTACCTGGATATAACACTTCCATGTGGTAACACCTAAGAAGTATGATGTCATTGAGTGTTATATAATTGATTCCATATTTAGTGAGATGCAAGTCGGAGAAGGCAATGGCAAGTCACTCCAGTACTCTTGCCTAGAAAATCCCATGGATGGAGGAGCCTGGTAGGCTGCAGTCCATGGGGTCGCTGCGAGTCGGACTCAGCTGAGTGACTTCACTTTCACTTTTCACTTTCACCCATTGGAGAAGGAAATAGGAACCCACTCCAGTGTTCTTGCCTGGAGAATCCCAGGGACAGGGAAGCCTGATGGGCTGCCGTCTATGGGATCACACAGAGTCGGACACAACTGAAGCGACTTATCAGCAGCAGCAGCAGCAAGTTGGTATTTGTACATTATACTTACAAATACAGAATTTGAGTCCAGCTAAACAAAATACACAATTGAATTTTTAATGGTTAATTGATGGGTTTTATTTGAAATAAAATCACAGGAAAAACCTGATATAGAGATTTCTAAATTCAGTATCAAAATTATGCTCTTATTATGTGTAAGTTTAACCATATTAAGCTGCATTGGAAATATATTCCAATAAGGAAATTTGTAGGGAGGTGATATAGGTGCTTGAGATTATCTTTCACAAATATTTTTATCAGTAATCTAGATAATAGTTGTAATGAGATTAATGTACACTTTAGCTTTCTACTCTTATCTAGTCAATATGTTTGCATTTTAGTCAACTTTCTTCTAAATAGCCCACATAATGGTTATCTAATGCCTTCAAGTTGGCAAAAAAGATCCTTCAGAAGAGAAATTGAATATACCCTTTGTTCATCTTTTTCAATCTCCACGAGTAATGTCAGAAAAAAATGATTGACACTGGGAGCCGTTATTCTATTACTGTTAAATGTTATTGTTATAACCAGGAGCTCTATGGATTATATACAATCTCCTTCTCTAACTCCTGTGGATAGGACATCCAGGAAAAGAATTGCCAGGGGACTTTCATTTTCTCTGTTACAATGATTCATATACCAATCTCATCTAATATCTTTAACCTTATTTCAAAAATCTTGATAAAAGTGCAAGCAGAGGGCCATAGCCAATGACTGTTTGCTTCACAGATTCAGAGTATAGTTGTGGGAAAACTAAATGAGGGTGAGAGATTAATGTGACAGTTTTGGCCATCATCTCAGTGTAGCAATCTGTATGGTGAGGACACTTGTTGCTGTAGTGATGAGAAGATTGTTTGGCATAGTTCTAATTCATATGCAAACCAAATGCTACTGGACTTTAATGTTTAAAAAGAAGTTAATTGCAAATATTCAGTAATGACATAATAGTATATAGAAGAATTTTTTTTTAAGTCACAGAATCCAAGTTTCTCTATTTCCTTTAGCTCAGGACCTGGTGTTTCTAAGAGCAAGTGAAGAAAATACCATAAGGTTAATTAAAAATGAATTTGCTGTCATTTTATTTAAATTAACATTCTCACACTTCAGTTGTGTATTATTTGTGGTATCGTTCCTGTGACACAGCTCACAAACATTCATGTCACAATAGTGAGCACTACTGATCTAGGTGCAATTCAGAGAGGATGACCCCTCAGGACTTTTACAATTTGCACGGTTGCATAGAGTTTATTAAACATCACTTACTCTGTATCTTTCCCAACTAAATATCTGCTAGTATGTGCACCAAAGCCTCAAGTACTGGAAGGCAGTCTATTAAGAGATGAGTGTTTTACTAGGAGTTTCCTCATTGAATATCTTTTCTTATTCAGGTCACAAAAGTGGTATGAAAAGAAAAATAATACTCATTTTTTTCATATTGTGAGAAACACAAGTGCCTAGATAAGAAAGAAAAGATTCAATTTAGCATATCTGCATCCATCATTTCTAATTTTATATAAATAATAAGATATTTTTTCTATCATTCAGCAAATCATTTTTGATTACTTCTGAATCAAATTCTGTTCTCAGAATTATATAGAATGACTGCTGATTTTTCTATTATCTGAACTAAGTGCCAACATACAGATTTGAATTTAACCACAATAGATTAGTTCAAATAGAAGGCTAACTCTTGTAAATTTGAAGGAAAAAAAAAAAAGAATTTTGTTCTGTGCTCCATAAAGGCAATCTGTTGAATTCACTCTCATGGGAGGTCACTGAGCCTGATAGTATGGCTATATAATTTTATGACTCTTAATAACATTTGTTGTATGCAAAGCATAGATAATGACAGAGAGAAGTGACCCTTATGCTTTGGAGCATATACTATTCTTCTTTGTGGTTCATGGAGAATAAAACAATACATTGAAAGCCACAACTAACTGCCTCAGGAAGAAATTAAGAAACAATATTCATAGGTTTAACTTTTAGTTAAATTTCTAAACATGATGCATCAGAATCTATTCTATTATATTCTAATGTCTCTCTTGTATTTTGAAAAACAAATGCTAACAAAAGTTAGTTGAGAAATGTGCTTGTGCCAAAATTGTACAAGAGAAGCTCTTTTTCCTGTCTGTAGTCTAATCTTATTTTTACTTTTTCTTTTCTCTACCTAGCAAGGTACTCTCTAAAGGTTGAAAGCATTTTCTCTAGTAAAATAATGAAAAAAGAAAATCATGTTAAAAAAAATCATTTTTTATATAAATGGAACTCAAATAAAAATGATTTGACACATTTTAACTTTTATTATAAGATAAACTCATTTATCTTGGTTTGCATTATGTGAACCAAGAGCTTCCAGATGTCCAAGCTAGGTTTAGAAAAGGAAGAGGAACTAGAGATCAAATTGCCAACATTTTGCTGCATTATAGAGAAAGCAAGGGAACTTCAGAAAAACATCTGTCTCTGTTTCATCAACTACACTAAAACCTTTGTGTAGATCATGACAAACTGTGGAAAGCTCTTAGAGAGATGGGAATACCAGACCATCTTACCTGTCTCCTGAGAAACCTTTTTGCAAGTCAAGAGGCAACAGTTAGAACACTGTATGGAACAACTGATTGGTTCAAGATCAAGAAAGGAGTACAACAGAGCTGTCTGCTGTCACCCTGTTTGTTTAACCTACACATGGAACACGTCATGAGAAATGCCAGGCTAGATGAGTTATAAACTGGAATCAAGATAGGTAAGAGAAACATCACCAACCTCAGATATGAGGATGGTACCATTCTAATGGCAGAAAGAGATGTGGAACTAAAGAGCCTTTTGATGAGGGTGAAGGAGGAGAGTGAAAGCGCTGGGTTAAAAACAATATTAAAAAAAAAAAAAGAAACTAAGTTCATGGTATCTGGTCCCATTACTTCATGATAAATAGAGGGGGAATAGGTGGAAGTAGTGACAGATTTCCTCTTCTTGGACTCCAAAATCACTGAGGATGTTGACTACAAACATGAAATCAGAAGATGATTGCTTCTTGGCAGGACGATGATGACAAACCTAGACAGTGTGTTGAAAAGCAGAGACATTACTTTGCTGACAAATGTCTGTATACTCAAGGCTATGGGCTTCTCAGTGGTCATGTACAGTCATGAGACCTGGACTGTAAAAAAGGCAGAATGCCAAATAATTGATGCTTTCAAACTGTGGTGCTGGAAAAGACTCCTGAAAATCCTTTGGATAGAAATGAGATCCAATCAGCCAATTTTAAGGGAGATCAACCCTGAATATTCACTCTAAGGACCAATTCTGAAGCTGAAGCTCTAGCATTTTAGTCATGTGATATGAACAGTCTACTTATTAGAAAAGTCCCTGATGCTGGGAAAGATTGAGGGCAGAAGCAGAGGGCATCAGAGGAGGAAATATCTGGACAGTATCACCTATGCAATGAACATGAACTTGCACTAAGTCCTGGAGATGGTGAGGGAAAGGGAAGCTTGGCATGGTTCCTTATCTGTGAGGGTCTTAAAGAGTCGGACAAGACTGGGAGACTGAACAGCAACAACAAACACCACTTGTAAGAAAATCATGATTAAAAGAGATTTCAGGAATGTCTGAGACTTTATTCTTAGGACAACTTTTGAGGGGATTCATCAAGATCTTTTAGTGTGTCATGAGGATCACTATCCAGAATATATTTGCTTTAGAATAATTATATATTATTAAATACTTTTAAGATAGAAGAGAAATTAATTAGAATAGTCCCCTTTTACAAGTGATTGAAAGACATCTCAGAACTAGTGAGTGACAAAACAGATCCTAGAAATCAGTTCCTATGATGGTTAAGAAGGACATTTGGAAAATAAAATTCCTCTTCAAAAGAATAAAATACTATTTTAGTTATGCAGTGAGATAAACTGTGATTTCATTCCCCACATTCTTTGTGAGCTCAGACAAATGAAGCTTAAATGAAAAAGCAAAACTAGATTGGAAAATCCATTGACTTAATGTACAATGTCCATCCTCTTGACACTTTAGGTTAAAAATGAAAAGAGGTAAAAGAAAAAAAAGTAGTCTATGGAGAGTGCTGATTTATAACACAAAGAAAGATTTGCTTGCTGCAGAAACTGATGGGGATTTTTGATTTGTTGAATGGAGCTTATTAATTTCCTTCTTTAGATAATTAAACATTTGGTATTCAAAATAATTGGAATCATTGAAAATAAAAGATTTAACCTTGACAGTACGTTCAGTCTGATGGGTGAAACTCATCTTAGTAAGAAAAAAGTATTCTTTTAAATTTTCTAATGATACTTATGATTCTTTCTGTATGCATAATATAGTTTCTATTTAAACAAATCAGCTGTGCTTCTCAGTATGACCCCTTGGGTTTGAGTTCAGTAAAAACAACAGAGTGGAAATGTCCTCCTTTGTTTAAAGTTTAGGTAATGAGTCAGCCACAGAAATTGAGGGAAAATATATTGTTTAATTTCAACACATGGGAAATGTGTTGGAATGTGTGGCTATAGCAGTGGAATTGGGGTTAAGAAAATGGATTTTAATGTACAATAAATTCTTACTGAATTTTTTTTAAAGAAAATAAATTTTGGGGTCTTTTTAAATTTAAAATGAATTAAGAAAAATGTAAAAATTAAGTGCTAACTTGCAGAATTCTGAGGGTACTGGGAATTTGAACTGTACATTTTTCTTGTATGTGTTCAATAAATGGAAAAATAAGAAAAAATTTTAGGTGAAATATCTAACACCTCAAAATCTTAATTCAGTGGTAGGTATTGATACATTTTAACTTTATATCAGAAACAACTGAAGACTTCTATATAAAGCAACTATTTCATTTAAAAAAATAATCCTCAGTTAGTTCCAGTGGAAGTCATGTTTGACTTTGTTCTGAGCCATTTGTGCTCAGTTATGTAGATTAACCAAATTTGCCTGTTACTTCCAGTGTTTCTTGACCTCCTACTTTTGCATTCCAGTCCCCTATAATGGCAGAAAGTGAAGAGGAACTAAAAAGCCTCTTGATGAGAGTAAAAGAGGAGAGTGAAAAAGTTGACTTAAAACTCAACATTCAGAAAACGAAGATCATGGGATCTGGTCCCATCTCTTCATGGGAAATAGATGGGGAAACAGTGGAAACAGTGTCAGACTTTATTTTGGAGGGCTTCAAAATCACTGCAGATGGTGACTGCAGCCATGAAATTAAAAGACGCTTACTCCTTGGAAGAAAAGTTGTGACCAACCTAGATAGCAGGTTGAAGAGCAGAGACATTACTTTGCCAACAAAGGTCTATCTAGTCAAGGCTATGGTTTTTCCAGTGTCATGTATGGATGTGAGAGTTGGGCTCTGAAGAAAGCTGAGCACTGAAGAATTATTGCTTTTGAATTGTGGAGTTGGAGAAGACTCTTGAGAGTCTCTTGGACTGCAAGGAGATCCAACCAGTCCATTCTAAAGGAGATCAGCCCTGGGTGTTTTTTGGAGGGAATGATGCTGGAGCTGAAACTCTAGTACTTTGGCCACCTCATGCGAAGAGTTGACTCATTGGAAAAGAGTCTGATGCTGGGAGGGATTGGGGGCAGGAGGAGAAGGGGACAGCTGAGGATGAGATGGCTGGATGGCATCACTGACTCGATGGACGTGAGTCTGATTGAACCCTGGGAGTTGGTGATGGACAGGGAGGCCTGGCATGCTGCGATTCATGGGGTGGCAAAGAGTTGGACACAACTGAGCGACTGAACTGAACTTAACTGAACTGATGTAGATTAACCACATAGGTGGTCACAAATTTTTTAAATGAAGACAAATCCTTATTTTTGTGAAGAAAGTTCAAACAAAGAAACAAAATTAGTGCATTTTAATTATTGGATTCTTAAGACCTGGTTTCAAGTTTTAACTTTATAAATTGTCAGGTGTATGATATTAACTGGTAAATTACCTCTCTTTCTTTTCACATGTAGAAAACAAAAATAAGTATGGCTGCTCACTTACGTCACATCTTGTTGTGAAGATCCAAGCCACACTGATGCCCATAAAAGTGCTGTAGGAAATCATAGTGGAAATTGTATTTGTTATCTTTTGAACGATAGAGAAAAGATAAGAATAATTTGAATGAGAAATAGAGGAACATGTCTATAAATAACTCTATTTCAAAACTACACAAAGAAAAATAAAACCTGAGAAGACAATAGAAAACTGGATAGCACAAATGCTGATTTGTCTGAATTTCTATTATAACTGTATTTATTCTTTATTGTTTCCAATGTATTCCTATAGCTCCTGTTATTCAGGTTCCTCTGCTGTTTCTCAAGACAATTCTTGATTTGATGCAGGATACAGGATGCTTGTGGCTGGTGCACTGGGATGACCCAGAGGGATGGTATGGGGAGGGAGGTGGGAGGGGGGTTCAGGATTGGGAACATGTGTACACCCGTGGCAGATTCATGTTGATGTATGGCAAAACCAATACAATATTGTAAAGTAAAAATAATAATAATAAAGGAAAAAATAATAAAATAAAATATATAAATGAAGAAAGTACTTTGATCTTCTCTCTTTGGCTTCTACACCTTCTGTTCCTTCTTTAGACTTGCTTGTTTTCCCCTGGATCTCTATTAGGAAACGAGCTGAAGCAAGATCTGTAAGTGATGCTTACATCTCCAAAGACACATGTTTTCACTTTCTGACCAAGCTTAAGACCTGGACTGTGCAGAACTTTGCAACTTGAAAAGTAAGTTTCAAAGAAAGTTTAAATTTGGTTCTTTATTTACAGTGTGAGTGGTCTTTATCTAAAATAATCATGATTTCTCATGTGGATTCATTTATTTAAATGCTGAAGTTTATTTTAATAAAGTGATCTTTGTTTCAATACAAGAGTTTTTACTAAAATTATTTAATGCTTTATGATTTATTTCAAAATATTTGGAAAACAGTTAAATATTTTAGTACTTGATAATGATATACTAATTTCATTTCATGTTCTCTGGGAATTAAGTCATCAACATATTAGCAAGATTGATTCATTGAACCTTTCTTTTTAGTGTTTTTAGCAAATCTTCTAATCATTTCATAAATCTTTATTTCATGGGTAAAAATCAATATGTTTATAACAATCAAACCCAAAAAGATAACATTAACTGAATTTTTGGTCCATCGATTTTCAATTAGCTTTATGGGGGTATAATTTTTTTGAAGTATAATTTTTATGATACAATTCACTCATTTTAAGTGTTGAATATTCAAATATTGAATATTTCAACTGAATATTTTCAATTGACTATTGATTTTTTTTTTTTTGTAAATTTTCAGTTGTGTAATCACCAACATAATGCAATTTGGAGCATTTCTATAACCTCGATGTCCATTTTCAATCATAATTCTCACTTCAAGCCCCTTGCAATCACTAATTTGTTTTCTGATTTTATAGATTTGTCTTTTGTGGATATTTCATAGAAATGGAATTATTAATACTTAGTTTCTTTGACTTATCATGTTGCTTCAAAACTTCTTCATGTTTGAGTGCATATTAATATTTTATACTTTTACTGATTAATAGTATTTCAATGTTTCAATATATCCCATTTTGTTTAGCTATTTATCTGATGCTAAAAATTGGGTTGCTTATACTTTTTTTTTTTGGCTATTTTGAATAATGTTACTATGAACATCACATATGTATCTTGTGTGGCCATATGTTTTCCTTTATCTTAGATAGATACCCAGAAGTAGCATTGCTGGATTACATGATAAGTGTATATTAACTTTTTAAGAAACTGTCAAATTTCTTTTAAAGTGACTGCATTATTTTGCATTTCTACCAATAGTGTATGAGATTCTAATTTATCTACGTTCTCACCAGTAGAATTGTAGATGTGAAGTGGTATCTCACTTTGGTTTAAATTTACCTTTCTCTAATGTGAAATAATGTCAAGCATTAAGTCATGTGTTTATTGATCACTCATATATCTCCTCTGTTGAAATATTTTCACTGGTGCAACTGTATATTTGTCTTTTTATTATTAAGTAATATTTTGTTTAATCTTCTGGCTATATGTTCTTTATCAAGGACTTATTATAAGGTATATGATTTGCAAATATTCTCTTCCAAGCTGTGATATTAATTTTAATTTTTTTAATGGTGCCCTTTGTGGTGTAGAGATTTCTTATGTCTGTCATTTTACTATTTGTTTTCTGTTTAATTTCCACAAAACAATCAAGAAACTTATCAAAATGATAAATATTTAGCAAATGTTATTGTCAAATACATAAGAAAATTAATATGTAAATACTAGCTGTAAAGCCTGAACCAACATTTAGGATAAATCAGACTGTAAATACTGAGTCAACAAATGAAAAGAATATCCGATCTCATTAATCTTTAAATAAATGTAAGCACTAAAGTCATGATCATGTATTTTGCTTATTATATCAGTAAAATGAAAAAGCTGTTAATCATGACGTCTCTTGAAGTGGTTAAGAAGAGGGCAGTTGATAGCACTCCTATTATCTCATACTCAGTCTTTAGCACCTGAGATTGACAAGTCCACAGATGGAGAAAATATCACCTTTGTTACAGAAAAAGAACTGCCTGGTGAACATACCTTAGTGTGAGAACCAAAATGGGTTTGCTGACTCAATGTTCAATTCCTGAGAAGGGTAGTTGGATTTTTCAGAGTACCAACACTTACCCAAGTTACTGTCTCTCACTGATTTATGTGGAGAGAGAAAGAATCAAGCAAGATTTAGCAGCGAAGAGTTATCAGATGAGTTATCAGTCAAGGGATCTATTATAGAAATCAAATATCACTCAACTGTTGAAGATGCTGAGAATATGAATGTCCAAAATGGAGGAGTATCAGAGACGTTACCAAGCAACAGATCTGAGAAACCATGTATGTCTAGCCAATAATATGGAACCATTGAGGGGTGCTAGCAAAGAAAGTGTTTCTTCTGTGGTTATACAACTAAATATTCTGATATTCTGTGAAAGTGTGATGACTGTCTCACTCAGAAAGGCCAATAATTTGGAAGAGAGCTGGTCATGAAGTAAAAGCCAATAAGAGGTAACTCTGTGATCACTGGCATGGCCTCCAACTGCATGATCTTAAATAGGAAATAGATTCTGAATTTAGTTTTTAAATCGCACCTAAATTTTCTGTTGGACAACTGTAGCCTGGAATCTACAGGAAAGAGGATTCTGAGAAATGCAATTCTAGTTTAACTAATTGACAGTACAAACTATCAAAGGATCCCTTCCCCCCCACATTATCTTCTCTTCATCAAGANTTTCTCAAGACAATTCTTGATTTGATGCAGGATACAGGATGCTTGTGGCTGGTGCACTGGGATGACCCAGAGGGATGGTATGGGGAGGGAGGTGGGAGGGGGGTTCAGGATTGGGAACATGTGTACACCCGTGGCAGATTCATGTTGATGTATGGCAAAACCAATACAATATTGTAAAGTAAAAATAATAATAATAAAGGAAAAAATAATAAAATAAAATATATAAATGAAGAAAGTACTTTGATCTTCTCTCTTTGGCTTCTACACCTTCTGTTCCTTCTTTAGACTTGCTTGTTTTCCCCTGGATCTCTATTAGGAAACGAGCTGAAGCAAGATCTGTAAGTGATGCTTACATCTCCAAAGACACATGTTTTCACTTTCTGACCAAGCTTAAGACCTGGACTGTGCAGAACTTTGCAACTTGAAAAGTAAGTTTCAAAGAAAGTTTAAATTTGGTTCTTTATTTACAGTGTGAGTGGTCTTTATCTAAAATAATCATGATTTCTCATGTGGATTCATTTATTTAAATGCTGAAGTTTATTTTAATAAAGTGATCTTTGTTTCAATACAAGAGTTTTTACTAAAATTATTTAATGCTTTATGATTTATTTCAAAATATTTGGAAAACAGTTAAATATTTTAGTACTTGATAATGATATACTAATTTCATTTCATGTTCTCTGGGAATTAAGTCATCAACATATTAGCAAGATTGATTCATTGAACCTTTCTTTTTAGTGTTTTTAGCAAATCTTCTAATCATTTCATAAATCTTTATTTCATGGGTAAAAATCAATATGTTTATAACAATCAAACCCAAAAAGATAACATTAACTGAATTTTTGGTCCATCGATTTTCAATTAGCTTTATGGGGGTATAATTTTTTTGAAGTATAATTTTTATGATACAATTCACTCATTTTAAGTGTTGAATATTCAAATATTGAATATTTCAACTGAATATTTTCAATTGACTATTGATTTTTTTTTTTTTGTAAATTTTCAGTTGTGTAATCACCAACATAATGCAATTTGGAGCATTTCTATAACCTCGATGTCCATTTTCAATCATAATTCTCACTTCAAGCCCCTTGCAATCACTAATTTGTTTTCTGATTTTATAGATTTGTCTTTTGTGGATATTTCATAGAAATGGAATTATTAATACTTAGTTTCTTTGACTTATCATGTTGCTTCAAAACTTCTTCATGTTTGAGTGCATATTAATATTTTATACTTTTACTGATTAATAGTATTTCAATGTTTCAATATATCCCATTTTGTTTAGCTATTTATCTGATGCTAAAAATTGGGTTGCTTATACTTTTTTTTTTTGGCTATTTTGAATAATGTTACTATGAACATCACATATGTATCTTGTGTGGCCATATGTTTTCCTTTATCTTAGATAGATACCCAGAAGTAGCATTGCTGGATTACATGATAAGTGTATATTAACTTTTTAAGAAACTGTCAAATTTCTTTTAAAGTGACTGCATTATTTTGCATTTCTACCAATAGTGTATGAGATTCTAATTTATCTACGTTCTCACCAGTAGAATTGTAGATGTGAAGTGGTATCTCACTTTGGTTTAAATTTACCTTTCTCTAATGTGAAATAATGTCAAGCATTAAGTCATGTGTTTATTGATCACTCATATATCTCCTCTGTTGAAATATTTTCACTGGTGCAACTGTATATTTGTCTTTTTATTATTAAGTAATATTTTGTTTAATCTTCTGGCTATATGTTCTTTATCAAGGACTTATTATAAGGTATATGATTTGCAAATATTCTCTTCCAAGCTGTGATATTAATTTTAATTTTTTTAATGGTGCCCTTTGTGGTGTAGAGATTTCTTATGTCTGTCATTTTACTATTTGTTTTCTGTTTAATTTCCACAAAACAATCAAGAAACTTATCAAAATGATAAATATTTAGCAAATGTTATTGTCAAATACATAAGAAAATTAATATGTAAATACTAGCTGTAAAGCCTGAACCAACATTTAGGATAAATCAGACTGTAAATACTGAGTCAACAAATGAAAAGAATATCCGATCTCATTAATCTTTAAATAAATGTAAGCACTAAAGTCATGATCATGTATTTTGCTTATTATATCAGTAAAATGAAAAAGCTGTTAATCATGACGTCTCTTGAAGTGGTTAAGAAGAGGGCAGTTGATAGCACTCCTATTATCTCATACTCAGTCTTTAGCACCTGAGATTGACAAGTCCACAGATGGAGAAAATATCACCTTTGTTACAGAAAAAGAACTGCCTGGTGAACATACCTTAGTGTGAGAACCAAAATGGGTTTGCTGACTCAATGTTCAATTCCTGAGAAGGGTAGTTGGATTTTTCAGAGTACCAACACTTACCCAAGTTACTGTCTCTCACTGATTTATGTGGAGAGAGAAAGAATCAAGCAAGATTTAGCAGCGAAGAGTTATCAGATGAGTTATCAGTCAAGGGATCTATTATAGAAATCAAATATCACTCAACTGTTGAAGATGCTGAGAATATGAATGTCCAAAATGGAGGAGTATCAGAGACGTTACCAAGCAACAGATCTGAGAAACCATGTATGTCTAGCCAATAATATGGAACCATTGAGGGGTGCTAGCAAAGAAAGTGTTTCTTCTGTGGTTATACAACTAAATATTCTGATATTCTGTGAAAGTGTGATGACTGTCTCACTCAGAAAGGCCAATAATTTGGAAGAGAGCTGGTCATGAAGTAAAAGCCAATAAGACGTAACTCTGTGATCACTGGCATGGCCTCCAACTGCATGATCTTAAATAGGAAATAGATTCTGAATTTAGTTTTTAAATCGCACCTAAATTTTCTGTTGGACAACTGTAGCCTGGAATCTACAGGAAAGAGGATTCTGAGAAATGCAATTCTAGTTTAACTAATTGACAGTACAAACTATCAAAGGATCCCTTCCCCCCCACATTATCTTCTCTTCATCAAGAAAGATGGCCTAGTGACTGTTGGCTTCAAACTGAACTCACGTCTCTGTGGACAGAGTAGGGAGTTAGTTAAGAG
This sequence comes from Oreotragus oreotragus, assembly GCA_006410675.1. Lineage (NCBI taxonomy): Eukaryota > Metazoa > Chordata > Mammalia > Artiodactyla > Bovidae > Oreotragus > Oreotragus oreotragus. The sequence goes on from SJYX01014101.1 coordinate 46,849, forward strand.
TCAAAAGTGTTTATGGAAAATTCTTCTTAATAAACATAAACAGTGGGTAAAAGAGCTTCCCTTGGCTATTTCCAGTACATTAATGAGGATATTTGAAAAGTGACATTTTCCTATGGTATTGGGAAAAACGTTGCATTTTTGAAATGTAATTCTGAAATATGTATTAAAAAGTTTAAAATATAAATGACCTTTAATATACTATTTTTATTTATAAGCATGTATCCAAAAGGAGTAATTGGAAACATGTGAAAAGATATATTTATAATATTTGCAGCCTTGTTTATAATAGGAGAAATCTAAAAGGCAACTTCAAGTTCCACCGGTACATAATTGGTTAAAAATTATGATGCTAACATGATGGTTGTTAAGAATTTTTAAGTCTACAATGTGTGATCATATGTATAAGAAAAATGTGACTTTATAATGACAAATAATGGCGATGTGTAGTGTGTAAATTATGTTAATAGGGTTATTTAATAGAGTCATAGGAATTCAGCTAATACTATTTCTTCATATTATTAAAAGCTGTTTGAATTTTTACAATGGATATGCATACACCATAAAGGAAAATATAGTGATATTATAACATTTTGAGAGTAAACAATTATGTAAAAACCATCCATTCAAATACTCTGGACAAGCTCAAGGGTTGTGTTTTTGTTTTTGTTTTTTTCTAAGAAAATTGAATGTATTTTGGATGACTACAGTAAAATACTGGTTAAAAGGCCTATCCATGTCATGCTTGTTTGAAAATTTTGAATTATAAAACTAGAAAACGTGGATGCATTTAAACCTCCTGAAATGTTAATGAAATTGATAATTGTATTATTTCTTTAAGCCTATAGAAACGTTTTCAATGTAATTCTTTTCCTAAAAGTTTACTACATTTAATGGGAGCATCAGAAACACTTTCACTTCCTTTTCATACAAGACTATAAGAAGACACAGTTTTGGTTGCTATTCTACTCTTCATTTTTCCTTTGGCTTTGAATGTAAGGACAGAGCACCCTTCTTGCTACAGATATGACTCTGCATAAATCTTGTAGGAAAGCTCTCTATGCAGGAAATGATATGGTAAAAAATGTTCTTCCTTCTTTCTATATAATTTTTCCCTCTGTGAGCTTGTGGTCTGACCCTGAGTTTTACTATGAAAACCCAGTTGCCAACCAACTTCCTTTTATGAATTATAATCACTGACTTCTCTTGGTTAGAGGCATAGACATTTAAACTTTAAGGGCGCCCTTGTATAAGCATTCCTGCCATACTCTTTTGTCTTATTTCAGCTATTTCCTGTGAATACAAAGGCTTTTAGAGTGAAGCTAAAAGTCAGATTTGTGGACAAATATTTTCTTTGAGTTGACTGAAGGTCAAACTCTCTGATGTACATTGGTTAAATATCATTAAGACATAAGTGCATTAGCCAGTGGAGAGAAGAATATGAGCATGGAATTAAACTTGATAAAAGCCTTCACATCAAATGAATGAGCAACAAAGCATATCTCTTAGAAATCCACAGAGGGATAGACATTTTAATGACAGGACTGTGGCTTATGGTTATGACTGCAGATTCCGGTTATGACCAGACTTACTCAACAGCAAAATTCAACTCTGCTCTGTATCCTTATGCAGTTTTCTAAGCCTCTCTGTGCTTCAGTTTTCCATTGATAATAAATAGATAATAATAACAGCTACCACATGAAACAGTTATAAAGATTCAATTAGTTAATATATGTCAAATGTTGAGAAAATGCCGGTTGCTATCAAGTACTATATGCTATACAATAATTATTATTTTTGATATTTCTATAAAAGGAATAGAAGAATCAGTAGTGTGGGTCAGCATCATTCTCCCAATGTTAGAGACCTTTTGCACTCTGTGTATATATAGCTGTCATTTTCATAATAATATAATAACTATAATATCAAGGGCTTACTGTGAGATACACTTTATGTGTATTATCTCATTTAGATTAGATTAATATAGATTGGATTGGTCAATATAGATTGGATTTGCTCAAGGTCAGTTAATGAATGATAGAGCTGATCTGCCTGATGGTTTTGAAAGTCCCTGCTTTTAAACTTATGTTATATGCCTCCAGAACTAAAGTTGAAGGTAAGAGACAGATATGGTTCTTATATCTAATTTCTCTAAGCCTTGTTGATAAATTATTTTAAGGCTTATTTAACAATATATATGGCTGGGTGGGGAGGGAGGTCGGAGGGATGTTCAAGTGGGAAGGTACATGGGTAAACCTATTGCTGATTCATGCTGATGTTTAGTAGAAACTGATGCAATACTGTAAAGCAATATCCTTCAATTAAAAATGAACTTTTTAAAAAACCCAGCCATAAACATGATCTCCCCTTATCCAATAAATTATGTGCTATTTATAATCCACTGAAAAAATACATTTTCTGAATTGATTCAAGATACACTTATTATTTACCCAATTAAAATAAATTAAAGATTCTTAGGGTCCTAAAGGGTACATTTTGGATAAGCTTTGATCAAAGTGAATATGATCAAAACTATCCAGAGTTAAAATGGCAAGAAAATGAGCAAGGTTTAATCCACCAATATTTTTATAGTCATGCATTTTATCAGTTCCCCAGTAAGACAGAAGCCGACATTATATGTTGCTGCTGCTGCTGCTAAGTCACTTCAGTCATGTCCGACTCTGTGCGACCCCATAGATGGCAGCCCACTAGGCTCCCCTGTCCCTGGGATTCTCCAGGCAAGAACACTGGAGTGGGTTGCCATTTCCTTCTCCAGTGCATGAAAGTGAAAAGTGAAAGTGAAGTCGCCCAGTTGTGTCCGACTCTTCGTTGACCCTATGAACTGCAGCCTACCAGGCTCCTCTGTTCATGGGATTGTCCAGGCAAGAGTACTGGAGTGGTGTGCCATTGCCTTCTCCATATGTTATCCTAGGGATTTGAGATTTTAAACAAGTATTTTGTAGCTCATATTGGATGTTATCTTATTTATTATTTTCCTCGCAACTCTGAGAATTAAAGCAATCTAAATTCCATTCTTTTTTTTTTTTTTTTCTTCAGACACTGCAGGATCTCTGAAGGCTAAGAACTGGAAATAATGAATTTGTCTAAGTCAAAGAAAAATAGGTGAATAATGGCTAATGGAAGGGAGTAGATTTGCTAAACAGGATTTTCAGTTTATTTCTTTGTTTTAATATAAATTTACTTATTTTAATTGGAGGCTAATTACAATATTGTATTGGTTTTGCCATACATCAANTAATGAATTTGTCTAAGTCAAAGAAAAATAGGTGAATAATGGCTAATGGAAGGGAGTAGATTTGCTAAACAGGATTTTCAGTTTATTTCTTTGTTTTAATATAAATTTACTTATTTTAATTGGAGGCTAATTACAATATTGTATTGGTTTTGCCATACATCAACATGAATCCACCACGGGTATATATGTGTTCCCCATCCTGAACCCCCTTCCCACCTCCCTCCCTGTACCATCCCTCTTTATTTCTTATGCTGCCCTTCATCTGTGTTCTCTCGAGGTCCAAACAAGGTCTAAATAAAAACTGAGAAAACAGCCCTGTTTTGGTGAGCTGTTATTAGTATCTTAACATAAATCAAAAGAGACCTATTTTTCTTAAGGAATTTTACTGTCTGTTGACCACAAAAATGTCATAACACATATACAAATTTAAAAGTACTTTGTTGTAAATAGGACCTGCTACAGTTGCCCATTTCTCAGTCACACATGCAATCCTGCCCCTTTCTCATATCCATCATATCTAAGGGTGGATAAGGACTCAAGTGGTGCAAATGAAGAACTGCACTATAAATGAATAATCAGCACTCAAAATGAAGAAATCATGATATTTTAAGGTAAAAACACATTTCACATTTTTTTTTTATTCTAAATTGTTTTGACACTAGCCTTGAAGTCTGTTTAGTGCTGGTCAATATCACATTAATTTCACTTATCAATTTCAGGATTATGAATGGTTCCAACATCGCTATTCTATTTGTGTGTAAATTGTATCCCAAGATACATAGTTAGTGAGGTTGAATATTACCTAATTATTTGCAAATTTACCATTATNCACATTTCACATTTTTTTTTTATTCTAAATTGTTTTGACACTAGCCTTGAAGTCTGTTTAGTGCTGGTCAATATCACATTAATTTCACTTATCAATTTCAGGATTATGAATGGTTCCAACATCGCTATTCTATTTGTGTGTAAATTGTATCCCAAGATACATAGTTAGTGAGGTTGAATATTACCTAATTATTTGCAAATTTACCATTATCCTATTATTTAATGAGGTGGATATTTAGAAGGCAGGTATACTCATTTCCTAGGGCTGTTATAACAAAGTACCACAAGCTTTATGGCTTAAACCAACTGAAATCTACTGTCTCACAGATCTGGAGGCCAGCAGCTCAAAATAAGCCCCCGTGTCTCTAGTCATGTCTGAAATCCACAGGGGAGGACTCTTTCTTGTCTTTCTCCCTTTTTTGGTGGGTTTGGTTTGCTTGTAATTTTGGTGTCCCTTGGCTTGCAACTGCAACACTTGGGTCTCAGCCTCTATTATCACATGGTGTTTTCCTCTCATGTGGTTGGGTCTCAGAGTCTCTTTCTAAAAGTACATTAGTCATATTAAATTAGAGCCCGTGATATTTGTTCTTAACCTGATTACATCCGTAAGGTCCTTGTTTCTTAATAAGATAACTTCTGAGATCCTGGGAATTAGTTTAACAGTTATACTGTGCTGTCCTCACTTATCACTGTTTTCACATGGTTGCTTATGTCTCAAACAAAGTTATGCTAAATTAAGAGCATGCAAATTGGAACAATTTTTCAGGTATTATGACTTCGGAGCTGGACCATACTTCAACAGATTAACTGATCATTTTGACCAGCCCCTGACTTTATGTAGTATGTCAACTTTATTCCAATTTCTTATTAAGTTACCATGCAATTAATTATTTTATGCAGTTATATAGCTAGGAATGCATCAAAACTCTACGCCAAATTAGTGAAAGTAATGAAGCCAGATCCATCTTCTGTTACTCCAACTCCAAATTAAATCTTAGAGGCAGAGTTTTGGGTGAAGTAGAAAAGAATAACTTTATTGCTTTGCCAGGTAAAGAGAGCCACAGTGTGCTAATTGCCTTCAAAACCATGTGTTCCAATGCTGGGCATTCAAGAGGAGTTTTATAACCAAGTAGATGGGGGTGCTGATAACAATCAGAGTGTGTCCAGGACACTCATTTTTTCCAATCCAGAGATCATCTGGCATCAGGTGATGATGGGTAAACTGTGACCTTCTCTGGAATGATGAGTATTTCATCTAGTAGTTATCATATTCCATTTGATGAAGTTTTAGTTTTGCAGAACAGCTCAAAGCTTTTGTTACATGTATCCCTTTAGGGAGAACCAAGATCTGGTACCAAGGCTGTACTAGTGTTTCTCCTCTGCTTCTCCCTTATATTCTGCATCCCTTCCCTTCTCTGATTAGCAGCTGTTACAACCTGCCCTTTGGAATCCTGGGAAAAGGACACACAAAGGCTTTTGTGTCTAGGAGTCCCACAGGGTCCTGCTTGGTTTCACTGTTAATCTTACATTGTTTTTAATACCTATACCAAAAATCTTATGATTCCTTTTTAAAGTGTAAACTCCAGCATTAAGTATTTAAAATAAAAACAGAAAATAAAGAACGGTTTTAAGGCAATAAATTTTGCTGCAGATAAGCACCTAACTCAGGCTTCCTTCCAAGTCTGAAAATACTACTAATCAGTAATTTTGTCATAAACCTATTCATTAGCAGTGTTTGGTACTCTCTCTCTGCTAGAACTCCTTCTGTACCTGAACTTTCTGGGGTTTAGTTTCAGTTATATTCACTATTCTAGGAAGTTCCTTGCTGGGTATTTCTTACTTGTCTGATGAAGCTTGATCCTTCTGCCTGACCTTGTTTTAGAAGTAGTTGCTTAAAAGTGGTGAATCCCTCCATGTATCACTAAAAAGTTTTCTCTGACAAAACTGAGCTAAATTCACTTCCTCTGGGACTGCATCTATTGTGTTAAGTAAGGTAAGCCCCCAAGCAAAATTGTGTTCCTTTTCCAGGGTGGTCTAGTAGGGAAACATTCATGCCTTTCTTCAATGTGGCAGAGGCCACTTCAAGCCCGGCCAGCTCCCTGTGTGCACCTTTCAGCCTCATTTGCAGCTAGAGGGACGCGTCCTGTGTCTTCCTCTCTGTAAAACTACTGCTGCCCAATATGCCTGTGGGCCTGATGCTCAGTTTCTGGTTGAAGCCTAGATGCTGTATCCTCATATTAACATCTCTTTCTTGCTCCCAATACAAATACTTCAATATTTTCAGTGTCAGAGTTTTGTTGTTACTATGGTGCTCATGTGCTTGCAAAGCCCCTTCAGTCATGTCCGACTCTGTGCAACACTGTAGACTGTATCCCACCAGGCTTCTCTGTCCATGGAATTCTCCAGGCAAGGATACTGGGGTGAATAATCATGCCTTCATCCAGGGGATCTTCCCAACCCAGGAAATGAGCCCATGTCTCTCGAGTCTCCTGCATTGCAGAGAGATTCTATACTGCTGAGCCACAAGGGAAGCCCAATAAGGTACTTACAAAGGTTCCAATATATCTATGTATAGTACAGCAAAGTTAAAAATTGAAAACTGCCATCAGTTCAGTTCAGTTCAGTTCAGTCGCTCAGTCGTGTCCAACTCTTTGCGACCCCATGAATCGCAGCACGCCAGGCCTCCTTGTTCATCACCATCTCCCGGAGTTCACTCAGACTCACGTCCATCGAGTCCGTGATGCCATCCAGCTATCTCATCCTCGGTCATCCCCTTCTCGTCGTGCCCCCAATCCCTCCCAATTTGTCTTTGACCAGAAGCTTCTGATCAACTTTCTGATAAATTCTGCCCCAGGGGCCCTATTTTCCTGCTGTCTGACCCCTGCCCTGTATTATAACATACTGGTGAAAAAAAAAAAAAAAAAAACCTTGAGATTTCAGTTAAGGTTAAGTGATATTTAATCTTTAATAGGCTTTCCCACTGACACATTTAACATAGAAAAAAAAATTCAACACATTCAAGAATTTGGAATAATAAAGGAGAAAGTGAAAATATTTTTCAGATAAAGGGCCATCATTTCTATATTAAGAAGTTACTCAATGTATTAAATGTTTTGGTAACTGCTGTTTGAAACAGCACTCCTGCCCTCAACACAAACACGCCTTACCCTTCCTCTTCTTCCCAGTATTCTACACTCCAGATTTGTGATAAAAATGAAAATACAACTTAAAATGAAAATGTTTTTCATGTTCATATGACCACTCTACAGTATATATCTTCAAGTGGCTGAGCCAAATACAGGAGACAGAGTAAACCAATGGCTTTCTTCCTTTCTTTTAATTTTTTTTGTGTGTTTTCTTTCTTTCTTTTTTTTTTTATAGATTTCAAATGCTGTAATGATGATTCCATACTTACACACACATTATCTGGGAAACCTTGGAAAAAATATCACTGAAAATTTTTGATCTTAGTCTCTAGTTTGTCAAAGTAAAGTTAAAGAGAATTTGGGTAGATAATAACAACTTAATTGTACAGTTTTTAAATAGTATGTTTCAGTATATAAATTCACTTGAGAATTAAACTTTATAGTTATTACTCACAGAAGACTTTCTTCACTATAAAGTTGAGCCGAGAGAAGCCAAGTTACAGATTTCTGGTAAATTTAGAGTAACTTTAGCAACACTGGTTTTTCATCTGAGATCCTCTAGAGCTCACTCACTCATTACTTACTCATAATTTTGTCCATTTATAAACTACGCAAACTACTGGAACTTAACCTCTTAACTCTGAAATCAGACAGTTAAATCTTGTAGTTGATTACCAGGTGACTTTGGATAAGCTGCTAAATCTTTCTGAACCTCAGCTTTCTCCACAAGTTGAAAATTGTAGCTAATATAAAGAGAAATATGGGAACAAAATAAGAAATAAATATCAATAAAAATGTAGGAATATATGTTAGAAACTGTATAAAATGTATTAATTTGGTATATTACTAGTCCTTTTCCGTTGGCTAAAAAAGCAAAAATAAAAACCTGTGGTTTTTATGACTTTCTTTACCTAAATTGCCTATTCAATAAAAGAGTCTGAAGTCTTTAAGTAACAATGAAGTGGAAAACACAGTGCTTACACCATTCAACATGCAATAGTGTGAAGGATGTTTCAATTAAAAAAAAAAATCAGTTAAAATACAATGTGTGGTAATCCCCACCAACATATCTGTCTATATGTAGCAATACAGATGTATATATGTATTTATTCATGTAAATAATACTCTACATGGATATACTGCAAAAGCTACATGATAGTTATATGTAAAATCTGTGTATTTTGATTATTTTAAATTTTTTACCAAATAAACTGCACCAATTTCATAATAAAAGGAAAATCACATCTGAAACAAAAACCTATGCCTGAAAGACAGAAAAAAAAAAATACACCCCCTTGAAAATGGGAGTCAAATGATGGTTCTGAGAAACTAATCCAATAAGAAATAAAGCCAACTCAAACAACGAAAATATTTGAAAGAGAAAAACATTTTAAAATTAGACACATAGTTGACAACAGCTCCCTTTCCTTTTGAATTTACAGCTGAGGAAAGGGAGAAATGAATTCAGTTACAGTTGATTCATAATTCATATAAATTCATTTTTAAGGAACTGAGCTCTAGCAGTTATTAATTATTAGAAGATTTACAGTATATTTAAGAATGATGCATAGCCATGTCTGCTAGAAAAGAATGGATCCTCTCCAAAGAACATGGAAATAAATGTTGCATTTATACATAGGAAAGAAGATTTAATTACATCATTTTTATTGCCATTTTTAACAGCAATACAACTCTGCAGCAGCCATCATAATTGTTGTCATAGGCTGGGAGGTTGTGGGAGGGCAAGAAGATTTTTAGAGATTAATAATCTCTTTAGGTCATGATGTACCCAATGTGTTTCTTCTCTACTAAGGGGAGGGGCAAGCAAGGGATCTGAGTTTGATTAAATCTGAGATTTCTATATGAAGATCTTAATAAGGAAATGAGATCGAGCAGCTTTAAAACTTATCCCGTTCAACTACAGCAAATACTGTTTGGTGGCAGTAAAATCTTAATTAGTATTTCCCTCCCGTTAAATAAT
>SJYX01014102.1:0-23165 GCA_006410675.1 Oreotragus oreotragus
TTTGGACAGAGGAGCCCAATGAACCCCCCTCCCACCTCCCACCCCACATCTTCCCTCCAGATCATCCCCATACACCAGCCCCAAGCATCCTGCATCCTGCATTGGCACAATTTTAAGGTCATAGAATTAGATTTACTTCACTTGTGTCAAAATACTACTTGAAGTAGTGTAGATGATAATGCATTACATGCTATTTACTCTCCACTATTTTGGAAAGAACCAAGAGAAAAGCATAAAATAATGGATGGTAGTCATAGCAAAGAAAACAAATTGGAAGAGCCTTGAGAATATTTAAAGTAAAAGTGACTGAGGTGAGAAAATACAAGGGAAAAACCAAAGCAGAGAGAAGCAGAGAGGCCAATTTTCTTATAACTGTTAGCAAGGACTTTAAGTGGAGACTCACAAGTTAATATAACTAAGACTAAGTTAACCAATCCATAAGTTAAAGTATAAGCATATTACTTATGTATTTATAGATATTGTAGAAGAATCAAAAATAACATAGCATAAAAATCAAGAGTTGAAAGTGGGAAAAATCAGTGAGTTAGTATAATTTTTCTAATCTTTTTATTTATGAAGTAGAGAACTAATACATATGTCTTAAACACTAAATAGTAGACAGAATATACAATTTATTTATACTTACAGTTAAAATCAGAAGAAGAATAAAACTGAAATTATTTAAAGATTGTTGAATAATACTATTCTGGAAGTGTGAGCCTAGAGTAAAGCAGGAGGGAGATTCAAGACTTTCAGTATATGTTCTTTTGTGTTGTTCGAAGTTGTATTTTCACCTTACTCACTAATTAAAGTGCCATTTCTTTTAATGAACTAACTCAACTCTCTTGATCATGTGGAGAATGAATTAGGAGAAAGGGTTCAAAAACAAGAGATTTTTAATAGTTAAAGTGAGAGATACTAAAGCCTAACATGAAGACATAGCAGCTTATTATCAAATACATGAGACATTTAATATATATTAAGAGATTACTTATATAACAATCAATTTGCAATCAGGAACACAAGTGAGAAATCCAAGGCTACTTTTCACTGGAAAGTCTCTAGTGCAATCATCCTAGATAAATAAAGAATTAAAATGGAAGATGAGGACAAGGAAAGAGTTCAGTTACTTCTTAGTGGAACTGAATGGAAGTGTCTATGAGTGTTCAGGTGAAAAAGACTGAAGTTCAGATTTGACTTTAAGGTATACATTTGATGATCACAGAATGGTATTTGAAATTAAAAACTATACTAATAAAAAAGATTACTTTAAATGTGTTATAGTCAGAAGAATCCAGTACAGAATCCTGGATACATCTACTTTGAACATATAGGCATAAGAAGAGGATGATACGGGTGATATTTGAAGTAGTAATCATAGAAGAAAGCAGGCAATCAGAACTGTCTGGTTTCAAAACCTAGAGGAAGGAACAAACTTTGAAGAAGAAAGAGTAAAGTCATAGAGCATTAGCTAAGAGAAAGAATAAGAAATAGACACTAAATTTGATTCCATAATGAGGTGTGTCACCGGAATGATAGACATTCATGAGTGCAAGACAAACGTATGTTGAAAAAGTAAATGAAAAGTACTTAAAAAACCTGGTTTAAAAAGTCAGAAATTAATAGAAATGATAGGAATATTGATACTTTACCTATTTATAGACTGAGGGAAAACAAGATGATAGTAATGGAGAAGAAGGAATTGAAAGTGCAAAAGAGAAAAGGTGATAAAACAAGACCAGCAGGAGACCAGAAAGGTGACAATTGGCCCACACATTGAGGAATCACACGTGAATAAAAGGACAGACTTCTTTTTCTCTAAGACTTCTAGGAAAGAAGCGTGGATGTTATTGCATGGATAAGACTTTGAAGTTTTGTAGTCTAAAGAACTTGTCTGTAATAACTTAAATTTTCTTAATGCTATGGAAAACAGGAGCTAGTACAAAGCATCAGAGAAGAAGAATTGGGACAGCAATGGTTGAATAATTGGTGATGGAGAAGTATAGATGTTTGGAATATTTCCTCTGGGAAATAGGAAGTGAAACTGTCCAGCATGAAGTCTGAAGAACTCAAAACAAATGAGGGTGCAACTGTGACCATGGATCCCATATTGCTAGTGACAGCCTGACAGATCATAACATTTTATATTGTGACCTTCCGCAGTTCAACTGTAGGAGTGGTGAAGATGGATGGTTGATATCTAGCTTCTAGACCCTGACTGCAGGACCAGTGAGGGAGCAAGGAAGCAAGTGAGATAAGGATACTGGTAGGAAAGTGGTTATGGGGATGCCTTGCAGAATCTAACTTGAAGATGAATGGAAACCAGTTGAGAAATGCTGATAGATGGAGAGAAAACAGAAAGCTGGAAGACAGAAAGAAGGTCTTCTTTAGGCTGAAGAGGCGCAGTGATTATAGGGATGGAAAGAATGAAATACATGGCATTTAGTATTTCGGGGAATGAATGATACTGATTTTGTTGAGGAAATGGTTATGATAGTGTGCAAGAGAAATTGAGTGGACACTAAGCTAGTATTTGAGAGTGAAACATCTTGAGATATCTCTGTTGTGTTTTCTATCAAGATATTGGGGCTTCCCAGGTGGCACTAGTGGTACCATCTGTATTGCCTGCCAGTACAGATGGTACAAGCGATGCAAGTTTGATTCCTGAGTTGGAGAGATCTCCTGGAGTATGAAATGGCAATCTACTCAAATATTCTTGCCTAGAGAATTCCATGGACAGAACAGCCTGGAGGGTTACAGTCCATGGTGCCACCAAGAGTCAGGCATGATGATTGAGCACACACACCAAGATGTGGATAATGCTAAATATTAATAAAATGATGTGTGTGAACTTTTTAATACAAAAAATAGATATGCAACAAAATATCTTCTGTATATGATAAAAATAACTTTTAGAATTAAAGAATCACAGATATTAGATATTGTAGGAACTCATATTACTTTGCTATAGATTGGAAATTTATAGTCTTTCAAAATTCATTTGTTGAGAATCTAATGCCCAAGGAGGGATCTTTGGGGGATGATTAGTTCATGAAGGTGGAGCCTTCACAAGTAGGTTGGTGGCCTTATAAAAGAGGTCCCAGAGAGACCCTTTACACCTTCAACTGTGTGAGGATACAGCAGGAACTCATTAGCCTGCACCCCAGAAGAGGGCCTTCACAAGAATCTAAACATGCTGATATCCTCAACTTGAACTTCCAACCTATCACCAGAACTGAGAAATAAATTTCTGTCATTTACAAGCCACCAAGTCTGTGGTATTTTATTGCAGCAGCATGAATGGACCAAACCATATTAGTCTAAAGTATTCTAATATCTGGTTTCCTCGATGGCTCAGCTGTATAGGATCTACTTGCAGTGCAAGAGAAACAGGAGACAGATTGGAAAGATCCCCTGGAGAAGGAAATGGCAACCCACTCTGGTATTCTTGCCTGGAAAATCCCACGGACAGAAGAGCCTGGTGGACTACAGTGCATGGGGTCACCAAGAGCCAGACATGATTGAACAACCGAGCATCATGCACACACACACACATACATTCTAATATCATTTGAAAAATATAAAACTTTAGGAAACATCTGTAGTCTACTCTTTCAAATTGGCATGGATAGAACAAATATTTCAAAAATGTAGTTGAAAGAATAAATATTTTACATAAAATTAATGTATACAAAAATATATAGACTGGTATTTGCCAAATCCCTCCCCACCAAGTTTTCTATCTATTTTAAGTGTTTTAGAGCAAATTTAATTCAATTTCTAATTTTACCTGAAATCAAGGGGATTTGGTTCAAGTTGCATTGACTGTGTAATGATTATACTGTATCTTTTCATCAAAATTGAGTGTTTTGTCACTTTTTTAAAGTATATGTACACTAGGGAGATTGAAAAAAAGCATTCAAAACAACTGCAAAGACGTTTTTATAAACTCAGAGATAACTCTATATGAGTACTTTTCCAGCGCTTTACATTTTACATTTTTATCTCCTTACATTTCTCACCTTTTCCAATGACTCCGAAAGCCATTTTTCCTTCATGCATGTGGTGATTATTAAAATGTGTATCACATTCTAATGATCACTCTTTGAATTGTTCAAGACAGAGGACTAGAATATTAAAAGTTTTATCTCAAGTGACAACATGCGTTGCTATGAAAGTTTAGAGTATTTTTTTTTCATTCAAGCTTGTAATGATTTGACTTTTATCATTTAAATGACTATTGAGAAAATGGAGTGGAAGATTAAAAATTATCTGATACATATATACTGCTTAAACAACAAGCAATTCAGAAGAAAATTATACCTGTCTTCTTAATAGCAGACTGGGCCCATGAATTATTCAGAAGGTGGGCTTGATGCTGTCATTGGATGGCCTCAGCCTACACTGGAGGTTTTCAGGTGAAATCATAAGGGCTAGGGTTCTTATTCAGGGAACATACTTTATTAATAAAGGAGCATTCACCCCTCAACATGTTCCACTCCTTTACTCCCATTTTGACATGTCAGTTGGTCACATCTTCCTTTTCTTTTGTTAGGTTGTAAGAATTTTAGTTCCAAGGACAATTTTTCAAATGTTATCAGTGATTGAAAACAAGTGCTTATAATGAAAGTAGATTTGCAATCTTCAGTCTGGCGTTTATAGCTCTGAATGCTATAATTATGAAACCATCCATGTGTGTGCTTTCATAACATATTATGACAGAAGATTACATTCCAAGTCAAGATTATTTCCCAGAATAGTGGTCTAAAATATGACTTTTCTCCTTTTTCTCTCCGCAATATTCCAAATTAGTGTTTAGCCAAAAATGAAGCCAAGGAGGACTTACAAAACAAACAAACAAACAAACAAAAAAAAAACAACCTTTCATTCACTGAAAATAGTTTGCTAACATTTTCATTGCTATGAAGGTATGGCTATAAAACTTTCTCTACTTATAAAAATGTTTATTGTGAGGTATACAGGAGGTATAACAGTGAAGTAAGGGACAATTTTCCCTACACACATCCATCAACCATCCACTATGTGAATATTACTAAAAAGGAAACAGTGTTATCAGACACTGTACCCATAAGATATTAAAACATGACATTTTGTAGTATCCCATTTCAAATCTTCAACCTAGTAGAAAGCACTGTCAAATGGAACATGTAGGAGGACTACCTCAGGGTTTTGGAGCTCGGTCATTTTGCATGTGTGTCATAATGGAGAGTGGTAGGGTGAGTGACTTTTTTCTCATTGAGCTTTCATAAGCAATGATCATTTTCATTGTCCTTTTATTCATTAATAGGTTTAAAAGGGAAATTCAAAGACAGTTAACCGTGAAACCATCTGGTATATAGTGGATTAACTCTCAGGCAGGTTTTAAAATTCCCATGTGCCCAAATATTAGAAAACAATGTTTTCTTTCTTTTTATTTATTTTATGGGGCCCCTTTAAAAAAATATTAATATGCTTTGGGGCAGAAGGACAAATGAAATCATTTAAAAGAGAGAGAGAAAAAAGAAACTACATATTTCACAGAATAATATTTCTGGGTACTAGATTTTTGTGGCATGGACTTGGAATTTTATCTTTGAAAATTCATATCTTTTTCTATAATATTTTTACCTTGAGAATTTCTCTCAGTTTTGTTCAAAGAGATGTATGTACAAACCCTGCCTGTCTGTGTTTTGTCATTGTTGCTCACTACCCCTCACACTAATACATCTTTTAATTGCTTCCAAAGTCTTAGTAATAAGCAAATGAACCACGTGGAAGAGCTGAAAGAACTCCAAAACAAAAGAAAGAAACCTTGAGTTAGAAATCTCATTTCCACAGTTAGGAAAACCAACCTTTCCTCTTGCTCTTCCAGAAACACTCTCGCCAGATTCCCCCAGCACTTGCCATCTTCTCTCTTCTCCCAGTTTTCCTCATAAGGTCATCACATATGCAAACCCAGCACCCTGAGTGTCCCTGGTGTGCCATCTGGTGTCATTAAGAACAAGGAAGCACTGTTCTTCCCGGGATGCAGTCAGACACTTTATGTTACTGCAGCTTTCAACCCAGCACTGTGGCTTCGTGCCTTCATGGCTGCAGGGGCTTACTCTGGGTCTGGGAAGCTAGCATCACTAGAAGAGGCCGGCAACTTGCACACACAGCCTGCCTGCCTTGCTCTGGGCAGCTGGTTCCAGACTTGGCAGATGAATACAGATCATGATGAAGTCGAGTTGGTTGACATTATTTCTCAGTTAGAGGGATTATCATTCTTTCCATTTTTGGAAACCTCGGCAGAAACTGATTTCCTGGTTGCTAAGTAGCTCAGCCACTGATCAATCAGACTTCCTAAGGTTCATTGTGTGTTGGCCAAACCTGTGTCAAAATTCATTCTCCATCCCCCTGGACCTGAAGGACTCCAAAATCTGCTTGAGCTTTGGGGGAGAACTTGCTGTCCAAGAAGAGCCTAGAAACTTCAGTACAGTTCAGTTGCTCAGTTGCCTCTGAACCTTTGTGACCCCATGAACTGCATCATGCCAGGCTTCTCTATCCATCATCAACTCTTGGAGCCTGCTCAAACTCATGTCCATTGAGTCAGTGATACCATTCAACCATCCCATCCTTTTGAAGTCCCTTTTTCTTCCTGCCGTCAATCTTTCCCAGCATCAGGGTGTTTTTCAAATGAGGCAGTTCTTTGCATCAGGTGGCCAAAGTATTGGAGTTTCAGCTTCAACATCAGTCCTTCCAATGAATATTCAGGACTGATTTCCTTTAGGATTGACTGGTTTGATCTCCTTGCAGTCCAAGGGACTCTCAAGAGTCTTCTCCAACACCACGGTTCAAAAACAACAATTCTTCAGCACTCAGCTTTCTTTATAGTCCAACTCTCACATCCATTCATGACTACTGGAAAAACCATAGCTTTAACTAGACGGACCTTTGTTGGCAGATAATGTCCCTGCTTTTCCCGTGCTATCTAGGTTGGCCATAGCTTTTCTTCCAAAGAGTAAGCATCTTTTAATTTCATGGCTACAGTCACCATCTGCAGTGATTTGGGGGCCCCCAAAAATAAAGTCTGTCACTGTTTCCATTGTTTCCTCATCTATTTGGCATGAAGTGATGGGACCAGATGCCATGATCTTAGTTTTCTGAATGTTGAGCTTTAAGCCAACATTTTCATTCTCCCCCTTTTACTTTCATCAAGAAGCTCTTTAGTTCTTCTTCACTTTCTGCCATGAGAAAGGTGTCATCTGCATATCTGAGGTTATTGATATTTCTCCCGGCAATCTTGATTCCTGCTTGTGCTTCATTCAGTCCAGCATTTCTCATGATGTACTCTGCATATAAGTTTGATAAGCAGGGTGACAATACACAGACTTGATGTACTTCTTTCCCTATTTGAAACCAGTTTGTTGTTCCATATCCAGTTCTAACTGTTGCTTCTTGACCTGCATACAGGTGTCTCAAGAGACAGATCAGGTGGTCTGGTATTCCCATCTCTTGAAGAATTTTCCACAGTTTGTTGTGATCCACACAGTCAAAGGCTTTGGCGTAATCAATAAAGGAGAAGTAGATGTTTTTTGGAACTCTCTTGCTTTTTTGATGATCTAGCAGATGTGGACAATTTGATCTCTGGCTCCTCTCCGTTTTCTATATCCAGCTTGAACATCTGGAAGTTCACGGTTCATGTATTGCTGAAGCCTGATGGAGAATTTTGAGCATTACTTTACTAGCATGTGAGATGAGTGCAATTGTGCCGTGGTTTGAGCATTCTTTGGCATTGTCTTTCTTTGGGATTGGAATGAAAACTGACCTTTTCCAGTCCTGTGGCCACTGCTGAGTTTTCCAAATTTGCTGGCATATTGAGTGTAGCACTTTCACAGCATCATCTTCCAGGATTTGAAATAGCTCAACTGGAATTCCATCACCTCCATTTGCTTTGTTCATAGTGATGCTTCCCTAAGGCCCACTTGACTAGAAACTTGAAGCAAGTAGGAGAGCTCATAATCCTTTCATTTCAGGACATCCCAAATGTACAGAAGTGAGGGGAGAAAGCAAGTATAGAAGAGAAAATTAAGTTAAAATTCCCAGTACCAGGGTAACCATAGACCCAGTCTGGGTTCCCAAGGAGCAAAGTGGGACCTGTCAGACCTGATACCCTTCTTATAATGTGATATGATACTTAGAAAATATGACACTCAGTTTGCTGAAACAATTTGTTAACAAATAAAACTTTTACAGAGATTTTGTTCATGATTCATGACCTCACTTAGCAAAATAATGCACAAAGGCTATCTGCACATCTCAGAGTCCCTATGGAGTAATGGTACTTATTCAGAGGCTCTGAAGCCCCATGTGGCTCTTGCATAAACTCTCAAGTCCTCTCATTTCCATACAAGAATACTGTATAATTCTAGACTCCACAAGGATGACATAATTGTATAACCCTTCTGGGGAAGCACTGATTGCAAATGAGGCCAGAGAGTCACATGACACAGATGTGTGTTAGATCAGTAAACTGTCCCAGTTCTAGAATTACAGATGGCTTCTAAGAAAAAATAAGAAACATACATCTCTGAGCATAAGTGCATATTTATTTATAATCCTTTTATATTTTGGGAATATCATTGTTTCATTTGTTGTTTATGAGCAGCTGATGGAAGTATGTAGCCTGAATAATATTTTTTTAAATGTCAAATTGCTTTATCTGTTAGGCAAACATGTGGTTTTGTTCATTAAGTATATTATAAAATAGGGAATTTTTCACTGGAGTCTACTTAAATAAAATTCATTTCATGTGATAAGTAACACAGTGATATTTTTCTTTTTTCCCCTACTTTTTTAGATTGTGAAGTAATTAAGAGGAGGCAACAATTTGTTTCACAAGTTTAATTTCTGGCTATAGGGTCTAAGGAAACAGGATCATTTTTCTTAAAAAATCAGATTAAGTAACTGGAAGCAAATTTTAATTTTTTTGCTTTTATACTGGGCACTGAAAGAAGAAAAATTTAGGAATGAAAGCTTTTCAAATCTCTAATGTTTATAACAAGCCCAAACCACACTGCATAGATTGTGGTTCTCTGCAGACACTGGCTTCTCAATTAGCAGTTTTTACTTCTGTCTTTTTGGCCTAAGGTTTGGCCTTCCAATAAGCACAATTATATTAACATGTAGGTACTTTATAACCAAACACCCAACATGTACTTCCAGAGAATCTGAGTCTCATATCATATATGTTCAAATTTTCTCTCCTGTAACACAGTGAAAAAACAGACCAACTATTTTTGTAAGTGATACTTTAACACAAAACCAGAACCCCACCCCATTTTTTTTTTTTTTTTGCACTCATTATTTGCATCTCTCATCTGAAACTCAAAAATGACCTTGTTCTGCAAGTCAGCCTTCTAGGTGGGCAGATATAACTTCTCCTAGTAATCTTTTTTGAAGACAGAGAATATATTTTATTCTTTCAGTTCTCCATACTATACCAGTAAGTGAGCAATCATATTATTTTTAACTTAATAATTAGGTGTACATGGTTGGCTAAAAGAAGATGTGTTAAATGAAGATTAGTGTTCATTTGGATTCCCACATGATAATCAAGAATTTCCAAGTAATAGAAACTTAGTGGCAACAGCTTAAGCAAGACTAATAAGTGAATACATATAAAATATATAATAAAAAAATTAAGGCTATATGTGTGTCTCTTAAAACAACAGAAATGAAACCCAGACTCTTAGTAGAAATGGGAGAATGTCATCAGGAGAATGGACAATATTTTTCAATTTTGTTTTTTACCTTTCTCTCTCTCTCTCCACCTCTTGCCTGCTTTTATTTTCCTTTTTTCCTATGAAACAAATTCCTTTGCTTCTCATTCCCTGCAACAAAGAGAAGATAATCACTGCAATATTTTCAATTGACTACTTATGTCAAGAAGCCCTTTCAGAATAATCTGGAATAGCTCAGTTTAGCTTAAAGTTTCAAAGTGCAGGAAACTGGTTGACCACCAAGGACCAAGGAACTAACCCTGGTAGCTGAGTGAGAACTGTGTTGGGCTAGTAATACACTTGAATGCTAAACGGCACCGGGTTGTCCCTTCCTCCTCCCCAGGGTGCTTTTCCTTAAAGGTGAAATACTCTTCCACTAAGGACAACTCACTTTATCAGAGAAAAAGGTGAGTAACTTGTGCTCAAATGCATGTGAAGCTGATAATATTAATACTAGCTTGGTTTTCTCTGTTTGATCTATATAGAGTGGCTTCCAAACTCTAAATAAAACAAAAAGAAAGAAATTATCATTCTTGTCAGTTTCTTGTCCTTTTTCTAAACACAAGGACCCAGGAATTGAAGCTTTTATCATTAATCATCTCATGCATTATTTTCTGAAAACCAAGATATCTGCTTCACTTAAATTTAGGTTAAATTAACATGTAGACTTTTTTATACTTTAGTACCTATTGAATTACTGACAAAAATGTATAAACAAGTCCATAAGTAGTTCTTACAGTTATTACTATTTGTGAAATTTAAACAATTTTCTCTTGACAACTCCCTTTTAAGTTCATTTATTCTCTTGACAAATAATTCATTGCATCTCAAATATGTGCCAGGCACAGTTTGGGGGACTCAAAGTTTAAAATGAATAAAAGAAAGATCTTACTTGCATAAAGTTTACACTGCAGAGGAGGTTAATGACTAAAAAATTAAAACTTGGAAATAAATGGAATACATTAATTGATACAAGCACTATGCAGAAACCCAATACAGGTTAGGGATTTAACGAAACTGCATGGGTGAAGGGCTATGGATTCAGGAGGGTAAGGAACAGCCCCTCTGAAGAGGAGATTCAGAATGAGCTGAAGGTAGCCAGTGGATTCAAATGGACCTTTGGTAACAGTGTAGACAAAGGCCCTGAAACAGGACAGTTTATGTGGTTGAAAAGAGCTGAGACCAGTATGCGATGGTCACTGAATGATTGGAAGGAAGAGCTTAAGAAATGCGGGTTGAGAGTGAGAACAGAAAGGAGATGGGGTCAGAGCTTTATGTTGGGTTGGTTTGCATACATGTTCACTCTTGTTACTCTTGCCATAGACTTTCCCAGGCAAGAATACTGCAGTGGGTTTCCATTTCTTCCTTTGGGTAATCTTCCTCACCCAGGGATCTAACCCATGTCTCCTGCATTGGCAGGTGGATTCTTGGCTCAGTGGTGAAGAATCCACATGCACTGCAGGAGATGTGAGTTCCAAATCTTGGGAAACCTCATGGATAGAGGAGTCTGGCAGAATATAGTTCATGGAGTCGCAACAGTGTGACACAACTTAGTGATTAAACCACCACCAGAGTTTTATGTCCTGCTGTACTTAGTCACTCAGTCATGTCTGACTCTTTTCAGCCCCGTGAACTATATATAGCCTGCTGGACTCTTCTCTCCATGGGATTCTCCAGGCAAGAATACTGGAGTGTGTTATTAAGCCCTCCTCCAGGGGATCTTCCCAACCCAGAGACTGAACCCAGGTCTTCCACATTGCAGGCAAATTCTTCATCCTCTGAACCACCAGGGGAGCCCAGGAATACTGGAGAGGGTAGTCAATCCCTTCTACAGGGGATCTTTCTGGCCCAGGAATAGAAGTGGGGTCTCCTGCATTGAAAGCAGATTATCAGCTGAATTACCAGGGAAGGCCCCAGAGATTTAGAGTGCATGGGAAATACTCTGGATTTTATTATGTGTATGACAAGAAGCCACTAGGCAATCTCAGCAAAGAAGTGATAACAAACTAAATACAACTTAGAAAACAGCCTTTACTGGGGCAATATTGAATGATGGGTGACCCTTACATCATTGCACTATTTCATTACATTGGTTTTAGATACTGATGATTTGGAGTAAGCTGGAAATACTGAAGGTTCTTAGATGCTGTTAGGTTCAGATCAAAAAAATAGATCTAATAACTTTGATCTGGGGTATGAGGGGAAAAAAGAACACAGGGATAGGACCAAGGGTGTTAGTGTGAGCTACTAATAGAAAAGGGATTTTGTTTACTGAGATGAAAGCAAATGGACCCAAAAGCAGGTTTTGATGAAAGTGGAGAATCATATTGGATTATAAGTGGTGCTTAGATTTGTAAGCAAGTATGCATATGTGCTTCCCTGGTGGTGCAGAGGTTAAAGTGTCTGCCTGCAATGTGGGAGACCTGGGTTCAATCCCTGGGTTGAGAAGATCCCCTGGAGAAGGAAATGGCAACCCACTCCAGTATTCTTGCCTGGAGAATCCCATGGACGGAGGAGCTACAGTCCACGGGTCGCAAAGAGTCAGACACGACTGAGCGACTTCAATTCACTTCACTTCACTTCACTTCATGCATATGTGCACCTTTTAAGTTGACACTAGAATCAACTATCCACATTAGCAATACAAATTTGTAGAAAATAAAATTTCATGCTATAAATAGTAATTAGCATTAATGTAAACCAGAGAAATTAGGAAAACTTTTAAAAATTATTTAAAATGTTTTCTGTAAATGCGAATGTTTAAGATGAAGTAGTCTTAGACAGAGAGTAGGGAAGTAGTGGCTTTATCTCATTTTGTAAATTAAGAAAATACTAATTTTCAAGAGTTGTCTTATTTTATGTTCTGAACGTCATATTTTTTTTCCTACCAGGCACCTACATTTTAATGTTGCCTTCTTATTGTGAAAGACCTCTCTTTCAGAGCAAATCCAGTCTCCCTTTGCTGTTTTTCCTAATTCCCCAGGCTTTGAATTCAAGTTGTTCTAGGAACCAGGCAGATAATAATGCCTTTTGGCAAAAGATGAAAATTTTGAGAGACAAGAGAGAGTAGCGGGGTATCCAGTGAACTGTAGACAAGTAATCCCTTATGACTATACAGTGGAAGTGATAAATGGATTTAAGGGACTAGATCTGATAGGCAGAGTGTCTAATGAACTATGGACAGAAGTTTGTGACATTGTACAGGAGACAGAAATCAAAACCATCCCCAAGAAAAAGAAATGCAAAAAAGCAAACTGGCTGTCTGAGAAGGCCTTACAAATACTCTGAAAAGAAGAAAAGTGAAAAGCAAAGGAGAAAAGGAAAGATATACCCATTTGAAGGCAGCATTTCAAAGAATAGCAAGGAGAGATAAGAAAGCCTTCCTCAGTGATCAATGCAAAGAAATAGAGGAAAACAATAGAATGGGAAAAACTAGAGATCTTTTCAAGAAAATTACAGATACCAAGGGAACATTTCATGCAAAGTGAAGTGAAGTTGCTCAGTCATGTCCAACTCTTTGTGATCCCATGGACTGTAGCCTACCAGGCTCCTCCGTCCATGGGATTTTCCAGGCAAGAGTACTGGAGTGGATTGCCATTTCCTTCTCCAAGAGATCTTCCTGACTCAGGGATTGAACCTGGGTCTCCTACATTGTAGGCAGACTCTTTACTGTCTGAGCCACCAGCTGGGACTCAAACCAGAGTTGAGGCCTGAACCTCAATGGTATACTCCAGTTCAGTCGCTCAGTCATGTCTGACTCTTAGCGACCCCATGAATCACAGCAGGTCAGGCCTCCCTGTCCACTATCAACTCCTGGAGCCCACTGAAACCTAGCGGCATAGAGAACCAATCTTATTCTAAACATTACACTACAACAAAACCCTCCATGTAAAGATGGGCTCAATAAAGGACAGAAATGGTATGGACCTAACAGAAACAGAAGATAATAAGAAGAGGTGAAAAAGATCTTCATGAACCAGATAATCACAATGGTGTGATCACTGACCTAGAGCAAGACATCCTGGAATGTGAAGTAACTGGGCCTTAGGACATATCACTACAAACAAAGCTAGTAGAGGTGATGGAATTCCAGGTGAGCTATTCCAAATCCTGAAAGATGATGTTGTGAAAGTGCTACACTCAATATGACAGCAAATTTGGAAAACTCAGCAGTCCACAGGACTGGGAAAGGTCAGTTTTCATTCCAATCCCAAAGAAAGGCAATGCCAGGCAATGCCAAAGAATGCTCAAACTACCGCACAGTTGCACTCATCTCACATGCCAGTAAAGTAATGCTCAAAATTCTCCAAGGATATATGGCTAGTAAGTATTGAGCTGGGATTCATTATAATAAAATTAGTCTAATTTCAAAGTCCATATATGTAATTATCATGTGCTATTGCCTCAAAGAGATTTAAGATATTCAGTTTCCATAGTGTTTTGGCCATGTTATTTCATCTAATATGTTTTCTATTTTGAACTCCACAGAGATAATTTTATGATTAGATTGTGTGCTGTTTTTCTGATTCTGGTTTTCCCGGACTCTAGCACCTCCTACTAATCTATTAAGAAGTTGCTTTGCTATAACCAAAAGTTTAAGTGGTGAAATGAGGGGAGCTTTAAATCTGGAACAGGTTTGAAGGGGCTTCAGAAAGAGAAGCTTTGATTGTGAGACTTAAAAGTAGCTGTTTTACTTCAATACACCTCAGAATCTGTCTTTTCATTTGAGTTAGGGTCCAAAATTAACAAGCTTTTCTTATCGTTCCTTCTCCTTTGTAGGCAATAATCCTAAAGACCAGGTTCTTTAGACTGATGCAGCTTGATTCTCTTTATGGATAAGTCATTCTATCCTTGTTTAGATTTTGAATTTTGGCTTTTCAAGGCAAATGAAAAGTAAAACAAAATTTTGAGATTTTCTTTTAGTTGAAAACATATTCTTTCATACATTTTTAGTTGCTATTTTATAATGTATTCTATGAAACACCACTATGTATCACATGTATGTACACTTGAAAGAACAGTTAAAACTTTTTAAAAGCATAGCAAAGTAGCCACCATCTAGATTAAGCATTGGAGATTACCAGTACTGACAATCATCACTGTGTGCTTAAATAATTGCATCCTTCACTCTCCAGCTACCAAACTTCATCCCCCAAGAGAAACCACTTTCTTGATCTTTGTTTTAGTCACTCTCTTACTCATTGATTTAGGGTCGTTTAGAACTAAGTAATACATTATTTACGTTTGCCTATTTTTCAGCTTCTTACAACGGAATTATACTGTATTCTTCCACTGAGTGTTAGTTGAACCTTTTACTCAACATTAGCTTGCCAACATTGACATTTTGACATACGTGGTTGAGCTTCATTCACCTTCATAACTTTATAATGTTCCGTTGTATAGCTCTATAGATTTGTTATGTTCTGAATGGACCTTTATTTCCATTATTTTGCAATTTTTCAATGCTGCTATGAACACATGCACACACATATTTACGTACAGATAGATGTGTATATATCCTGAACATGCATGCTCAGGATACAGGCTAGTTTTTCTCTAGCTTTTGGAGTTGTCAAATTTTCTAAGTAATAACATTCACATGAAATGGATAGATCAACTTACACTCTTGCCAGCTGTGGATAAGGTTTTCCTTGCTCTAGCATTTTTGATTAATACTAGATATTTGCCAAATTAGTGGGTATGAAATGGTATCTTGGTGTTAGTTTCCTCTGGTTGATAATGAAGTTGAAGACAGTATTAAAAACATGCATTGAGAGTCATTTTCTTCTACCTAAATCATGTGGTTTAGAATTTGCTTTAGCAGGGTTTGTTATCTTTACAAAAACATTTTGTTTTTGCTTATTTGAAAATATCTTTACTCTTACTATTGTAAGTAAAAGACTATTGAAAGATAATTTCATTGGGTTGAAGTTCTTTCAAAAAAAATTCTGTCAGTATATTAAGAAGGTATTTCACCATTTCAGTCTTCCTTTTTTGCTATTTTCAAGTCACTACTTAGTTCAATGGTATTTCTCTGCCTTTTTTTTGCATGCTTATTTATATGTTTTAAAGATAGTTTCCTCTTTTTTGGTTGCTGTCATACATTTTTATTAACATACACACAAGCTGCATTAATTTTTATTATACAGATTAATTTTTTTAGTTTTCTGATTTTCAATTTGCTATTAAAAATTTTGAAAATTTATTTGCTGATTGCCCATAAATACTCTCTTTGAGGTTCTATGATACAATTCTAAAACTTCAATTATTCACACATTAGAAATGATTTATCTATGTTTATGTTTCTTAACTTTGTTTTATTAAAAATCACTTTCCATTTCATCTCTCTCTCTATTGCATTCCTAAGAATATTTTCATATGTGCTATAATTCACTGAATCTCCTATTTATGAATATATTCATTATGTTTTAATTTCTTATTTTAAAAAAATTGCTGTGAGGTTTTTACTTAGTTCTGTTGCAAATCTGTCTGGTTGCTCTTTTGGTCTCTACTCATATTTTAAGGTTTTAAAAATTTATTGAAATTTACTAAATTTGTTTTTACTTTTTTGTGTTTGATAATTCCAGTATCTGTGATGTTTCAGAGTCTGAAACTTCTGTTGGTTGTTTCTATGTTTCTCTCTAATGGCAAATTATTGCCTTGCATGTTTTATAAGTTTTGGTTATGAGTTGCTGATTTTTCTTAGACTTTATCTGCATTGATTGATGTTGAGTTTATCTAGAGAAGGTATGCATTTGTTTCATAACCTACCAAGATCTTTTAATTTATTTTGTTGTTATTGTCGTTCCTTTATTATTTTGGCCATGTTGGTTGGCTTGTGGGAACTTAATTCCCCAAGTGGGTATTGTACTCAGTGCCCCCTGCAATAGAAGCTTGGAATCCTACCCACTGGGCCACCAGGGAATTTCCTGCCTAAGACATTTTTAATTGAAAGTCTAGGCTTGAAGTTTATCTTATGGCTGTCGTGGACTTCCAATGTATACCTGTGTTTTGGTTGGCTTGTATATTTTCTGTAGAGATATTTCTTTTTTTCACTTATCACCAAGATCAGGGTTGGAATTAGGTTGTGATAACCTAGTCACCTTAGGTGCAAAATTTAAGAACTCACCGGAAGGACTCAGATTAAATGTGTCTTTAAGAGAGAGGTGCCTCACTTGACTAGGGCTAACTCTGACCAAACTATCACAGATCACTCTGCTCTCCTTCTGTGTAGCACAGGGAAACCTTAGGCTTTATCCTCTGTTCTCCATGCCCCATGGAACTCCCCCAAATATCCAAAGCCTTCACAGTAATCTACAACCCTCTAGAGGCAAGCCTGCTGTAAACAGCCGATATATATATATATATATATATATATATTTGGTCTTGTCCATTTTTCACTTCTGTCTGTCTATGCTATTACTCAGTTGGTTCTGACTCTTTGTGACCCTTTGGATTGTAGCCCATCAGGTTCCTCTGTTCCTGGGAATTTCTAGGCAGGAATACTGGAATGGGTTGCCATTTCCTCCTCCAGGGAATCTTTCCAACCCAGGGAGTGAACCCATGTCTCCTGTGTCTTCTGTATTGCAGGCAGATTCTTCATCCCCTGAGCAGACTTCCTAAAAGCCTTGAGGCTTTTTTTTTTTTTTTTTGTCCTGGACAATAACATCTTTGTTATTAATGAGGTGACTTTTAGTAAGCATCTAGGTAACCTAGGCCTTTCCTGGTGGCTCAGAACAGTAAAAGGATCTGCCTGTAATGCAGGAGACCGGATTTTGATCCCTGGGTTGGGAAGATACCCTGGAGGAGGGCATGGCAACCCACTTCAGTATTCTTGCCTGGAGAATCCCAGGGACAGAACAGCCTGATGAGCTACAGTCCATGGGGTAGCAAAGAGTTGAACATGACTGAGCAATTTACACTTTCAACACTAGGTAACCTAAGAATTGGGGGTTGGTTGCCAGACAAACATTTAGTACCACCCCTGACCTCTACTGGGGGAAAGTGAAAATGAAAGTGAAGTCTCTCAGTCATGTCCGACTCTTTGCGACCCCATGGACTGTAGCCTATCAGGCTTCTCCGTCCATAGGATTCTCCAGGCAAGAAGTACTGGAGTGGGTTGCCATTTCCTTCTCCAGGGGATCTTTCCGATCCAGGGGATCTTTCCGATCTAGAGATCGAACCCAGGTCTCCCGCATTGCAGGCAGACAACTTTAACCTCTGAACCACCAGGGAAGCGGGTGAGGGAAAGGGGTGGAAATTCAGTTCACTTCACCAATAGCCAGTGATTTAGTCAACCGTGCCTAAGTAGTGAAGCTTCTAAACAACCCCAGAAGGATGGGGTTTAGAGAGCTTCCTTGTCTTTAACTGAGACAGGTGCTGGGAGAAGGGTGTGATCAGAGAGCATGGAAATGCCACACTTCCACGTAATTTGCCCTGTTCATTTCTTCCATTTGGCTGAGTCTGAGTTACATCCTTTACAATAAACTGATAATCTAGTGAGTAAAATGCTTTTCTTGAGTTCTCTAAACCATTCTCACAAATTAATCACACCCAAGGAGAGAATCTTTGGAACCTCTAGTCTATAGCCTGTGGTCAGAAGCTCACAACCTGGACTTATGATTGACATCTGAAATAAATTGGGGCAGGGATAGATGACGGTCTTATAGGACTACAGCGAATCTGATGTGTTGGAATCCAATGCTGTCTATGGGTAGAAAGTGTCTGGATTGAGTTGAATTATTGGACATCCAGCTGTGTTATAGAAGTGCTTGTTAGTATGGGGGAAAACCCTTACATTAGAATTTTAATTGGTGAGCAGAATAGTTGTCATCCTCATGAGTATTTTCTTACTTGTGTATTATTCTTGTTGAGTTTCTTGACTGAGTAATGAAGCTTTCGTAAAGTTAATAATTTCCTTCATTCTTTGCATCAGGATCATTTTGCCAACAAGAAGATAGTGTTCTAATGATCTTCTAACTATGGGCTAGCAAATCTTACCCCACAATATGAGTCTTGAATTATCAACACATTGATATTTAAAAGGAGCAAATAATTCAGATGTGGAAAAACCAGTAACTTTGTCTGCCTAATTAAAGATAAGCATGTTGTGTAAACTAATGTATTATTCTTTAAGGCCACCATGGTGATTATTTATAGGGTTTAAATAGTTCCCTGGAGCCCAGTAAGTAGTAATATATCTTTAGAAGTTTGCTAAACCATCAGAAAGCATTGGCATTCAGAAAAATCTGTTTTGTTACTTGCCCAAATACAAAATATGCAAGCACTTTGCATTTTTGTATTTACTGTGGTTAATGGCCACATATCTGGTTTTGTTTAATTTGTTTAAAGAGTAAATAAAATACAATGTCTACTTTAAAGAAAAAAATCTTGACTTATGGCCATTGAAATGCTCTTTCTACCACCACCTGAAGCCCAAACCTCTCCAAAGCCCTTTAGCCCCCATATGGCCAACACATCAGGTCTAGTCCCATGAAGAATCACAGGGGTCATGACATGGCTGTTCACCAAGGGCAAAGAACAGGTGCAAGGCCTACATTTCTGGCTGCTTGGAGCCTTGTTGTTATTTTTATGAATAGTCACTGTGTCAGGAACTCTACAGGGATCCAAGCCTTTCCTTGAGCCCAATCAAAGGATTAGTGTGGTTTAGGCAGAGGTTGAATCTGCGTGGAAGATTGTCCATGCTGAGTTCTTAGAAGGTGCTGTTGAGTGAGATTTGTTACTAATCACAAGGCAAAATGACAGTCTCTTGAAATAAGAAGCCAGTAAACAAAATTATAAAAGTCACTTTAATTATTAAATGACAGTGTTACAAATGATATGCCATTTATCATGCCATAATGAAATACAATAAACAGAAAAAAATCCATATGGCTCATTCACTATAATTTAATTTTGCCTAATATATTATTTTAATGATTTTTAAAAATGTGACTAATTAACAAATTGCTAATTCCCTTAGCTGGCAATATCTCTATTTTAATTTGGATGTACCATTTTTGTTAACCAGTGCTTTGTGCTGACTGAAGAAACACTGAAAACTCTGAAAGGTCTTCTTTACAAGGTCCAAGTTATCAGTGCTTAATGATGCTAAGTGATGAATTGCTCCAATTTTAATAGAACAATCAGGGCCTAGTGTTTCCATTATCCTTGTCCAGACACTTCCCATCCATGCTATTGTTGTGCTGATTAGCAGCATTATTTGTAAAGACTTTGTAAATTGTAAATCAGAGATAACAGGTGATTCTTTCTTGTTATTTGAAAACTGAATGTGTTTGATAATTTTTCAAGTTTGTAAAAACTATTGAAATGTGAATATCATTTTACAAAAAGTATGAATGAGCTGCTCAAATCAGAACAACTGAATGCAAAAATGGCCTTTTTCCTAACACCCTTGAAAACTAAACAAGCACTAATATTACGTGGTAATAGCTGTTTGGATTAAATTTGTTTATGTTTAAAATTTGATCTATGTATCTATCTGTCATCTATCCATCATCTATCTATCATCTATCTTTTTAAGTTCCCGAGATGAGACTTTTGACCATGTACACAAATTTTCAGGACAGTGTAATTAAAAATGTAAAATGACCTACTGCTGATTAATACTTGCTATATCAATGCTTTTCAAAGAAAAAGGGTCATTTAAACATAGTTCATGTTTCTAAAGCTTTCATATTTAAGTAGAACATGCCTTAAAATAAATACCCTATTCTACTCTTAATCTTCTAGTAAACACTTGTTAAATGCCTACTACCTGTCAGACTAAAATCATTTCTACAAGATGAAAATGCTTAACAATTAATTACCTAGAGGAATATGCAAAACAAACCTTTTTTTAAAATTACAACTGGATGACTCATTATCCAAAAGAAAATAATTTTAGTAAAAATAACTGTTCTGATTTATGTTAATAGAATTTATCAGATAATCTAAGAGATTAAATTCAGTACCTTCTCAGTGCTAGACATGTGAGAGAGAGAGGTATGTCTCACTGGGAGACATACTCAGTGAAAAGAGGAGTGTCAAGTGGTAGCTGCTGCATGCTCCTGAATCTCCCTAAAATACTGCATTTCATTGTCAATCTAAGACATCTATTTTTGGTGAGGATAATAGTGCAGTGGTGTTGCTTAGTGTTAAGGCAGGCTGACAAGTAGATGTGTTTTCCTTTTGTGTTTCTATATCCTAAGAAGACAGCTGATGATATTCTCTGTCCTCTTGAAAATTCTTAAAGGAGGTATGCTGAAAAGATAATTGAATAGAATTAACTAATGGCACCACGTTCATAAAGAAAGAAAAAAGAAAAAAAATAGCAGTATTACTGCTCATTTAGAAAGTTCAAAGCCCAATTTAGAGTTGCTTCAGTCTCCTTCTAAGTGAGCCACACAATGGTATTAACATTATTGATTCACCAAATAAAGTGAATTTAACACACACAGAAGAAAAAAAGAAAAAGAAAAAACATACTATAGACTAGAGACATGATGCCTAGAAATGAAACTTAGAGAAAATGTAACGGCAAACAGAAGGCTGAATGCAGAAGGAGATAGAAGAGGCAAGATGGCATGATCATAATAGTTATATAAAAGATGAAACACAACTTATGAAAATTTAGAGTTTTAGGGAAAGAATGTATGAGTTAAGCACGCTGGCTATGGAAAACTGACAAGGACTAGAAATATTAGTTTTTATTAGCTTATAGAAATTCATTAGAAATTCATTTAGATTTTATTTTTGCTCCAGATAAAATTATAAATAGCTAATTTTTGCAAAACTATCAGTAAAAATACAGAAATAAGTTCAGTGGCAGTTTGGCCTATTTTATTTATTTCTTCAAGAAATTCAACATTATCTTAGTATTTTGTTCTTTCTGTGTAGTATAGTAGTCTATAATATAATTTATAAAAGCTAATTTCTCCAACCATTATTCTGAAGATGATTTTTAATAGATTAGCTTGTCTTTTAATCAAATAACATTATTTTCAAAATTATATCCCAGTTACAGAACTTAATTGTATTTTATATTTATATAAATATTAACATATAAATGTGGCAGGGTGTAAATACACGTCTATAGGTATTTTTCTAGAGAAGGTTTTTCTTTTTTTTGAGTCTCTATCTTTTATCAATTTTCTTTGTATTCTTGTTACATGATCTAGAATAATGTTCTTTAGGCAATGTGTTATTTTAATGGTTATAAAAACATCAATATGAATAATAATAGCAAACACTGAGATGACCCTTAATATGTGCCTAAATGTTCTAAACACTGTGTATGAATTAACAGATCAATACTTTTATCACCATTGTCATTTTGCAGACATTAAGAGGTTATATAACTTGTCTAGGATTACATTGGACTTCCCTTGTAGTTCAGTCGGTAAAGAATTTGCCTGCAGTGCAGGAGGTTTGAACCCAGGTTCAAACCCTGGGTTGGGAAGATCCCCTGGAGAAGGAAATGGCAACCCATTCCAGTATCCTTGCCTGGAAAATCTCATGGATCACATTGCTAGTAACTAGGAAAATTGACTCTAGATGTGTATGTATTATTTTCTTTTTCTTTCTTTAATTACTTGCTTCCTTTCTTTTTCCTCCCCCACCCTTTCTTTTTTTTTGTTTCTTTTGTTTTTAAAGATCTGTTGAAGTATAATCAGAATACAATTAGCTACATGGTTTTACATCAGGGCTTACTTGGTAGCTCAAATAGTTCCTGCAATGCGGGAGACCTGGGTTCAGTCCCTGAGCTGGCAAGATCCCCTGGAAGAGGGCATGGCAACGACTCCATTATTTTTGCCTGGAGAATCCCCGTGGACAGAGAAGCCTGGTGGGTTACAGTCCATGGGGTCACAGAGAGTCGGACACAACTGAGCAACTAAGCAAAGCACACACGCATTTTTAAAGAGCACAATTTGATAAATGTTGACCTATGTATGCATCTGTGAAGACCTTAAGATAAAGCAAGTATTCATTGCTTCCCAGAGTTTTCAACCTGCCTAATAATAATCCCTTCCTTCCACTAGCCATGAATGCTTCCCCTGCCCCCATGCCCAGATAATCTATTTGCTTTCAATAAAACTGATTTTTACTATCTGAAATTTTATATAGGTGATCCATATAATATGTACTTATTTCTTTCACTTAGCTTCATTATTTAGAGATTCACGCATGATATTATGTGCATCAGTGTTTTATCTCTTTGTGAATAGCAATTCATTGTGTGGATAGCCCACAGATCAAATTGCCAACATCCAGTGGATCATCAAAAAAGCAAGAGAATTCCAGAAAAACACCTGCTTCTGCTTTATTGACTACACTAAAGACTTTGACTGTGTGGATCACAACAAACTGTGGAAAATTCTTAAAGAGATGGGAATACCAGACCAC
>SJYX01014103.1:0-24962 GCA_006410675.1 Oreotragus oreotragus
CAGGGTCCTCATTACCATCTTTCTAAATTCCATATATATGTGTTAGTATACTGTATTGGTGTTTTTCTTTCTGGCTTACTTCACTCTGTATAATTGGTTCCAGTTTCATCCATCTTATTAGAACTGATTCAAATGTATTCTTTTTAATGGCTGAGTAATACTCCATTGTGTATATGTACCACAGCTTTCTTATCCATTCATCTGCTGATGGACATCTAGGTTGTTTCCATTCACCATTGCAATGAAAAGAATAAAATACTTAGGACTATATCTACCCAAAGAAACTAAAGACCTATATATAGAAAACTATAAAACACTGATGAAAGAAATCAAAGAGGACACTAATAGATGGAGAAATATACCATGTTCATGGATTGGAAGAATCAATATAGTGAAAATGAATATATTACCCAAAGCATTCTCTGGCTTTTATACACCAATAAATTGTTGTAGCCAGATTGCATGTGTGATTTAGACATACGCGTTATAGCTGATTTTAAAATGCGGATTAATTTATCACATAAAATCCAGGCCATTAAATGTTTCATTTTTCCCTATACGTTTCCTGGGTCACTCTGTCGACCCCGGGTTTCAGTCTGTTTTACAATGTGTGCGTCAGCTGGCTCACTCTCTACCCTTTCGTATAAATACTTGAAGTCAGTTCACAATGCAAGGAAAATGACTTGTGGAATGAAATTCTGAGGACACAGGAGGAGCAAACTGTGAGTGCTGAGTGCAGTGTAAGTCTCTTTGCTGCAGACACAGCTCTGAGCTCGCCAAGCAGAACTGTAACCAACCTGAACACAAGGTAAAAATGCAAGTACTAACTTGTTTGTTCTTTGCCTTCATTTTGGTAATTGGTGATGATTTCTCACAAAGTATAGGGGAAGATTTAGTTGTAATCCTTGTGGACAGAGGATCTTGGAGGACTACAGTCCATAGAGTTGCCAGCAGTCAGAAGTGACTGAGCAACTGATATATATATAGATATGTTCCAAATATAAGGTCATTCTTGGCTGTCCAGTGCTTAAGACTCTGCGCTTCCACTCCTGGGTGTGGGTTCAATCCCTGGTCGGGGAACTAAGACCTTGCTTGCCATATGGCACCATCAAATTATATATTTATTATATATGTAAGAAAATAGTAATAACATGTAAATACACACACGTGTGTGAGTGTGTGCTCAGTTGCTTCAGTTATGTCCAGCTCTTTGCAACCCCATGGACTCCCACTAGTCTCCTCTCTCCATGGAATTCTCCAGGCAAGGATACTGGAGTGGGCTGCTATGCCCGCCTCCCAGGGACTGAGCCAACATCTCCTGCATCTCTTGCATCGCAGGTGGCTTCTTGACCACTGAGTGAGCAGGGAAGTCCATGCTGCTGAGTCGCTTCAGTCGTGTCCGACTCTGTGCGACCCCAGGGACCACAGCCCACCAGGCTCCCCCATCCCTGGGATTATCCAGGCAAGAACACTGGAGTGGGCTGCCATTGCCTTCTCCAATGCATGAAAGTGAAAAGTGAAAGGGAAGTTGCTCAGTCATATCCGACTCTTAGTGACCCCATGGACCGTAGCCCACCAGGCTCCTCCGTCCCTGGGATGCTCCAGGCAAGAGTGCTGGAGTGGGGTGCCATTACCAGTCCATATATACATATAATACGCTCCATCATATGTGTTGATGGTGCCATCAACCTACTGGAGGGAGATAAGCACTTTGAGATGTCTTTCTAGTGGTGAAGTGGGTTTCGAATGGTGTGCCCCTACTCTCTCTCTCAGTCAGTCCCTTTTGTGTACTTTTGACTCAGGTGAGGTTATGTACCCATGGGGATCAGTATTAGAACCTTTGCCATTTCTGTAACTGAATGGACTAGCCACGGTAACAGTGGCAACAGTAGTGACCATATCCACTGCCATATCTGTCCACGTAACATATGCAGTCCCAGGTGGCTTACAAACAGTACATGATTTAATCCTCACACTAATCTTGTAAGGAAACTGTTGTTTAACCACTTTTGCAGAAGAAAAGATAAAAACTAGGAGAACTTAAGTAACTTGCCCAGGGACCTAAAGCTAGAACGTGGCAGAGTTGGAAATGTATTTGACTCCAAAATCTGTGTTCTTTTTGTTTCCGTGAAGACCCTGTTTGAGGATCTAGGGTTCACAAGCTAGAAATAATTCTTACTCTCATTAGAGATAAACTGAAATGGCAGTGTTTTGGCCTACATTTCTGCCCTTGTATTCTGGACCCCAGGTAAAGGCGTGGACTCCCTCGGTGTGGCAAATGCCCACTTCCACTCTGATGTCTCTAAGGAGATGAGCTGGGACCACACGATTGTGAACGAGCGCCTCGCTCCCTAGAGGATTCTGTCAGCCCTGGCTGTGGCGCTCTTCGGGGCCAGAGGACACAGTGCATCCCAGATGGAGAAGGTAAGTCACAGACACACTTTCAGCCACGTCTACAGGCAGTCAAGGAACAATTTCAAACCCTGACTTGTTATGGAGATTTCATAGATGCAGCTTCCTGGGCGGCCTCAGATGGTAAAGAATCTGCCTGCAATGCAGAGACCCAGGTTCGGTCCCTGGATCGGGAAGATCCCCTGGAGAAGGGAATGGCTACCCCCTCCAGTACTCTCGCCTAGAGAATCCCATGGACAGAGGAGCCTGGTGGCCTATAGTCCATGGAGTTTCAAAGAGTCGGACATGACTGAGTGACTAACCCACACGTAGATGCCCAATTCTGTAAACACAAGAGACTGTTCACCTTCACTTTAGGAGACCTATCGTATTGGCTCTATCAGAAAGACAAACAGTAAGATTTCCCATAGCTCTGTTCTAAGAGGCAGGGGATGAGTGGGCGCAGCAGAGGGTGAACAGGGAGAGGCAAATGGATGAGGGCCACCTGGTCCACGAGGAGGTCGGGACTCCCCTCCTCCGCCCCCACCCATTTGCCTGCTTGTGTCCCCAGGGCCTTCCTGCTGTGGGACACACAGAGAACATTTTGCAAGGATTTACAGACTCTTCAATTATCTTCCCAAGGAGATCACCAGTGCTTTAACTCAACCAATAATTTTGGGTGACTAGAAAAACTATTTCTTTAGTAGACATCTTTCAACATACCTTAATCATCTCTCTGCTTATTACAGAGGGAATGACTGACTTGTGGAACAAGGCTTCTCTTCAGTTTGGATTTAAATTGGAAATGAGTTTGGAAGGCTGGAGTCAAATCCTGAATTTAATAATATATTTATACTCAAGAAAAACTAAATGTAAATGCTCTTGTGTTCAATTTTATTCTATTTCCACGCAATTGGTGAAGAGGTCTCCAGTGTCTTACCCAGAATGTATGCTCAGTAAGTCCATGTTTGTGGAGATGGAGAGCTAGCTGAGAATGAGGATGATCTGGGAATCTTTACAAATCATCCTGGGAGGAGTGTGCAGATGCACCCCTCCTCTCTCCCTCCCTTCAAAGTGGGAGCTTGCCACCAGGTGACTGTGTCCACACCTGCGCAAGCCTGAGGCCTTGCAGGCAGGAAGATAGTGGGGTCATTGTGTTAAACGCACAAGTTAGGCAGAGATAGAGTCTGGAGTAGAAATACTTCTCTGTCTTTTCTGAGTTAGAAGGGAACCAAATAATTCAAAAAACTCCCTTGCTGATTTCCATACAAATGGGGAAAATTCCTCATATTTTCATCCTGTTAACAATTATTTTACAACACTCAGACTGAATCCAGTGCTCAGAATTCTAGGTCCAACCATCACGCTCTCTTTTGATTAGGGTGAGGGCCACCACTGAGGCGACATCAGGGGCACTATGCATGCTGAGTCCCTAGATTACGGAACAAAATGCCTCATGATATAGGAGAGCGTGCTTGGGGTCAGTCGTGTCTGACTTTTTGTGACCTCATGGGCTGTAGCCCATCAGGCTCCTTTGTGCGTGGAATTTTCCAGGCAAGAGTACTGGAAAAGGGGCCAATTCCTGCTCCAGGAAAGAAGGTGGAAATGGTGATCACTCAGCCATGTCTGACTCTGTGCAACCCCCTGGACTGTAGCTTTCCAGGCTCCCCTGTCCATGGAATTCTCCAGGCAAGAATACTGGAGAGAGTTGCCATTCCCTTCTCCAGGAGATCTTCCAGACCCAGGGATTGAACTTGGCTCAGGCAGATTATTTACAGTCTGAACCACCAAGGAAGGATTCCTACTCTAGGGGATCTTCCCAACCCAGGGTTTGAACCCACGTCTCTCATGTCTTCTGCATTCACAAACAGACTCTTTACCACGGCACCACCTGGGAAGCTCGATGAGTTGAAGATCACCAGGCAATCTCAGAACTGGAAGAAACCATAAATCTCCCACTCTCTACTCTGTGAGTTAGTCTACACAGGGACCCAGCAGGCAAGAGATTGTGCAAAGTCCTCCGATGAGGCAGAGTTTAATGTGAAGCAGCTTTTTAACAAAAGAATCAGACAACTCTACATTTTAGAAAGTTCTTTCTAGCCTTGAGTTAAAATCTGCCTTTCTATAAGCATAGCTCCCTTATCACTTTTCTGTTCTTACAAGATACACACACACGTAAATCATGTCCTCGTCCATGTACATTAAGAAAGTTATAATATCTACTGATATCTACTGCTTCTTACCCCATTTTTACTCTAGGGCTCTCTCGCTCTTGATTGTGCTCAGCTGTGTTCAACCCTTTGTGACTCCATGGACTGTAGCCTGACAAGCTTTAGAGAACCACACAAAACAAGTTAAATGTACTCACCCTTTAAATATTTGAAAAGATTGCAATGTTTTATCTCAGTTGTTCTCTGATGAAGGCCTTCCTTAGAAAAGTGTAATTATACCTCTTTTAAGTCAACAGGACTATTGAAGTGAAGTTGCTCAGTCATGTCCGACTCTTTGCGATCCCATGGACTGTAGCCTTCCAGGCTCCTCTGTCCATGGGATTTTCCAGGCAATAGTACTGGAGTGGATTGCCATTTCCTTCCAAACATTAATTCTTAATGGAGAAGATGATACAAGCTATGAAATCTCAAGGGGATACTGTGAGTGTCAAATCAGATAATGTTTATAAAAATCATTTAAAAATAATTACCTATTATGTGAACTCATCCATTATCTTGTCTGCTCGGTGAGTAACCAATGCTATTAATTGTCCACGAATAAATTAAGATTCACTTCTTTATCCAAACAACTATTTGTTCTTCATTCAACAAATACTTGTTGGCTTCGTGCTGCTTCACAACTGGGAAGGTAGGGTGAACAAATTGTCAGCAGAAATGATTAAGCCTGAACTGATTTTGAAAGACTCTTCTAGACCTTCAGGTTTCATTCTGTCTCAGAGTTTGCCTCTGCCTACAAAGATGAGTACGAGTCAGTGCCGACACGCCTAACACTTCAGTGGTTAGACTTCTGCCTGAGAGCACGTGAAGAGTTTTCTTTTTAAGACTCATCTGTTCTCTCTGACATCTTTTTTCTTCTTTTAAGGCTTCTGTGGTGGCTCAGACAGTAATCTGCCACGTTCGAATGCTGGGTTGAAAAGATCCACTGGAGAAGGGAATGGCTACTCACTCCAATGTTCTTCCCTGGGAAATCCCATGGACAGAAGAGCTTGGTGGGCTACAGTCCATGGCATAGCAAAGAGTTGGACCCAACTGCAAGCATACACTCCTGTGTCATAAGGCATATTGCTTCAAAATCTAGGGACTTCCTTTTTTTAAAAAAAAAATAAGGGACTTCATTTTTTTTAAAAATGAGGAGCAAAACTAATATACAGATGAGAAGAAAGATGGCCTGAATCATAGAAAGTTCATTAAATGTAAGAGCTTAACATTTATAGCAAGAAAGTGATTTGTATATGGGGGGAGGGGCTTCCCAGGTGATGCTAGTGGTAAAGAATTTGCCTGCCAGTGCAGGAGGTGCAGGAGATGCAGGAGACACAGGTTCAATAGCAAAGAGCTGGACATGACAGAGCACACAGTCACACACACACAGTCACACACACACAGACGTGTACACAGACACGCACACACAGTCACGCACACAGTCACACACACACAGACGTGCACACACAGATGCACACACACAGATGTGCACACACAGTCGTGCACACACAGTCACACACACAGATGCACACACACAGACGCGCACACACAGACGTGCACACACAGTCACGCACACACAGATNGCACACACAGTCACGCACACACAGACACACACACACAGACATGCACACACAGATGCACACGCACAGACGTGCACACACAGTCACGCACACACAGACACACACACACAGACATGCACACACAGATGCACACGCACAGACGTGCACACACAGTCACGCACACACAGACACACACACACAGACATGCACACACAGATGCACACGCACAGACGTGCACACACAGTCACGCACACACAGACACACACACACAGACATGCACACACAGATGCACACGCACAGACGTGCACACACAGTCACGCACACACAGATGCGCACAGTCACACACACACAGTCGCGCACACACAGACACGCACACACAGTCACACACACACACAGATGCACACACACAGACGCACGCACACAGTCATGCACACAGTCACACACACAGACGCGCACACACAGTCACACACACACAGACGCGCACACAGTCACACACACACAGTCGCGCGCACACAGTCACACACATACAGACATGCACACACAGACATGCACACACAGTCACACACAGACGCGCACACACAGTCACACACACACAGACACGCACACACAGTCACACACACAGTCACACACATACAGACACACGCACACAGTCACACACAGATGCGTGCACACAGACACGCACACACAGTTGCACACACACAGACGCACACAGACACGCACACACAGTCACAAACAGATGTGCGCACACAGTCACACACACACAGACGCGCGCACACAGTCACACACACACAGACACGCACACACAGTCACAAACAGATGCGCGCACAGTCACATACACACAGTCACGCACACACAGTCACACACACACAGATGCCCACACACAGACGCGCACACACCCCTGGTCTTCTGGGGAGGGATTTGCTTGCGTGTTGACACAGGTCCTTTGTTTCCCGTTGTAGGTGCTGCGCTTGAGTGAGTTAACAAGAACTGCAGATTCTTCTAACACAAGGGTAGATACAATTCTTNGATGCCCACACACAGACGCGCACACACCCCTGGTCTTCTGGGGAGGGATTTGCTTGCGTGTTGACACAGGTCCTTTGTTTCCCGTTGTAGGTGCTGCGCTTGAGTGAGTTAACAAGAACTGCAGATTCTTCTAACACAAGGGTAGATACAATTCTTACTTTCCTTTTTACTTCTCTTACAGCAGTCTCTTCAGTCCGTGAGGACTAGAGGCTTAAGGCAATAAAACAGAGTATTTGTTCCAGACAAGCTTTGAGCCTTTCACTTTCATATTGACACAGTCAGCCTTCTGGGTTTGCTGTTTTAAAATAATCATGATAGAATTTTGAAATAAGAGATGAGAAAATGAGAACTGTCAAAAATTTGAGGTACAGCCCTAGCCTTTAAAGTAATTTGTATACCTGTGGCGGATTCATGTTGATGTATGGCAAACCCAATACAATATTGTAAAGTAATTAACCTCCAATTAAAATAAATAAATTTATATTAAAAAATAAAATAAAG
The DNA here is from genome assembly GCA_006410675.1 of Oreotragus oreotragus. Classification (NCBI taxonomy): domain Eukaryota; kingdom Metazoa; phylum Chordata; class Mammalia; order Artiodactyla; family Bovidae; genus Oreotragus; species Oreotragus oreotragus. The sequence continues at coordinate 7,688 of SJYX01014103.1, forward strand.
AAAAGCAGCAGCAGAGAGATTGTTCTCAAGGAGTTTTCGGGTGGAGCCCAAGGCCACTCAGGCAATAGAGGCGCTTCAGGCAGTGCCTGGCCCAGGGCCAGTGCTCACTGGGCATAAATGTGTCATCTGGGGGGCTGGCGGCTCAGATGGTAGAAAGCTGCCTGCCAAGCAGGAGACCTGGGCTCAGTCCCTGGGTTGGGAAGATCCCCTGGAGAAGGGAATGGCAATCCACTCCAGTACTCTTGCTGGAAAATCCCATGGATGGAGGAGTGTGGTAGGCTACAGTCCATGGGGTCGCAAACAGTTGAACACGACTGAGCGACTTCACTTTTTCACTTTCACAGCATGCCCTAATGCAAACCCAAGAGCCTCTTGCGTAGCCTCAGCTGATACTTACATGTGTGAGAACAGGATCCCTATTTTCAAGAGTTTGTAAACTTCCCTTTAGTGTGAAGATACAGCAGTCCATTCACTCATTCAAGCACTCCTCTCTGAAATCAGCAAGTCCAGCCACAGTCAAGTCCACATGGCAAGTGGACTGTTTGCAGAAAAAGCCCATCCATTCCTCCAGGTGAGTTAAAATAAGACATTTTTCCATGAGTAGAAGTCTTTCCTTTCTGTCTTCATTTAATTTATTCGAGTATTGTTTGCGCTTTCACAATGGTGAGAAAGTAGAAAAGATATTATATATATAATGATATAAGATATATATGTATTAATAATAAAAGCAATAATATATATTATATATATTATGAAGAAGGAAACGTTAACTCACTCCAGTGTTCTTGCCTGGAAAATCCCATGGACGGATGAGCCGGCAGTCTACAGCCCGTGGGGTCACAAAGAGTTGGACACAAGAGTCCAAGCAACTGAGCTTGCACACATGTATATTATATCTTTTCTTATGTTTAGACAGATGGCTTGCAATATACTTTATATATGCGTTTCATTTCATATAGAAAAAGTGTAAGAGAGCTTTAATTTTCAGATGCCAGTTTGCCACATGTTCAACTGTGTTTCATATGGACCCAGGTGAAGCATAAAGAACACAATTTTATAAAATTTAGGATTAAAAACAACACTGACAAAATTTTTGTTATCAATAGTAAAAGAGGAATTAATATTTTGAACTCCAAGTTGAGGACTCTAATTATGCTAAATTTGATTATCCTAATTATGCAGTTATAAAGTACAATCTCAGAGGCTTAAAAGAAAATTGTTCTTATCATGAAATAACATGCTGCAGTAATTTGTTCATTTCATTTAAACATCTTCTGAAAGCATGAAAATTGTATATATTTTAGCTAGGTTGGACCTAGACCTGCATTACAATATTTAATATATTTTTCCCCTTCATATAATTTCTACCATGTATGGTCTAAATGTTTTAAAATCTCAATTTATATGCTATGTCTTTTCTTTTTCTATACTCATTTTATAGAAATACTTAGACTGTATTAAACAATTATATAAACTAAGACCTGAAAATCTGGATTTCAAAAATCACTTAGAAGAAGCCAGAATACAGATTAATGCACAGATTGAAAATAAGACAAAAGGTAGGAGATCTATGCCATCTTCTTTCTCTCCATTGTCTTTTTTCTTTCAGGTATAATTACATTCAGTGACATGCTCAGATCTTAAAACATCTGTTCAGGCAGTTTGGACAAATGTATATCATGACACAGCATTTCCTTTACCCTGAAAATTTCTTCCACATCTGTTCCCGAGCAACCCGTGATTTTATTCTACATCACAGGTTAATTTTACCTATCCTAACATTCAGAAAATGAAGATCATGGCATCTGGTCCCATCACTTCATGGGAAATAGATGGGGAAACAGTGGAAACAGTGTCAGACTTTATTTTTGGGGGCTCCAAAATCACTGCAGATGGTGACTGCAGCCATGAAATTAAAAGACTCTTACTCCTTGGAAAAAAGTTACGACCAACCTAGATAGCATATTGAAAAGCAGAGACATTACTTTGCCGACTAAAGTCCGTCTAGTCAAGGCTATGGTTTTTCCTGTGGTCATGTATGGATGTAAGAGTTGGACTGTGAAGAAGGCTGAGCGCCGAAGAATTGATGCTTTTGAACTGTGGTGTTGGAGAAGATTCTTGAGAGTCCCTTGGACTGCAAGGAGATCCAACCAGTCCATTCTAAAGGAGATCAGCCCTGGGATTTCTTTGGAAGGAATGATGCTGAGGCTGAAACTCCAGTACTTTGGCCACCTCATGCAAAGAGTTGACTCATTGGAAAAGGCTCCGATGCTGGGAGGGATTGGGGGCAGGAGGAGAAGGGGACGACCGAGGATGAGATGGCTGGATGGCATCACTGACTCAATGAACGCGAGTCTGGGCGAACTTTGGGAGTTGGTGATGGACAGGGAGGCCTGGTGTGCTGTGATTCATGGGGTCGCAGAGAGTCGGACAGACTGAGTGACTGAACTGAACTGGACTGAACTGAAAGCTTCAAATAAGTGAAGTATTACAGGATGGACTGTTTTGTGTTTTTTCATTCATGTATTTGGATATATCAGTGGCTCATGCCTTTTTATTGCTGAGAAATATTACCCTGTACGAATATACCAGTTTGTTTATCCTTTTTCTTCTTGTTGGATATCTGGGTCATCTCTAGTTTGGGGCTATTATAAATAGTGTTACTATGAACATTTTTGTAAAAAACTTTTGCATTCTTTTTTTTTTTTCATTTCTCTTGAGTAAATATTTGGCATAAATTCTAAGTCTTAGACCATAGGGATGGATGTTTAACTTCTTAAGCAACTGCCAAATAGATTTCTCAAGTGGCTGAACCATTTACATTCTCACCAGGACTGTATGAAAATTCAAGTTATTCCAAATCCTCTCTGATTTTTGGTGTTATAAATATTTTTCATTTAACTCTTTCAGTAGATTTAACTACTTTTCATTTACTAACTTAGATTTACTAACTTTTCATTTAACTTTTATTGTGGTCTTTATTTGCATTTCTCTGGTGACTATAAATATTGAGCATCTTTTTCAGCGACTGTTGGTCTTTAATATATCTTAATTTATGAAGCTCTGTTCAACTTATTTGTTCATTTTTGATTGGATTATTTACTTTTTATTATTGAGTTGCAATAATTCTTTACATATTCTGGACACAAATATTTTGTTAAACACCTATGCTGCTAATATTTTCTCTTAGTCTCTGTATTTATTCTGTTCACTGTATTTTTGGTGAGCAGAAGTTTCTAATTTTAAATGAAGTCCATTTTATCAATGGTTTGTGCTTTCTGTGTATTTTCTGGGAAATGTTTGCTTACCTAAGGTCACAAAGATATTCTCTGTTTTCTTTTAGTGGATTTATTGCTTCAGTGCTTACATTTAAGTCTATGATCCACCTCAAGCTGATTTTAATGTAGGATGAGAAAGAGGGGGAACAGCTCTTCTTCCTTCCATGTGGATGACTGGTTATTCTAGTACCAGGTGTTAAATATCTCATGGCTTTTTCCATTTCATGAAATGAAAGTTCCTAATGTCTTATCAGTTTTACTCTTGAGAACTGCTGCTGCTACTGCTGCTGAGTCGCTCAGTCGTGTCCGACTCCGTGCGACCCCACAGACAGCAGCCCCCCAGGCTCCCCTGTCCCTGGGCTTCTCCAGGCAAGAACACTGGAGTGGGTGGCCATTTCCTTCTCCAACGCATGAAAGTGAAGTCGCTCAGCCGTGTCCGACCCTCAGCGACCCCATGGACTGCAGCCTTCCAGGCTCCTCCGTCCATGGGATTTTCCAGGCAAGAACACTGGAGTGGGGTGCCATTGCCTTCTCCGCTTGAGAAGTGAGGAGGCGTAAAAAGTCAAGTCTTTCTTCTGCAACTTTCCCAGTTATTTCTTTTGTTTGATTATAGTAGATAATCTTTGGATAATAGAAGTGATCTGTAAAACCACTGACTCAGATAGTCATTGTTTTCAACATAGGATGGTATCAGGAGGAATGTTGCAGAAGTCTTCTTGGCCCACCTGAAGATACTGAGTGGTGATTACTAATACAAATATAAATTCAAAGATGGGACAAAATGCAAAACAAAACCAATGAAATCAATTTCCATTGCATGGTCAGTCATGTATAATCTCACTGTTTTTCCTCCTAAAGGTGAAGTTAAGGAGCTCCTGTTCCCCAGTAGCCTCATATCCAGCTGGTGCTGCCATCTCCTTCAGAGGGGGCTGGAAGTATGCATTTCAAAAAGAGCAAACTACGACCATGGCCTTCAGACTGGATGAGGTAGACTCTTGACTTAACTTGCTTTTTCTCTTGAAGTTGGTCCCCGCAAATTTTGCCTTAAAATATGTTAAATAATTTCTGGCCTTAGATAGGTTAATTTCCAGGTGACTATCCAAAGTACCTACCAGATAAAGTCCAGATTTATTAATAGATTAATGAAAGTTTTATTTTATTTTGCTCTGTTTAGCATGACAGTTGCATAATTGAAAAACTGGAATAAAACGTAGACCTTGGACAGGTTTAAGGCAAGTCTGGGCCTGTCTCTTATACACATCTCACACACAGTCGGGCGCACACAGTCACACACATACAGACAAGCACACACAGACACGCACACACAGTCACACACAGATGCGCACACACAGTCACACAAAGTCATGCACACACAGTCACACACACACAGACATGCACACACAGTCACACACACAGTCACGCACACACAGACACGCACACACAGTCACACACACACAGACGCACACACACAGTCACATGCACACACAGTTGCACACACACAGACGCACACAGACACGCACACAGTCACAAACAGATGTGCGCACACAGTCACACACACAGACATGCACACACAGACACGCACACACAGTCACAAACAGATGCGCGCACAGTCAGATACACACAGTCACGCACACACAGTCACACACACAGACGCGCACACAGTCACACACACAGATGCCCACACACAGACGCGCACACACCCCTGGTCTTCTGGGGAGGGATTTGCTTGCGTGTTGACACAGATCCTTTGTTTCCCGTTGTAGGTGCTGCACTTGAGTGAGTTAACAAGAACTGCAGATTCTTCGAACACAAGGGTAGATACAATTCTTACATTCCTTTTTACTTCTCTTACAGCAGTCTCTCTTCAGTCCGTGAGGACTAAAGGCTTAAGGCAATAAAACAGAGTATTTGTTCCAGACAAGCTTTGAGCCTTTCACTTTCATATTGACACAGCCAGCCTTCTGGGTTTGCTGTTTTAAAATAATCATGATAGAATTTTGAAATAAGAGATGAGAAAATGAGAACTGTCAAAAATTTGAGGTACAGCCCTAGCCTTTAAAGTAATTTGTATACCTGTGGCGGATTCATGTTGATGTATGGCAAACCCAATACAATATTGTAAAGTAATTAACCTCCAATTAAAATAAATAAATTTATATTAAAAAATAAAATAAAGAAAAGCAGAAGCAGAGAGATTGTTCTCAAGGAGTTTTCGGGTGGAGCCCAAGGCCACTCAGGCAATAGAGGCGCTTCAGGCAGTGCCTGGCCCAGGGCCAGTGCTCACTGGGCATAAATGTGTCATCTGGGGGGCTGGCGGCTCAGATGGTAGAAAGCTGCCTGCCAAGCAGGAGACCTGGGCTCAGTCCCTGGGTTGGGAAGATCCCCTGGAGAAGGGAATGGCAATCCACTCCAGTACTCTTGCTGGAAAATCCCATGGATGGAGGAGTGTGGTAGGCTACAGTCCATGGGGTCGCAAACAGTTGAACACGACTGAGCGACTTCACTTTTTCACTTTCACAGCATGCCCTAATGCAAACCCAAGAGCCTCTTGCGTAGCCTCAGCTGATACTTACATGTGTGAGAACAGGATCCCTATTTTCAAGAGTTTGTAAACTTCCCTTTAGTGTGAAGATACAGCAGTCCATTCACTCATTCAAGCACTCCTCTCTGAAATCAGCAAGTCCAGCCACAGTCAAGTCCACATGGCAAGTGGACTGTTTGCAGAAAAAGCCCATCCATTCCTCCAGGTGAGTTAAAATAAGACATTTTTCCATGAGTAGAAGTCTTTCCTTTCTGTCTTCATTTAATTTATTCGAGTATTGTTTGCGCTTTCACAATGGTGAGAAAGTAGAAAAGATATTATATATATAATGATATAAGATATATATGTATTAATAATAAAAGCAATAATATATATTATATATATTATGAAGAAGGAAACGTTAACTCACTCCAGTGTTCTTGCCTGGAAAATCCCATGGACGGATGAGCCGGCAGTCTACAGCCCGTGGGGTCACAAAGAGTTGGACACAAGAGTCCAAGCAACTGAGCTTGCACACATGTATATTATATCTTTTCTTATGTTTAGACAGATGGCTTGCAATATACTTTATATATGCGTTTCATTTCATATAGAAAAAGTGTAAGAGAGCTTTAATTTTCAGATGCCAGTTTGCCACATGTTCAACTGTGTTTCATATGGACCCAGGTGAAGCATAAAGAACACAATTTTATAAAATTTAGGATTAAAAACAACACTGACAAAATTTTTGTTATCAATAGTAAAAGAGGAATTAATATTTTGAACTCCAAGTTGAGGACTCTAATTATGCTAAATTTGATTATCCTAATTATGCAGTTATAAAGTACAATCTCAGAGGCTTAAAAGAAAATTGTTCTTATCATGAAATAACATGCTGCAGTAATTTGTTCATTTCATTTAAACATCTTCTGAAAGCATGAAAATTGTATATATTTTAGCTAGGTTGGACCTAGACCTGCATTACAATATTTAATATATTTTTCCCCTTCATATAATTTCTACCATGTATGGTCTAAATGTTTTAAAATCTCAATTTATATGCTATGTCTTTTCTTTTTCTATACTCATTTTATAGAAATACTTAGACTGTATTAAACAATTATATAAACTAAGACCTGAAAATCTGGATTTCAAAAATCACTTAGAAGAAGCCAGAATACAGATTAATGCACAGATTGAAAATAAGACAAAAGGTAGGAGATCTATGCCATCTTCTTTCTCTCCATTGTCTTTTTTCTTTCAGGTATAATTACATTCAGTGACATGCTCAGATCTTAAAACATCTGTTCAGGCAGTTTGGACAAATGTATATCATGACACAGCATTTCCTTTACCCTGAAAATTTCTTCCACATCTGTTCCCGAGCAACCCGTGATTTTATTCTACATCACAGGTTAATTTTACCTATCCTAACATTCAGAAAATGAAGATCATGGCATCTGGTCCCATCACTTCATGGGAAATAGATGGGGAAACAGTGGAAACAGTGTCAGACTTTATTTTTGGGGGCTCCAAAATCACTGCAGATGGTGACTGCAGCCATGAAATTAAAAGACTCTTACTCCTTGGAAAAAAGTTACGACCAACCTAGATAGCATATTGAAAAGCAGAGACATTACTTTGCCGACTAAAGTCCGTCTAGTCAAGGCTATGGTTTTTCCTGTGGTCATGTATGGATGTAAGAGTTGGACTGTGAAGAAGGCTGAGCGNCCCATGGACTGCAGCCTTCCAGGCTCCTCCGTCCATGGGATTTTCCAGGCAAGAACACTGGAGTGGGGTGCCATTGCCTTCTCCGCTTGAGAAGTGAGGAGGCGTAAAAAGTCAAGTCTTTCTTCTGCAACTTTCCCAGTTATTTCTTTTGTTTGATTATAGTAGATAATCTTTGGATAATAGAAGTGATCTGTAAAACCACTGACTCAGATAGTCATTGTTTTCAACATAGGATGGTATCAGGAGGAATGTTGCAGAAGTCTTCTTGGCCCACCTGAAGATACTGAGTGGTGATTACTAATACAAATATAAATTCAAAGATGGGACAAAATGCAAAACAAAACCAATGAAATCAATTTCCATTGCATGGTCAGTCATGTATAATCTCACTGTTTTTCCTCCTAAAGGTGAAGTTAAGGAGCTCCTGTTCCCCAGTAGCCTCATATCCAGCTGGTGCTGCCATCTCCTTCAGAGGGGGCTGGAAGTATGCATTTCAAAAAGAGCAAACTACGACCATGGCCTTCAGACTGGATGAGGTAGACTCTTGACTTAACTTGCTTTTTCTCTTGAAGTTGGTCCCCGCAAATTTTGCCTTAAAATATGTTAAATAATTTCTGGCCTTAGATAGGTTAATTTCCAGGTGACTATCCAAAGTACCTACCAGATAAAGTCCAGATTTATTAATAGATTAATGAAAGTTTTATTTTATTTTGCTCTGTTTAGCATGACAGTTGCATAATTGAAAAACTGGAATAAAACATAGACCTTGGACAGGTTTAAGGCAAGTCTGGGCTTTGGGCTAAGCTTAAACCATTGCTAAACAATTCATTTACGGCAAACTGGAAATGAAATCAGGTAGTAGATAGTAACTGCAATAGATGCTTACAAAGTAGGTCAATTGTAAAGTGGGTGTGAACTTGAGAGGCTAAGCAAAACTGGAGAACGATATTCATAATCAGAATAACTGGTTCCTGGGATTTCCTGGTGGTCCAGTGGCTAAGACCTCATATTCTCAATGCAGGGGGCCCAAGTTCCATCCCTGGTCAGGGAACTAGATCCCACACGGCACAACGTGCTGCAAGCGAAACCTGGCACAGCCAAACCAGTAAATAAATAGTTAAAAAATAAAGCGATAAATAAAAAGTTTCCAGGTAGGCTATCCTGCTATCTGCAGTCTCCCCAACTTCTTTCCTTCTTAATGTATTTAACAAATTTTTAAGTTCTTATTTTTCGGCCATGCTGTGCAGCATGTGGGACCTTAGTTCCCTGATCAGGGACTGAACACTTGCCCCTCGCATTGGAGGTGTTGGGTCCTAACCACTGAACCACCAGGAAAGTCCAGCCAACTTCTCTGCTTCGTGTCCGCAGCATATCCTAGGTGTCAGGCTGCAACCAAAATAATACTTGTTATTTAACAAGAAAGAGTGGGTCTGTATATTATAAACAAGTTCTTAAATTATCAAGTGTATATACTCTATCAAATATATTTCCAAAAATGCTTGCCATTATTGGTCAATTAAACACTTGTTATAGCCAACTGTAAAATTAGAGAGGGTTTATATTTCTGGATAAGTATATTGGAATACTTATTACATGAATACTTTTTCATGTAAAAGAAATAATGAATGACTTTAAGGAAAACATAATTCCCTAGCCAAACATATTAGNTTAAACACTTGTTATAGCCAGCTGTAAAATTAGAGAGGGTTTATATTTCTGGATAAGTATATTGGAATACTTATTACATGAATACTTTTTCATGTAAAAGAAATAATGAATGACTTTAAGGAAAACATAATTCCCTAGCCAAACATATTAGTCACAGCTGAAATTATCCAGTATTATCTTTCCAAAGAATATTGTCATCAGATATTGAGGTCCTTGGACATATAGTGAAATTATATTGCTATTACAAGCTGTGGGTTTTTTTTTTTTAATGCAAATACCAGGGCCACATTCCTGGAGATTCTGATTTGCAAGAAGTGCTTGAATAGTTGTATTTTCAAGTAACCCATGTAGGTCCTTCCAAAGATTAGCCAAGTTTGGGGGCCATAGTATAAGGAAGATGGAATGGAGATTTTAATAGGGGTCGTAGAGAGCTACCTAAAGGGGCGAACACGCCCCAACGCAAACCGACTTTCTAGAGGAAACAGTCAGAGTCTGACAAGCCAGTGTCAAAATCTTCATTTTTGCAGGAAGACCAGGTCCGTTTGGCTCCACGATGCAGCATCTTTATGTTATGACTAGCTCTTCAAAGAGAAAAGCATAAAATATGGTTATGGTCATAACTAAATTTCTTTAACTGACCTCAGTATGTGGAAGTCACTTAGCACATTGTTACATGCTTTGCTATTAATATTTTGTAGCTATTTTGTAATTTGCAACCCAATGTTGTGAATTGGTCCAGATTAGTCATTACTTGAGCTGGAAAGACACTAAATTATGTTCTTCAAAGGACCTGTTTGACTTTAAAAAAAATGGTTATCCTGATAAGATCTTATGATGCTGATTTCTCAACTCTTTGAAGTAAATTAACTGCTTCTGGGCATCAAAAATATACAGTTGACTAAAAATAATATATTGAAAGGCATAAACACTTTGCACTTCAGTAGCTACTTAATTTAGGCTACCCTCCCCCCTTTCAATCAGTACAACAGTGATCAATCATGGATATTTCTGAGGCAAGCTGGATAGATTTTGGTTTGGTCACCTTGTGGGAAACTTTGGAGGATAAGATGTGAATTCCTCATGCTTTAAATGGAAACACAGAAAGGAGCTGGCTCTGTTGTCTCACTGTTGTTACTTTTATAGTCTCAGAGCAAATCTGTCCAGATGATGCGTCTGCAAGGGCACTTGAAACTAGGCTCCATCACGGGGCCTCCAGGGCAGGTTCTGGAGCTGCCCGATGTGGAGGGTCACCTGAGTATGGTCGTCATCCTACCCAGCAAGGATATTAGTCTGGGACAGGTAAATCACTGTCTTTGCAGCCACAGACACCAGAAAAGGGTCTGGTTTGAAAATTACACATGCAGGAAGCTGGAGACTCCAAATAACTGCTTATGCTTAACGCGGTGCTGCACGCTTAGTTGCTCAGTCATGCTCTGTGATCCCATGGACTCTAGCCCACCAGGCTCCTCTGTCCATGGGATTCTCCAGGCTAAAATACTGGAGTGGGTTGCCATGACCTCCTCCAAGGGATCTTCCCCACCTGGGGATTGAATATGCATCTCTTGCATCTCCTGCATCGGCAGGTGGATTCTCTACCACTGTGCTACCCTGGAAGCCCCCATACTATGCTTGATCTTAGCCAAAAGGCTAAGAAGTGGCTATGTGCAGTTAAAAAGCAAAATATCCCCAAATAAAGCACCCACACACTAGGGCATGTTACTTCTAATGGTTTTAGTTTTAAGTTTTGAAAGCACAGTCACATGCATCCTCCTCCAGTCTTCGTGAGTTGTTATTTTACATGTAGTTTTTATATGTTATGTATCAACACCTCTTTTGGACCAAAGGAATTGAGGGATGAATGAGTAAAGGGATGGTAGTTTAGGGAGTATGTTGATTGTATTAAAATATTTAGTTGTTGCATGAAAGAAGAAATGGACTAATTGTTTGTAGTTCCCAGAGTGAGAATTAAAACTGATAGGCACCAATTACAGGGAAGCAGATTTATGGTCAAAATGGGAGAGATCATTCTCACAAGCTGAGCTGTGCACCCACCAAACCAGGCTGTTTATAAAGAAGCGGGCAGTCGATGTCAGGGCTTCTCAAGCAGATGCTGGTGGGGTCTCAGATGCTCCTTGAAGGGACTCCTCTATGATCTGTTTCACATTTGAGATTAATTGATTCTAACGATCCAGAAATGTGAGTCTGATACAGATTCAGTCTCTACGGATGTCTGACTAATGAGAATTCTGGTTGGAGTTGAGGTCAGCCTAGAACTGGGCTTTCCAGATGGCTCGGTGGTAAAGAGTCCAGCGACCAAGGCAGGAGATTGCAGGTTCCATCACTGGGTCAGGAAGACCCTCTGGAGGGGAAACGGCAACCAGTTCTCGTGTTCTGGCCTGGGAGATCCCACGGACAGAGGAGCCTGGAGGGCTACAGTCCAAGGGGTCACAAAAGGTCAGACACGACGGAGCAACTAACAACAGCAAAATCGCCAGCCTAGAACCGCAGCTTGAGTAACGTCAGAATCTGAAGATCTCAGGTTCCAAAGATGCCTTCTGATGTGGCCAAAAGGAAGGGCAGGCACATATATACATTTTATTGTTATAATACACAAATAGTGCAGCTTAGAGAGGGACCATGCGAGAAACAACAGTAAATGTTCCCTGTGAAAATTATTGCTTTTCCAAGTAACTCTAGGGTGGTGTGTCAAGGCACAGATGCCAGGGCTGCATGCCTCATATTCAGTTATTGAACATGGTTGCACTTTCCCCACTTACTCTTATAGATTCTGCTTTCCAAACAATGAGAAGTAGCTTCACCTATTTACAGCCTCACATCTAGTCCTTAAGATAGTTCACATTTTAGTGTAATTTTATTTTCTAAAAAAGAAGTTCATATTTTTCTTCTTTCTTTCTTTCCCATAGATTATAGATTACCAAAGAGATCACTCATGAGAAGCTCAATAACTGGAGAAGCTCAGGCCACATGAGAGACACAGCTGTGGTCTCGCACCTGCCGCAGCTCAGGCTCCAGGGGTTCCCTGAAGGCCCGGTGGCCGTCCTGGCGGCTCTGGGGATGGAGGATATCTTTGACAGCTCGAAGGCTAACTTGTCTGGCATAATTGCAGGAGGAGGCCTCGGGGTCTCCAAGGTAATACACAAGGCTATGAGGTGAGGTGAAGTCGCTCAGTCGTGTCCGACTCTTCGCGACCCCGTGGACTGTAACTTACTAGGCTTCTCCGTCCATGGGATTCTCCAGGCAAGAATACTGGAGTGGGTTGCCATTTCCTTCTCCAGGGGATCTTCCCCACCCAGGGATCGAACCTGGGTCTCCCTCATTGGAGGCAGATGCTTTAACCTTTGAGCCACCAGGAAAGTACAAGGCTATGCTGGAGGTTAATGAGAGTGGTTCAGAGTTCACCCCAACTAACCAGACAATCAAAGTGGAAAACCCTGAAATATTCAAGGTGGATCATCCTTCTCTCTCCTTTACCTTACACGAGGAAACTAAGATGATTCTTTTCTATGGCAGAGTTTCCAACCCTTAAGGAAGGGATGGGGTTTATAGTCAGCTTTCTGATTCTTGAAATTAGCTTGCAGAAAACGGGATACACCATACTTTTAAGCAATGTTTTGCCTTCAACTATCTCATGTAGAACATCCAACCCATCCCTTCTTGGTTTGGTTGACTTTGACTAAACAAGTTATAGCACACCGTTAATTACACTTATTTAAAAATTATAATCCATACCGTTTCTGTTTTTCCTTTTAAAAAAATAACAGCTTTGTTGAGATATAATGCACACACTGTAAAATCCTCCATTTATTTATATCTATTTACTTATTTTAACTGAAGCATGGTTGACTTACAATATTGCGTTGGTTTCAGGAGTGCAATATAGTAATTCAATATTTTTATAGGTTATACTCCATATAGAGTCATCATAAAATATTGATTGGATTTCCTGTGCTGTACAGTGTGGATCTGCATCTTTTTATGCCTAGCAGTATCAGCTCGGGGAAGGCCATGGCACCCCACCCCAGTACTCTTGCCTGGAGAATCCCAGGGACGGGGGAGCCTGGCGGGCTGCCGTCTGTGGGGTCACACGGAGTGACTCAGCAGCAGCAGCAGCTCTTAGCCCTCTTTCCCTATTGCGTCCTCAGCTCCCATCACCCACTGGCGGCCACTAGTCTGTTATTTCTATCTGTGAATCTGTTTCTGTTTTGTTACCCATACCGATTCTTTCTTAGGTAGCCTTCAGTTCACTCAGAACCTCATTTTTAGGGTGCTGAAACTCTGAATGCTTTTATCTAAAGAAATGATATTATTCCTTGCGATTAGGTTACCAGTTGTTTGCTCATATCACCTGCAGCTGAACTTGCTCATGTGTCGTGAAAGGAGGAGGTAGTGGAGATACCATGCTGTCAAACACTTGCAGGTTGCCTGGGGTGTCTCGTGCTCCATAGGTGACATCCTAAGTACACATTTCCAGAATTTCTTGCAAATAATCTCCGCTGATGTCAGAGTCACCATATTTTCCAAACGTAGTACTGCCAGAAGCAGCCAAGGAGGTTCAAGAAGACGCTTCATGCTGGAGCCAAGGAGGGAAGCTAAGGAGAAGGCGGGGAAGGACAAAGTGCACACTGTGCTGAGACATTCCAGCTATCTGGCCTTTTCATTTTAGTGTTGGTCATTTCCTTCTTTTTTAATTTTTTACGTCTATTCCCCTGATCAGTTATACAGAAAAAAAGAAAAAGAAACAAAAAATATAATTGGGAGAAGAGAGACTCACGGTTTTGTGAACTATTTTCTGTAAAAATAAAGTACTAAGAGTTCAAACGGAACGCCCAGAGGCTCAGTACTAAACCACGGTGGCCCTGCTGTAGGCAAACTGAGTGAGCGTCCCTCTCCAGGGCGTTTCCTTGCCAGGGCGTGTTTCTCGAGGGTGGCGTAGCCAGCTCTGCTGACTGGTTCTGGAATGCTCGCCCCTACTCTTTCAGACAAGTAGAATCATGATGCTTGATTCGCCATGGTTTTTTATGTAGCGTCTTTGTCTCCAGTGGACTTCCCTGCTGGCTCAGATGGTCAAGAATCTGCCAGCAGTGCAGGAGGCCCGGGTTCATTCTCTGTGTCAGAGAAGGGAATGACTGCCCACTCCAGCATCCCTGCCTGGAAAACCACACAGACGGACAGAGGAGCCTGACGGGGTACAGTCCACGGGTCACCGGGAGTCAGGCGTGACTGAGCAGCTAACACTCTCACTCCAGGCGTGAAAAAGTGTTACTGATAAACAGTAGAGATATTAAATAATTTGCTATTTCTTTCACAAATAAACCTACTAAATTCATGCATTTGTCACTGACTGAACCCATTGATTATGCTTTGCCTTGCTCCATTAGTATTTTTTTTCCTTTTCTAAAACTCAACCATTTTGACTTTTTTCTTCCTAGACTTGGGTTTCAATGTTGATTGAAGAGTATGGGGTGCAACTTCATCTTCCCATACAATCATTTTACTTCTCTTCTCCCTCCACAATGCATCACTGCACCTCCTATGGCCACATGTTCACAGCTTTCTGTCACTTTCTACTCTTCCAGTTTCATTCTTTTAGCTGTGCTACTTTTGGCTTCTTCTCTGAGTAGAGAGAACATTTTCTGTGTCTACTAGGATGCTTCTAATTCTTTTACAGACTCACAGTCTCAAACTGTGATATAACTCAATGACACTAGATACTGCAAACATTACGTGAGACTAAGACAGTTTTCTTTCCATTGTAGTGTCAGAGCTTAAATTTAATCATAAAATCATTGCTGAATATACAAATAGTTTGATGTCTTTGATGAATACATTTTGTTTTAAAGAGCATAAGATTCATTTGATAGAAGAAAATGCAATGCAGTTGAAATTAGGTAGCAATTTCTATTTCCTGAAAACTGGTGTGGATAGGTAAGAGTGTTACACACAGGACATGCCAAGAGTCACATAAACCAACCAACACCCATGAATGCATTAAATTTCTTAACATTCAAAGAACGAAATTGTGCATGGAGTTCTGTGAATTTCACCTTGAGGACAAGTCAAATAAAAAATGAGAAAAATATCCATCCATTGAGAGAGAAAGAAAGAGAGACGATGAGTAAATGTAGTGTAAAAGGAAAAGAATGCAGTGAAAATCAACCATTGAAAAACAAAGAAAATTTGGAAACCTAAATATGATTTAGAATTACTTTTAACAAACACTGATTTCTGAAGATGATTTTTAAAAACTGACAATGGTTTCTGGTAGTGTGAATTAAAGAAAGATGTCCTGTCTTCAGATAGGGAAGATATATTTGGAAAAGTCTGAAAAACGCGTGAAACACACGCAGGCAAAATTGACAGTAGCGTTGTATAATAGCGTGAGTATTAGGTCCGAAGAAATTCCTTATGTCACACTTGGTAAAATATTTCATTCCTATTCATAAAAATTTGCAACTTTGCATGACTCACCTTGTATATAGCTTCCTCTCTCCTTGATGTACAGTTATCTTGGGTCTGTACATGAGTTTATGGGAGTATTGCTAATAAGGTTAGTCAATAAGTCAGTCAGCCACCACCTGAGGCTTGAGCATCGGTAGGGAACATGGCACCTCCTAAAAGTTCCCGCATCTACAGCAGAGACCCAAGGAAATCCACAGAACAAGAAAATCCAGCTCCCTCACTCAGCTGTCACTCGAGGCGGGAAGGCCGAGGGCGGCTCTGTGCGGAACGCTGTCCAGCAGACACGCGCTGAATCGTCTCTGTTTTAGGAAAAATTTGGCGTAAGATGAAAGATAAAATTTGAAACAGAGTATCTTATGAATTAATCTCCTTGATCTTGACATTGAAAAATTGAAAACAAGGAAAGGAAAGAAAACCTGCCAAAACAACAAATAAATCCTTAAATAGAACACTTAGAATAAGCTTCACCTGGCACTACCTTGGACCAAGACACTTAGATGCTAAAGGATCAAAGATGAAAGATAAAATTTGAAACAGAGTATCTTATGAATTAATCTCCTTGATCTTGACATTGAAAAATTGAAAACAAGGAAAGGAAAGAAAACCTGCCAAAACAACAAATAAATCCTTAAATAGAACACTTAGAATAAGCTTCACCTGGCACTACCTTGGACCAAGACACTTAGATGCTAAAGGATCAGGAGGAAACACCTATAATTAATTTTATGGAGTAATTAAAACTTCAGAGCATAAAATCATATATTCCATGTGGAAATTACTGTTTATTCTCTGAGGCATAAAATTTAAGTATTTTTCTAAATAACTGTTTGGAAGCAAGTTTTCTACTTAGAGGTTGTTTCTAAAACAGAGAGCCATTACAGCTATGGACTATTGAACCACGTTCCTGGCCAACCAGTTCAAATTCTTCAACAAAATAAATTCACCTGCGCTTTATTGGATTTAAGGGCTTCCCTTGTGGCTCAGCTGGTAAAATACCCGCTTGCAGTGTGGACTTCAGGGAGACCTGGGTTTGGTCCCTGGGTCGGGAAGATCCCCTGGAGAAGGGAAAGACCGCCCACTCCCGTGTTCTGGCCTGAGGAATTCCGTGGACTGTAGAGTCTGTGGGATCGCAAAGAGTTCGACATGACTGAGAGGGCTTCGCTTTCACACTGGATTTAAAAGGTTGAAGCTTTCCTCAGCCACTGGACTCTGCTCCCTGCTTTGAAAAATAAACCACTTTTATTTTAATTTTTTTGGCCATGTGGGATCTCAGTTCCCTGACCAGGGATGGAACCCACACCCTCTGCACCTCTGCACTGGGAGTGTGGGGTTTCACCCACTGGACTGCCAGGCAGGTCCAGTGTTGTCCTGTGTTTAATCATACTTTCCAAATACCTATTATGCAGTAGTATAAAGTGGGCATGGCCACCTATGGACATGGTATCAGTCATTCAGTTCAGTCCCTCAGTTGTGTGAGATTCTACGACTCCATGGACTGCAGCATGCAGGCCTCCCTGTCCATCACCAACTCCCGGAGTTCACCCAAACTCACGTCCATCGAGTCGGTGATGCCATCCAACCATCTCATCCTCTGTCA
>SJYX01014103.1:43873-84321 GCA_006410675.1 Oreotragus oreotragus
ATGTGTTAGTATACTGTATTGGTGTTTTTCTTTCTGGCTTACTTCACTCTGTATAATAGGCTCCAGTTTCATCCACCTCATTAGAACTGATTCAAATGTATTCTTTTTAATGGCTGAGTAATATTCCATTGAGTATATGTACCACAGCTTTCTTACCCATTCATCTGCTGATGGACATCTAAGTTGCTTCCACTTCCTGGCTATTATAAACAGTGCTGTGATGAACATTGGGGTACACGTGTCTCTTTCAACTCTGGTTTCCTTGGTGTGCGTGCCCAGCAGTGGGATTGCTGGGTCAAAAGGCAGTTCTCTTTCCAGTTTTTTAAGGAATCTCCACACTGTTCTCCATAGTGGCTGTACTAGTTTGCGTTCCCACCAACAGTGTAAGAGGGTTCCCTTTTCTCCACACCCTCTCCAGCATTTATTGCTTGTAGACTTTTGGATAGCAGCCATTCTGACTGGCGTGAAATGGTACCTTAATGTGGTTTTGATTTTAATTTCTCTGATAATGAGTGACGTTGAACATCTTTTCATGTGTTTGTTAGCCATCTGTATGTCTTCTTTGGAGAAATGTCTGTTTAGTTCTTTGGCCCATTTTTTGATTGGGTCATTTATTTTTCTGGAATTGAGCTGCAGGAGCTGCTTGTATATTTTTGAGATTAATTCCTTGTCAGTTGCTTCATTTGCTATTGTTTTCTCACATTCTGAAGGCTGTTTTTTCACCTTGCTTATAGTTTCCTTCATTGCGGAAAAGCTTTTAATTAGGTTTGTTAATTTTCGCTTTTATTTCCATTACTCTGGGAGGGGAGTCACAGAGGATCCTGCTGTGATAATACGTTCACTACTGGCTTAGCAGACTGTTGTGCTGCCTATGTGTGGTTAAAAAACACTTGAACAAATTGGCTGCGGTGTCAGGGGTGCCCTCCAGGGGACTGAGGCTGAAAACAGAGGGAGACCTGGACACCAAGCAGTAGCCCCCACTGAGACACAGAAGTGGCTGGGTGCTGAGGGATGTGGAACTCTATAAAAGGGTCAGTGCTGCCTGCAAGGTTTCTGTGGGCTAATGAAGAAACCGAGGATTTGAAAGGTCACCCTTAAAGTGAAATTTCAGCTCTTTTTCTTTCTGTGACCTGAGATCTTCCAGAAATTAATAAACTGAATAATTTGGCTTTTGAAGGCCAGATTCTGAAGAACACACCTATCTCATTGCCCTTTGATAATAATGAGGCATTTGGGTTAAGTCTGGTGGTTCGGATGATAAAGAATCTGTCTGCAGTGCAGGAGACCTGGGCTTGATCCCTGGGTGGGGAAGAGCTGTTGGAGAAGGGAATGGCTGCCCACTCCAGGATTCTTTCCTGGAGAATCCCGTGGAGAAAGGAGCCTTGTGGTCTGCAGCCCATAGGGTCACGAAGAGCTGGACACAACTGAGCAACTAACACCTTGGGTTAAGTCAGTCCACTCCTTTTTGGCCAGAGAATCACATTAGCAAGAAGAGTTAAAGATAAGTCTGGCTCTGTGGCCACAGCCAAGCTAAGAAGCCCACACAGGGCTCAAACCCACAGGCTTGGTTTCAAGGACACTCCAGACTGTGAGCTCAGCTCTTCAGGTGGAGACATGGGGCTTGCAACACCAGCAGAGAAGAAGCACGGGGCTTCTGCTTCTTTCCACCCTTATCGCTTTGGGGATTTCCTGCGCATAAAAGTTAGGTGTGCAACTGGAGATGCTCATACTAGGCGAAGTAAGTCAGAAAAAGGAAGGCGGATACCATATGATACCACTTCTTACATGTGGGATCTACCATATGATACCACTTACATGTGGGATCTAAAATGGGATGTGAGTGAACATCTGTGAAACAGATTCAGACCTAGTGGTCAGACTTGTGGTTGCCAAGCGGGAGAGAGGAGGGGGAGAGGGATGGGTTGGGATTTTGGCGCGGGTAGCTGCAGACTGCTGCGGTTGGAATGGGCAGAGAGCCAGGCCTCGCTGCACAGCACAGGGAAGGACGTGCGTCTCTCGGCTAAGCTGTAACGGGTGTGCGTGTGCTCAGCTGTGTCTGACCCTGGCTCCTCTGTCCGTAGGCTTTTCCAGGCAAGAACGCTGGAGTAGAGGGCAGTTTCCTGCTTCAGGGGATCTTTCTGATCCAGGCATCGAATCTACCTCTACTAGTCTCCTGCATTGGCAGGAAGATTCTTTACCTCTAGTGACACCTGGGAAGCCCATGATAGCAGAATATTAAAAACAAACAAACAAAACCACACAACTATATATGTGTGTAAAACTGAGTCACTTTGCTGTGCAGCAGAGATTGGAAGAACATTTTAAAACAACTATACTTCAATAAAGAAGTAAAGTGAGAAGAAAATCATCTTTACAATGTGTTGCAAACACTTTTCAATAAGCTCTAACAATATGAACATTTTAAAACTCAGATTCTCTTTCATTATTCATATCTTTTATCTGTGTTTATCAGATTCCTTTGGCTGTATCTAAAAATCTAGTGATTTTCAGAATCATGATTTCAACATCACAAATTCCTATTAACACCTTTAATTTACCCACTTAAAAATTAACTTAAACTGCACAATGAATTTTCACTGTTTAATTAAAGATAAGATTGATGTTCTAAAAAAATGGCAAATGAAATGTTCTTTGGGTGTGATTTGTGACAGATTAGGGTGGAACCCAGAATTATTTAGGTAATTATAGCTTGAGAAAACGTAAGAGGGTTTAAAATAGAGAATTTATAAGGAAGAAAAGTGTATTTTTTCCCCCCTGTTCCCAAAGAATTGTTTAGGGGCTGTCTAGATTCAAAAGAGAAAGGATTCCATTGCTTTTAGGTATTGCAAAAAGCTCCCAGGCTGTTCTTGTCAAAACATGGAAGAGACATTGTAGAATTTCTTACCAAGAGAGCAAGCTAAAGAGGGGACTGTTGAAACTGGGGCTGACAGATTTTAGCTAATTTTATTTTATTTATTATTTATTTTTTTTTAGATTTTAGCTAATTTTAACAGGCATGTGTAGGTATTGCTAAATTTTAAAGTTTCTGAATGATGTCATCTTCTTAAATGATGCCTTAGCAAACAAGCATTTCTATTCTAATGATGTCTTTCTGAGTAAAATGTTGAATCACTCAAAGGACACAGATATATAGAGAAAAAAAAGCCATGGGGGAGGGGCAGAGCATTGTAAAACCGGTCGTTGCCATGTCTGAGCTCTAACAACGCTCAGAAGACCGTTTCCTGTCAGGCAGAGAAGAACCAGGTATTTCAGCCATTTCCATGTCTCTCTCTCGGAAATAGGGTTTTATTTTGCATACTGGTATTATTAATATAATGAAAATTAAACTGTGGGATGTTTTTAGAGGATGAGTAAAAGTTTAATGGTGTTTTCTTGTCTAGTTGCTTGTTTGAGAATATTTTGGTTCAAGATTTGAATTAAATTAAGTTATGCATAATCTTAAATCTCAGAGATCAGCAAATGCCTATGAAACATTCACCAAACCCAAGTGTACATTCTGGTTGTGATGTCAGTTTTACTGAACAGCTTAGCATGCGTGTATCCTTTACTAGTTCTTGTTTGGCATGGAATGGAATGCAAACAGCTAGACCAATTAAAATGTATTTTTTTAGCAACTGAAAGTAATTTATAAATTGTACATAAATATGATAAAGACAAAAAGAGGACTCAGTTTTCATCTTAAACAACCAGAAATTAAGCAGAAAACTGAGTGGTTCCGTTCAATTCCAGCATATTCTGATTGAATTTGGTTTGATAATTGGTCTGCTGCTGCTGCTGCTGCTGCTGCTAAGTCACTTCAGTCATGTCCAACTCTGTGTGACCCCATAGACGGCAGCCCACCAGGCTCCCCAATCCCTGGGATTCTCCAGGCAAGAATACTGGAGTGGGTTGCCATTTCCTTCTCCAATGCATGAAAGAGAAAAGTGAAAGTGAAGTAGCTCAGTCTGTCTGACTGTTAGCGACCCCATGGACTGCAGCCCACCAGGCTCCTCCGTCCATTGGATTTTCCAGGCAAGAGTACTGGGGTGGGGTGCCATTGCCTTCCCCGATAATTGGTCAGTTTGGTGAAAGAGGAAGAACAACCCAGTTAGTTGCTGGATGGACTGAAGTAATAGTTCGATAAAGAACGTAATGTCCCCTAAGCAAATAATTATTCATTATGAAATGAATCAAGCCCAGAAAGGCTTTTAATTTTATGTGTGGAAAACCTGGTAGTTTGGAATGGGAAATTTCCTTGAAGTTATTGTTTTCTCTGTGTCATTAATTTTTCTGGCCAATTTCAAAATATTTACACTGTGTTGCTGCAAAAAAGTTCACTTAAAAATGCTATAGCAAACTCAGATCTGACGTTCGATGCCAGTGAGTAGAGGGAGTGTGGCTGCGGATCTGAGCTCTTTGTCAGCTGTGCCAAGTTTCAGTGGCACGTTTGTGAACTTGCGGTTTAGGAAATCAACACAAACATCACAGAGGCCAGTCCCACATACGCTTTTCATCTGTTTTTTCTTCTAAGATAATATCAAATGTTGGTTAGCAGTATAACATCTAGAAACTATTGAAGTTGTGTAACTCACTCTAGTGTTAAGAAATTCACAACAAGTATTTCTTGTTCTGAGAGATTCTGATGTCACTCAGTAGCTTCGATTGTACACAGTCTTAGGCAGATTCCCACTTAAATGCAGGATGGACGTGTGGTAGAGTCAGAAGACATTGTGTATCTATACATATATATATTATACATTCGTAGATTCTAGAGACGTGAGTTTCTCAACCCTTATTTGAAAGGTCTGTAGGGAGAGCACTAGAGCTGGGGTCGGAAGCCAGTCTGCGCTTTGAAACCAGCTGTGCTGTCGCCATCTTCATAGTTACATCGGTATAACAAGAATTACTAGGTTCACCAGGCGAGTGATCACGCAAGGTGAATAAAGCAGTGAGGCCGAAGGAATGCGGTAACTGTGATGTAGACATCACACTTTTTTTTATGTTAAATGCAGTTAATTGCACCTATCTGAAAGATAGAATTTAGACTATTTTTAAAACAAGTAAATACATCTGNTCACCAGGCGAGTGATCACGCAAGGTGAATAAAGCAGTGAGGCCGAAGGAATGCGGTAACTGTGATGTAGACATCACACTTTTTTTTATGTTAAATGCAGTTAATTGCACCTATCTGAAAGATAGAATTTAGACTATTTTTAAAACAAGTAAATACATCTGGGGTGATTTAATTCTGTCCTTACTTTTTAATTGTTTGTTTGTTTGTTTGTTTGTTTAACAAAATAGTCACAGTCAACTGGACTTCTAACTTGGCATTAAAAACCCTCACTCTTTATTTGTCTTGACAAATTTCGCTAGTGTCAAAGTGACTGACTATTCAGGTCATTATAAAGAATTAGGTATAGGAGAAGCCTACATTAACTAGTTAATTAATTAATTGGTCACATGATGCAGCTTGTGGGATCTTAATTCCCCAGCCAGGGATCGAGCCCCTGCCCTCAGCAATGAAAGTTCTGAGTCTTAAACACTGGACCACTAGGGAATTTGCAGGCTTAAGTTTATTTTTATAGCTCCAATTCTTAATTTTATTGCACACAATAGAGAAATATTTATGCTATTAATTCTCTGTTTTTGAAATGCTTTTGAGAGGAATAATTCATTATAGGGATGGTTTTAAAATTGAGAAGGAAGAGGAAACAAATTTCTGAGTCATCCAGGTTAATCTAATCTCAGTGATGAAGCAAGAGAAAAAAAAACAGTGATTTTTCAAAACTTAAGCCTTCTAGTAGTATTACAAACTGGCTTTCTTCCTCTTTTTATTTCCTCTTTCTAGCATTTCTCAAACCAGTAACTGGCTGAAACTCTTACACTTAATAGTTAAACATCAGCAGATGAGGTGTAAGTGACATTGGACAGAGTGGGTTTCTGAAGCTTGAATCCTAGGCTTGAATCCCTGCATCATTTACAAACTTTGTGACCTTATATATTACTCAGGACATCAGGATGTAACCTATAGAATAAAGATCAGAATATGTACCTCACATTGACCCTGTGAATATTATATATTAAAGGAGACAAGAAGGCATGAGAGAGTTTTGGGGACATGTTTTATTTAATTTACTATTTTGTCTTGATAAAATACAATTGGGTGGTATCTCGCATGAGAAATTTTGATACAAGTGGCAATCACTTTCTTCACGAGAAATGTTTGCGAACCGAGTGTTCAGGTGACAGCCCTGGACTGGGGAGATGTGAGCCTGGGAGGCCCTGCTGAGGGAGCCCAAGGCTGTAGAGAGCCTCCTGCAGGGCCTCCCCCAGCAGCTCCCCAGCCACCGTCCCCAGAAGGCTCCTGTGGAATGATGAGTGTCAGCGTAGCTTGTATATTTATAGATCCTGGTAATTGCAGGGTGTGTTTGAAGCCATTGTGAAAGTGTAAGATACAGTCTGTTGGCTAGAACCAGCAGGTACCCACCCACACTTGGGTGTGTCCAAGCGTTTGGCTGCATGCGAGTCTTAGGTCACGGAAGGTGTGTCTGTCATTTATCTTCAGATGGTGGATGGGATGTGTGTGTTCATGTGTGTGTGTGTGAGCTCCATAAATCCAGGACCACTCCTGCAGAGGGACCTGGTGTTGACTGCCCTGCTAGGGGTGGTGGGAGGAGGGGGCCTTTCCAGCATCTCCAGCAATGAGCTGCTCAGCACAGGGGGCGCTTTGGTAGAAAGGCTGTGTGTGTGAGTGAGTGGAGGGGGTGTAGGAATGGGAGATAGGGCAGTGTGAAGTGCTCACTCTCAAAAGGTGAGTCTAAGCCACTTCTAGAAAGGAGTTTGGCCATCTCCACTGGGGCCAACAAGAGTAGGTGTGCATGTGGCTTGCATTTGAATATGTGTGTGTTTTCCTCTAGAGTGTGTGATGGTGACGGTTTAGCCACTAATCATGTCCATGGACTCTTGTGACCCTGTGGACTGTAGCCCACCAGGCTCCTCTGCCCATGGGATTTCCCAGGCAAGAATACTGGAGTGGGTTGCCATTTCCTCCTCCAGGGGGTCTTCCCGACCCAGGGATCAAATGTGGGTTTCCTGCATTGCAGGTGGTCTCCTGCATCTCAGGTGGAGTTTTTACTGACTGAGCCACCAGGGAAGGCCCTAGTGTGTGTATCTGTGTGTCTGTACATGTGATGTGTGTTTGCAGGTACAACACAGAGGCTGAGAGTGTGACCCTGAAGGCCACCCGCCCACCTGGCTTCAATTTCCAGTCCTGTCCCTCATAGTCGAGTGACATGGGTCACTTTTCTGATTCTCTTTGGGCAGTAGATTTTTCCTTTGTAAGCAGTGCCTTCCTCACAGGGTTTGTGTGAGGATTAACTGGTTTAGCACAGGTGAAATGTTGAACACAGCATCTGTTATACAGTTAAGAATTCGGTAAGGGCTATTTATTGTTATTGCTGTTATTATCATTATTATGAGGTGGAGTGTCACCATGCATCCCAGGACTGTTCCCTCTGTCTCAGGATCAGCTGTGTCATTTGCAGGATCCAGTGCAAAAGGGAAATGCAGGGAGGGCCCTTTGTATAAAATTACTGAGGAATTGCTGGGTTGTGACCGCAGTGACTGCGCCGAGAGTGGAGCCTTTAATGGCTGCACAGATCCCAGGGTCATGATGCTGCTGGCCCTGCTCAGTTCAAGGAGAACAGAGAGGGAAGCCCTGCCCTGGGCAGGCTGCAGCCTGTGCTTCGCCGCTGGCATCCCTCAAAATGTCAAGTCATCTTTTAGAGCTGTTGCTTTTCCTCGTTTTCCTTCCAGATTGAGACAATGGAAGAACTTTATGTGGCAAACACAATCTTTGCCCTCAGTTTCTTCAAGCATCTGGCAAATACAAGTGCCGACACCCAGAATCTCTTCTTCTGTCCCTGGAGCATCTCCTCCACCGTGGCCATGGTCTACCTGGGCGCCCGGGGCAATACTGCAGACCAGATAGCCCAAGTGAGTTTCTGTTAAAGTTCCCAATTGGGACTGAAGGATTCCTGAACTGAACTGCAGAACTACTCTGATTATATGCTTGCAGGATCTGGACTATAACAAAGTCCGCAGCTAGTGGGATTAGTTCCCCCACCAGGGATCGAACCCATGCCCTCAGCAATCATCATAAGCCATTACAACACAAACTACTTAGATTCAAATACATAAAAGAGCCAAACCATGAAAATCCTCAATGGTAGATATAGTAGAAGTATTGCCAGTTTTCTTATCCTGCCACGTTAGAAATAGTTAATAATGACTATATCTGACATCTGATAATGTTTGTACTTTTCGAAAGGTTTGTCTGCTTCCTCTCTCGCTGGTTTTGAGAGCATCACCGACAGATGGGCGGTGGGACCGAAGCGCCTTCCCCGGGCCCCTCTGGTTTCTGCTGTCTCATCTCAGGCGCTTCCCATTTTTGTGAAGACTTCCCAGCAGTGATTTTAAGAGCGCGCCATGGAGAGAAAAAAGCGCCCCGGAGCCCGGCCTCTGCCCTCCGGGGAGGCACCGAGAGCAGCCCGCCGCCAGAGGGCCTGGCCGACGCTCCGCCCGGGAGCTCGCGCCCGGGGCTGGCGGGTGGCCAGTCTTCCCAGCCAAGGTGCTCGGGGGCCGGGGCGCCGTGGGGCCTTCTCTCAGGGCCGCTGGCCCCCGTCCTCGGCGAGTGGGCCCGGCTTCCACTGGGCCGGGACGGTGCAGACACCCGGGTCCGCTCACCTGTGCGCAGCGGCCGCCTCTGGGATCCACGCGCTCGCTCTGGTCTCCCCGGGGTCCGTGAGCGGACGAGGTAATGACCTCGTGGAAACCTCTCCTAGTCCCGCGCGTGGCACTGAGCGCCGGGCGGACGGGCCCTGCCTCTCACCGGCGTGGACCTGTCCTCGGCCGCTGCGGAGCCCCCGGAGGGTCGCGCCCGGGCGTGGGGGCCGCGGGGTTCGGCCGTCCTCCGGGGGCCCCGGGGCACTTCCCGCGGGCCTCGCCCGGAGCGGCCCGCACGGAGCGGTGGGCAGCCCCACCGCGGGAGCCAAAGGGCCGGGAGCTCTTCTCTCTGTGGCGGTCTGAGCATCGAGACTCACAGCAAAGCCCAGGTGCTCAACTCCGATACCAGCCACGGTTCGCAAAACTCCTTCCCCTTTACTTTCTTTGCCTTGAAAAAAAAAAAAATAAATAAAGGCAATGAACTCCTTTAAAAACTTTGGAAAACATCAAGGACTTCATTTTTTATTTTTATTTAGTATCTGGCCATGCTTTGTGGAATGTTAATTCCCTTCCCCCTGCACTGGAAGCATGGGGTCTTAACCACTGGACCGCCAGGGACGTCTCCATTTTTTAAATGTAAAGGAATCAGAAGCAATTTTTTTTTTTTTTTTTTTTTGAGAACAGATGCCAAACAAAATGCTTTAGGTGCTAAAGAGAAAATCTTGATTTTGCTACCAGAGGAAAATAACATATTTGTCACTCATGGGACAACACAGCCTTTCTGTGTTTGGAAAGTATTTTCTGCATGTGGGACAAGAATTTTATATACAGTAGTTTTCTTGTAACTCTGCCACATGGGAAGATTTTAAAATTCAAAGGCAAGTTGGCTTAATTCTCTACCAAAAAAAGAGGAGACGCTTTTTGGTTTGGACGTGGAAGCCTGGACTTTGGGGACAGACCTGCCTGTCTTTGGCTGGTGGTTTTGCCACTTACTAGGCATGTAAATGAAACCACTTCAATGCTCTGAGCCTCAGCTTTCCTATTTTTTATTTTATAAGAAGAACTTTGTTGAGATATAATTCACGTTTCATAGAATTCGCCCGTTTAAAGTTTCTAATTCAGTAGTCAGCATATTCACAGGGGTTGTACGGTCACCACCACAGTCCAGCTTTAGAGTGCCTTCCTCTTCCCCAAAGGGATTCTGGGTGCTCAGTGGCTCTACCTCCCTGAACCCTCCCAGTCTTGGAAGCTAAGCAGGGCTGGGCCTGGTTCATACTTGAATGGGAGACATTCTGTACCCAGAAACTATTAATTTGATCATACATAATGCGGATTGTTAACCACCTATTTTGTACAATAGTTGCAGACCTCTTGAACGCCATTTGATAACTCAAAAGAGTCTAGTAGTAAGTTTCTTATTTTTAAAATGTAAGTGAAAATGTGTATTGGACATGATGAGTGTGAAGATTAGAGTTAACAGGAGAGGCATGTGGTGGAACTAATTGTTTTCATAGCTGATACTTACAATGCCCCAGCCAGGCACCTTGCTGAGAATGTTTTATGAATTTATCCACAGAATACAAAATCCTGTGAGGTAGGTGCTCTGATTATCGTATTCACTTTACAGATGAGAAAATTAGGGCAGGAAGAGGCTGCCCACATTTGGGAACTGGTGTAGCTGGTAAGGCTGGAACGGTTGTAGTGGAAAAAAGGAGCAAATAGAATAAATAGATACTCTCTTACAAAGCATAGGCAATGTGAGATTTGCAGGAGTATTTTTACCCAGCTCTTATCTTTAGGATAAGGTCACAGACCAGCCTGGGCCAGGCCAGCTCTCTGGGCAGGGTGCCTGCCTCAGCCTGGCTCAGGAGTGTGACACACACCCCACACCTGCAAGGACTCTACATGACTCGAGTGGGCTTCAGTGCTGCCCAGAGACCCCAACTTATGGGTCAATTTCCTCAAAAGGTAGGCCCACCAGAGAAGCTCTTACACAAAGTATTCCTCCCTTTTACAGTGCCAGCCAGACTGCTTTAAGTAGGTAGGAACTTACTGTAAGTAGGTAGGAACTTACAATATACGATCTGAAGAGCAGAGAAAGATCCCAGAAACCCTAACACCTCTCCTTCCAGCCTAGAAATCCACCATATCCTGGGCAAGGTTTCCTTCCCTCCCTTGGCAGAGCCTCTACCATCAGTGCTTTACCAATAAGTTCCTCCCTGCCTGGGGCCCCATGGCGCTGGGACCCAAAGGATGCTGGAGGTGGGGGTGGGTGGGTGTCAGGGGCAAGTGGAGGAGTCTGCTGTACTGGGAGAGGGGGCTTGAGGCACCTTCCAGGGCCAGGTTGCACCTGCCAGTTTCACTTTAGCTGGATCTGCCACTTTCAGCATAAAGAAATTCACTCTGGGATGCAAGGGGACCTGGGTCTGATCCCTGGTTGGGGAACATGTGGAAACTAAGGATCCTGCATGCTGCAACTAAAGATGCTGCCTGCCTCAACTAAGACCATGGGTAGCTAAATAAATACACAAATGAAAACAAATATTTTAAAAAAGGAATTCATATTGTCATCTGACCCCTGCCATCTTCCCCCAACACGGACAGAAGTGAGGAATTTCTTTATGTGTAAATAACATATGTGCAAATGTCTTAGGTGATCCTTGGTAATACTGAGCACCCTGCTTTTGAGCTTAAGCTAGCTGTGGCTGCTAATTGTTAACAGTCTAGAAGGGTATAATGTGTAAGGCCACTGAACGGAGAGATACAAGGTCAGGAGTTAACCTTATTACTTCCTTCAAAATACTGGGATGTTTTCAAGGAAGTTTATGAGTTGGGTGATAATGTAGATAATTTAATTAAAAGGTTATAAATCATCTCATTGTATATATTTTGTTAAAATGGCCAGTATTTGAATTAGTATAAAATAACTCATGCTAATTCCCATGAAGGGAATTTCACTGATTGACACATGTTATACTTGAAGAGCATCTGTGCTTGTTGCCCAGACACAAAGGCAAGGAACCTGATGTAGGACCACTAAGAGGTGCTTGACAGCCATTGGTTTAAAAGCTAAATAATGCAACAGAGAAATGCACCCAATCTTCTTGAATTCCAATTGTAGGTGCTTCAGTTTAACCACGTTGGAGTCCACAGAGGTGCCCCAGTGACCCCACGGAGCCTCAGCAGTTGTAATTTCTCACAGGAGATCCAGAGGGGCACCTGTCCTGATGCCATTTTGCAGGTATCTGACTCATCCATTCCTAGTTCTTTTGTATTTTGTTTCCAGAAACTTCTTGTCTTAAAGTCGCAATCTTAGGGAAGGAACCTAGTACAACTTCTACCTTTCATAGGAAGAAAACTAAGACTCCCAGTCCTGGAGTAAATGTCTTACAGCCACTCTCATAAGAAAGGGCAGAGCTGGGGTAGGATCCATGCTTTTTGATTTCCAGGTCAAGACTGTTTGTAAATTCTGTCACATTATTCTGCCATTAGTTGGGTATGTATAATTTACTCTAAAGCCACGGTAGAGACTCCTACAATACACATGTGTGAATGCAGTCCAGAGTAAGGGGTGACAAGTAATTGAAGAGTGGAGGTGGCCAGGCCTGGTGACTTCAGAAGAGGCCAGTGACCTTGCTGTATCCTTTATCTCCTCTCTCCCTGTCTATCTAGGGCTTCCCCAGTGGCTCAGCGGTACAGAATCTGCCTGCAGTGCAGGAGGCGTAGGTTCAGTCCCTGGATAAGACGATTCCCTGGAGTAGGAAATGGCAGCCCACTCCAGTCTTCTTGCCTGAAAACTCCCAAGAGCCGAGGAGCCCGGTGGGCTACAGTCCAAAGAGCCACAACGAGCTGCACACGACTGAGCGACTGAGCACAAGCACCCACCTGTCCACCCCCCTCCCTCCGGTCGTCATTGTGACCGTCAGCTACTATCCATCTTCCTTCTCTCTCCCTATCTGTTGACCCATCATCATCATTATTAACAACAGAACAACGCCAATCTATCCACCTCTTTATCATCATTATTGTGATCATCATCTATTCTCTATCTATCTACCGTCCATTCATCTAATCAATCTCAAGCTAGTATCTTTTCCCAGCACTCCACTTCCTTAAACACCATTCAGCTACATCATAGGAGCCTGGTGTAGATGGGCTCCTGCTGGTAAATAACTTCCACAATCACACCCTGATTTAGGTCCTCTCACAGGTTAGGAACGCTGATGCTCCATCTGTCTGTCACTCAGGGAATTACAGACTCAAGATGACGAGAGGGCTTCTTCAAAAGGCGATTCTGCCAGGCCTGAGTGGACAGCTGACAGTCCATCTTCAGGACTCTGACCTCAGCTTCACCCAGCCACTGCTGTGACTAAGCCCCATGTCTGTCATCATGCTTTCAAACTTCAGGTTGGGGACCGAAATTCCTCTCGATTTTAAGTTTTCTAAACTCCAGATTCCATTGCACAGACTACCCCTTAATTATGTCAAGGGACTTGTAGAAGTTATATAAACTTTTCAAAGGACATTTCTAAGGTAACATTTTAATATAATAAAAGTTGCTTAGAGACTATAGCTTAGGTAAGTATCAAAGGAGCCTGACCTTTTCTAGGATCTCAGTTCTGTTACAATTAAATCCAATCCTATGGGCACAGAAAAATCTGAAACAAGTCAAAAATTATCTGGTAAGTTTTAATGTACTATATCCATATCAACATTATTTCCTGAGTTACCTCTAAAATACCAGAAAAAAAAAGTATATTGTAATACAGTATTTTATTGATATCCTAGGAAAAAATACTATTGCTTAAGAAATATCTTGTTTAGAAGTCCTGAGTTATATAAAATGAATCTCTCCTTTCCTTTTAAGGCACAAGCTGCGGGGGTAATCCATTCATCCTTCCATTCTCTCAGCAACGCCATCAACGTGTCCACGGGGGAGTATTTATTAGAAAGTGCCAATAAACTGTTTGGAGAGAAATCAGCAAGATTTAAGAAAGTGAGTGAAACCTGCGATCTAAATGGCAGGGTCCCAAACTTGCAACGAGGTCACTTTCAAGGCTGTTTTCTCTGATTCATTCCCAGAGGGTCAGAATTCCACTCAGGCTCACAAGGCTCCCCAAGGCCATGGGACACGATCCAACACAGGCATGCTCATGTTCCCTCCGTGGGTGCTCCCTATCTCTACTGTAAAAACCCGACATGGAAAGCCACAAGTCGGGAGGTGCGCACAGGTGTTCCCAGAGCCACTGACCCCACGCCCAGCCGCTCGCTCTGCATTCAGTGCTCATTGTGCCAAGTATGCAGGAGAACAAAGGCAGTCGGGAATGGATTGGGGGGCGTCAAGAGACCACATAATCAGCCTCCAGCCAACCTCCCCCTACCCTGCTTCATGCTCTCCAGTCTTGACAGGAAACCTGTAATCTACAAATACACCACAGATGGTTGGATATCCCGGAGAAGGTCATGGCAGCCCACCCCAGTATTCTTGGCTGGAGATTCCCATGGACAGAGGAGCCTGGCGGGCTACAGTCCATGGGGTCACAAAGAGTCGGACACAATTGAGCAGCTAACACTTTCACTTTCACTTGTTGGGTATATATTCTAAGTAATCTTGTCATTATTTTTTCGCATAAAGGAATACATGGAACTCTCTAAGAAATATTACTCTACAGAACCGCAGGCGGTCGACTTCCTAGAATGTGCAGAAGATGCCAGAAAAGAGATTAATTCCTGGGTCAAGACTCAAACCAAAGGTAAAGCCAGGGAATAGTTTCTGCTCTTCTTTCCATGTAGAAAACTCTGATGTGTGTGTGTGTGTGTGTGTGTGTGTGTGTGTGTTTTAAAATCCTTGGACTTAGCCCTTACTCCTAACCTTAGTTATTTTGGCTAACGTAACCTGATTCTTGTTGAGCTTTGTGGTGTTTGAAGTGAGAAAAAAAAATCAAGGTCTATTAATAGAAGATACATATTCAATACGTCAATAATATGGTTTGGATTATTATCGAATAGAATGTAAGAAGAAGCATATCTTTTCTAATTTAGGAAATATCAGTGTGGAAATAATTGTGACTTTATGTACACTGCAAACAAAAACAAAGAAAAAAGGAACAATATTCAACTGAGTAATTGGTATGAGAATACGGGCAAAGGAAAAAGGAGGGATCATAAAATTTTAGCTTTTCTTCTGTTTCACCATCCAGAGTCAGTGTGCTGTCCAGTTCTTTCAGTCCCTTCTTCATCTCCCATTAATCGTCTAATCTGCTTCTATCTTTATCATGCGTGTCCTCAGTTCTTAACTGACTCATCCAAGATACCACTGTCTTGTCGTGGTGCAGCTGGGGTTTTCTCTTCTTCTGAGCCTTAGTCTAGCTCTGGAATTCTTCAAATTAACATTTAAAGAGTTTGATAACGCAGAAAACATATTTTCATGTATCTCCTATGCTTGTTTATTTACTTTTAAATACATTTTTATTTGGCATGTTGGGTCACAGTTGTGGCATGTGAAATCTAGTTGCCTGACCAGGGATTGAACCTGGGCCCCCCAGAGTAGGCAACATGGAATCTGAGCCGCTGGACTACTAGGGAAGTCCCTGCCTCCTATGTTTAAAACATTATTTCAAACCATAGTATGCTATTCTCCATTTCTTAGCTGCTGCTGCTGCTGCGTCACTTCAGTCATGTCTACCATAATAGAAAAAGCACTTGTATTAAGTTCTGTAGAATTGAAAAAAGAATTATTGTTCCTCTAAAAACAGGTGGCCTACTTTAGTTCTTCATCTCTAGATTTTCAAATTACTGCTCTGAAAGACTGATGCACCGCTGACAAAAAGGGAGCAGAGAAAGTGGAGGTTTAACAAAAGCGAAAGCCAGAGGAGATGGCAAAATCAAGGAGACGCACGAAAGCTTTGCTCTTTTGAGAACAGCAAGAATTTCTCTTCTTTCGAAGCAGTTGTGGCGAATGGCTATAAATCAATCAGTGAAATTGCAAAAATGCCAAAGAGTCATTTAGATTGATTGTTTTACCAATTTTTATAGTAATTTGAGAAAAATTTCTTTTTTCCTTGTTATGATCAAATATTATGTGTCACAAAGTTAAATAAAGTCCCAGCAGATTTCCAAGTAGTAACCAGGAGTTTTATTTGCTAGGGGTTGTAATGACTATACTAAAACTGGTCAGACTACAGTGGCCTTTTCGCTTGAGTCCTGTCTCTGTCAGCAGAAATGGAGGGTGGCGGGACTCTGGCCAGCTCTCAAGCATCGTGACCTTGGAAAGGTCACCAGCGACTCACTGTGGTGTCTGTTTGTGCTGTTGCTCTGTCGCTAAGTCAGGTCCGAGTCTTTGCCACCCCACGACCTGCAGCACGCCAGGCTTCCTGTCCTGCGCTGTCTCCTGCAGTTTACTCAGACTCACGTCCATTGAGTCAGGGATGCCGTCCAACCGTCTCATCCTCTGTTGCCGCCTTCTCCTCTTGCTCTCAGTCTTTCCAGCATCAGGGTCTTTTCCAGTGAGTTGACTCTTCCCAGCAGGTGGCCAAAGTATTGGAGCTTCAGCTTCAGCATCAGTCCTTCCAATGAATATNGTTGCCGCCTTCTCCTCTTGCTCTCAGTCTTTCCAGCATCAGGGTCTTTTCCAGTGAGTTGACTCTTCCCAGCAGGTGGCCAAAGTATTGGAGCTTCAGCTTCAGCATCAGTCCTTCCAATGAATATTCAAGGTTGATTTCCTATTTGTGTAAAATGATACCAATAATACTCCCTTACTAGAATGGTTGTGAGGAGTAAATAGAATAATGTGGTTGAAATATTGCAGAGCAGGTTATTCACTATAAACAGGCTATTTCTTAAACCGACTTTAAAAAGAATCACACTCAGATATTATCACTTCCGGGAACTTTCTTGGACTCAGTCATTCATTCCCGTCTCTGTGTTGTTGCAGTTCTCTGCATTATTCAGCTCTCTTAATAGAACTCATCGCACTTTCTTTCCTGAATGATTTGGAATGTCTCTTCCAGTATTCCAAGCCCGCCCCACCCCCAGGACAGTTTTTCCTTTATTACTTCAGGAATCTGCGCTATTCCTGATACAGGTGTAGCACAACTTCCAAAACACTGTTTTTGGATGAATCAATGAGTTGGACCTATGGGCTGTCTAGACCAGATCTAGAAGGAGCCCTGCTGACATACTGGGGAAATGCACTATTAAATACCTTGGTAGCGCCAGTCACTCAGTCGTGCTTGACTCTTTGCGATCCCATGGACGGTAGCTGGCCAGGTTCCTCTGCCCGTGAAATTCTCCAGGCAGGAATACTGGAGTGGCTTGCAATTCTCTTCTCCAAGGGATCTCTGCCACCCAGGGACTGAGCTCGGGTCTTCTGCGTTGCTGGCAGACTCTTTACCATCTGAGCTACAGGGACGCCCATTATATTCCTTGAGTCTCTTTTCCACTCCCATCTGAATGAACCAGCTTCATATAACTGTGAAACTTTGAGAAAACAGTATAAAAGGAATTTAAAAATTTCTGGGACTTCTCTGGCAGTCCAGGGGTTAAGACTCTGTGCTTTCAAAGCAAGGCATGCAGGTTCAGTTCTTGGTCAGAGGAATAAGATCCTGCATGCAGCACAAAGAAAAAAAAATTGAAAGAAACTTAAATTTTTTTTCCCAAGCCTGCTAGCAATTCTAAATCTTAGTTACATTACTTCTTCATTTGCTCTTGAATTTTGCAAACCTGAAAAAATTTTACTTATGTTTTAAATAAAGAGAAAAATTTGAATGTGAATATCAACATCTCTGCAGAGTTTGATAAATGTGAATGTCAAGCTTGATGGTGACTCAAAAGATTCAAGGAATCATAATGACTTCATAATTGTTAATTATGAAACATAAGCATATATCATATTTTCTGTAGGCAAAATCCCAAACTTGTTACCTGAAGGTTCTGTTGATGCAGACACCAAGATGGTGCTGGTGAATGCTATCTACTTCAAAGGAAAATGGAAGACTCCATTTCAGAAGAAACTAAAGGGGCTTTATCCTTTCCGTGTGAACTCGGTATGAGACAATGACAACAAAACAGATTTTCTTAATATATATTTTAGGGTCTTTGACAAAATAGAAAAAGGAAAATTGGGACCACTCATTGATACCCATACATGATTTGCTATTAATAGTTATAAGTTATACACACTGGATAGTTGATTGGCTCTTTCAGGTTACTGAATAGTACTTGGTAATTTTCTTAGAGGTCACATGAGTAATGGTAAAGACCGTGGGCTTTATAATTTCACAATCTTGGACTTATATGTAGGCTGTACCAACTATGATGCTACCTGTGGTTCATACACTCCTTTTTTTGATCTGTGAAACTAGGATGATGATATCCAACTCAAAATGTTGTTGTAAAGATTCCATGAGATTTTGCAGAGTTCTTGACCCCTAGGAGGTCCTGAACAAATGTTTTAGTATTTAATTATAATTGTCCATTTTATTACTAATGGGTATAATCTTGAAAGAATAAAATAGGTTAGAGTCACTGTGAGACTATACAAATAATAAATTTTTATTTTTTAAAATATATTTTGACTTTTTTAGATACATTTCAAAACAAATTTTTAATTAAAAAAATCTATTTCTTTAGCATGAAAGCAGAACCCATTCTCTTTTATGTCTGATTTTAAATCTTTTGACATCTTACTATCAACTTTCATATTTTACTTTTTAATTACTTAGACTCAGCGCACATCAGTAGAGATGATGTTCCTGCATGCAAAGCTAAACATTGGATACATAGCAGACCTGAAGGCCCAGATTCTAGAGCTCCCGTATGCTGGAGAGGCCAGTATGTTCCTGCTGCTCCCAGACGGAGTCGCTGAGTCCTCTCCGGGCTTGGAGTTGGTAAGACTTCCAGCTTACGTTGTTTAAGCTTCTGGGGCTGAGCTCGCCTTTGCACATGTCTGCTGCTGCTTCTGTTGTCTAGTCGCTAAATCATGTCCGACCCTTTGAGACGCCCTGGACTACAGCCCGCCATACTCCTCTGTCCACGGGATTTCCCAGGCAAGATTACTGGAGCAGGCAGCCACTTCCTCTCCAGGGGGTCTTCCTGACCCAAGGATCAAACTCACGTCTCCTGCATCGGCAGGTGGATTTTTTTTTTATCACCGAGTCACCTGCGAAGCCTTTGCACATGCCTACATCTGAGGAAATGGTGTGTAGTTTGAATACGTGAACTTGTTTGAGACGAATTGTGCCAGGTTTCCCAGTCATTCAGAAGCCTTAAACACATCTCATATATGCTATCTTCTTGCAAAATTTTTACCTATTAAATTTTACTTTAATATAGTAAAGTCATTGGTTGTCAACATTAGAGGTTGTTTTCCTTCTCTGCTAAGCACTCAGTAGTTTTATGTTTTGGATTCATAGCTGGAGAGTGAAATCACCCACGACAAACTCAGCAAGTGGCTCAGCGAGGACACCATGGGTGAGGATGACGTGGAGGTGTACATCCCCAAGTTCAAACTGGAAGAGCGTTATGGACTCAAGACCATTCTC
Organism: Oreotragus oreotragus; assembly: GCA_006410675.1. Classification (NCBI taxonomy): domain Eukaryota; kingdom Metazoa; phylum Chordata; class Mammalia; order Artiodactyla; family Bovidae; genus Oreotragus; species Oreotragus oreotragus. Next base: position 63,139 of record SJYX01014103.1, read on the forward strand.
ACGAGCATGGGCATGGGCGATGCCTTCAGCCAAGGCCGAGCCAATTTCTCAGGCATGGCGGGAAAGAGTGACCTGTTTCTGTCTGAAGTGTTCCATCAAGCTTCTGTGGGTGTGAACGAGGAGGGCACTGAGGCTGCTGCCAGCACTGGGGCCATTGTAACAGGCAGAACAGGCCATGGGGGCCCGCAGTTCGTGGCAGACCATCCTTTCCTCTTCCTTATCGTGCGCAAGATAACCAGGAGCATTCTCTTTTGGGGCAGATTTGCATCACCCTAAATGGAAAGTTTCCGTTTCTGCACAGAAATTTGTAATAGGAGGTATAAGCCTCAGGATTTCTGCAAGTGCCAAAACTTTAGAGACCTCTGCATAGTCTGCTTTTCTGAACTTCTATTACAGACTAACTAGGAACACAGACATAGCGTGACATCTGTCAATCATAACATCGCCCCCCTCCCCCTGCCGTTAATCACCCGCCGTTAATCATTTGACCCCTAAAACAGGATGATCTCTCATTTAGCTCTTTCTTACTCTCAGTTTATTTTACAGCATTAATTTTTACTGTATTATTTATTGTTTTATATACTTAAAAAAAAATTATGGTCACTGTCTACTGTAGCTGATACCTTTACAGAAGCCAGTCATCACTTACTTATTTTTTTTCTAAGGAAATATATGTATTTGTGGGCTTTCCTGGTGGCTCAGAGGGTGAAGAATCCACCTGCAATGCAGGATGCCTGAGTTCGATCCCTGGGTTGGGAAGATCCCCTGGAGAAGGGAATGGCTACCCACTTCAGTGTTTTTGCCTGGATAATTCCATGGACAGAGGAGCCTAGCAGGCTACAGTCCATGGGGTTGCAACCAGAGAGACATGACTTAGTGACTAAGCATGCAGGCATATGTGTTTGTTCTTACAGTGAAGGATGAGTAGGTGGCCTTCCATGCCCCCTTGTAACAGAGGCCTGGAAGGAAGCATTGAGCAGCAGGGAGATGCACACTGTGTGCCTTTCTAGCACTAGGGATCCCATACACGTGGCTGTAACTTACATCAGGTTGCAAAAATATAGAACATAAACCTATTTTCACAAACCATTTGTTTGTTTACATTCCATTAGGTCTTTAGATTATAAGATCTGGTTATCTTGTTTCTCAGAAATCAGGCATCAACAGCTCGTTTGTGAGAACCAAGTGAACAGAATAAAGGAAACAAGGGAATAACCAACTGCTTTGCAAGGGGCCCCAGTGTTGGGGGTGGGATGGAGTCGTGTGAAACATTGATTAGAACTGCTTTCTCACAGCAGCAAAAAGTATAGCGATTCAAAAGGATAGTTTGGGTCAGAGTCCTTTGGGGACCCCTGTGATCAAATCAGGACATAAGGAATCAACACTGAGCCTAGCGGTGCAGACACAGCATCAAGGCCAACTCACTGAGTGCACTGAGAGAGCCCGAGTTCAGAGGGGCAGGGCAGAGCTGGGCACGAGGGCAGAAGGAAAACACAAGCTGACTTCTTTTAAGTGTGTTTGCTTCGAATAGCACTGAATACTTTTGAGTGGATCAGCAGCACAGAAAAACAAAATTTAAGTCCTGAGAAATAAGGAAGATCTGAGGTTTAGGGAGTTTGACCTGGCTACAGCAGTGTGGCTGGTCCTAAAAATGCATTCCAGGCACTGCCCTCTTTATGATGAAATCTAGGGATGGGTGACCCACGGGAGCATCATGGCTAAAGAGGCAGCCTTATGACCTTGACTTAACTGCACCTAAATCCCAGTGCGAACACTTATGAGTCCTCTAACCACAAGCTGGAATGATGCTTCTTCCTGCTTCAGTTTTCTTTTAGTGCTTTTCTCATAAGGTTGTTCTGATGGTGGAATGAATTCATACCTAACTAGAAATTAAATGAATGCTTAGCACATACAGTACTTAATAAATACTAGTGAGTATAATCATTTTCTTAGTCAGAAATAAAACTGTCTCATTGTCAGCTGGTCAAGCATAGAGTCCCCCAAAATTATTCAGCTAATTCTTTAAGGCTTGAATTGTGATTTATTTCCTCTCAATCAGACATTGTTAAAAATTAAAGGTTCTTCCTTGCTTTCTCCTACTTACTTTTAGATTCATTTAAAAAAAATGTATTTTACCAACTCACTCAGCAAGGTGATAAATAGTAGCTTTCTGACTCATTGTGAGGTTGTGAGTCTTAAGATATGTGTCACCATCATGACTGAATTAGAGCATGAGCATAGAGTTCTAGGGTCAAAGTGGTCCTCACACTTTGTTGTTACTCAGTTGCTCAGTCCTGTCTGACTCTCTGTGACCCCATGGACTGCAGCAATCCAGACTTACCTGTCCTTCACTACCTCCCCAAGTTTGCTCAAATGCAAGTCCATCGAGTCAGTGATGCCATCCAACCACCTCATCCTCTGTCATCCCCTTCTCCTCCTGCCTTCATTCTTTCCCAGCATCTGAGACTTTTCTATTGAGTTGGCTTTTCCATCATGTGGCCAAATTATTGGAGCTTCAGCTTTAGCATCAGTCCTTCTAATGAATATTCAGGGTTGATTTCCCTTAGGATTGACTGGTTTGATCTCCTTGCAGTCCAAGGGACTCTCAAGAGTCTTCTCCAGCACCACAGTTCAAAAGCATCAATTCTCAGTGCTTAGCCTTCTTTATGGTCCAGCTCTCACATCCGTACCTGACTACTGGAAAAACCCTAACTTTGACTGTAGGGACTTTTGTGGGCAAAGTGATGTCTCTATAGTTTTGCTTCTTGTAGATTAAATTATTAAAATTTAATAATTTTACGTTTGTTTTTGATGCTGTTCTTGATATTTTATTGCATTAGGAGTCCTTTCAAGTAGTTTTTAAAGTTTAGCTTATTCATCAGGAGATGTTTTCCATTTGGAAACCTGTGTCTTGGTTCAGTTCTGGGAAACTCTCAGCCACCACTATGGCCTGAATATTTGTTATCTTCATTCCAACACAGATGTTGAAACCCTAATCTCTGATGTAATGTAGTTTGTAGGGTGGGCCTTTGGTGGGTAATTGGGATTAGAATTGGTCATGAGGGTGAGTCAAGGATGTAATCAGTGTTCTTATGTAACCAGGAAGGGTTAATTTTGAATTCACAGTGGGTCTGCTCTGTGACTTCAATCCTTATCTTGCCAGTTTTGTTATTATAGGCATACATAGAGACACAGGCATACAGGGAGATAACCTGACTCTGCCCACCTGTGAAAGACTGTGACATTCTTAAATTCTTTGTGTGGCATATGGTGAGGCCCCCCTCACCCGCTGCTTACTGTGTGGCCCAAAAATTCACATTTGGGGAGGCGGGAATTGCAGACAGATGCAACATCTTTGTCTGTTGATATGACAGGAGGTATTCCATTTCACACCACCCATGAAATCACTGTAAGAAAGTGAAGCCACACCCCCCTGCCTGAGGCGTGCCATTCTCAGGCACATTTGCAAGGTGACATTTTACTTTCTTGCCTCACCACCTCTCCATCTTTGATCCATAAAAGAACCTGGCATCTAGGCTTGGACAAGATGGTTATTTTGAGGTGCTAGCCTGCCATCTTCTTGGTAAACCAGCTCTCGAATAAAGTCCCTTCTTTGACTTAACACCTCGTCTTGGATTTATTAGCTTATCATAAGGTGAGAAGAGAGAGCTTGGACTCTGTAACACCTATGCAGGCTAAGTTGCTTCAGTTGTGTCTGACTCTTTGCAACCCTACAGACTGTAGCCCTCTAGGCTCCTCCGTCCATGGGAGTCTCCAGGCAAGAATGCTGCAGTGGGTAAGCCATTCCTCTGCTAGGGGATCTTCCTGACCCAGGGATTGAACCTGCATCTCTTACATCTCTCGTGTCTCCTGCACCGGCAGGCGGGTTCTTCACCACTAGTGCCATCTCTGAAGCCCCAGTGACTTAAAGAGAAAGGAAAAAAAGACAAGAGCTCTCAGCCAAGTAAAGACAAGGAGGCAACCACCTGTGAGCCAGGAAGTGAGCCCTCGCCAAGCACCCAGTCACACCGGCACCCTCATCTCAGACCTGCAGCACCCAGAACTGTGAAAAATGCATGCTCACCAGGCACCTAGTCAGTGGTGCCCTGTTACCCGGCCAGTGGTTGAATGACAGCCATCACCCACACAATTGTCTCGGCTCCACTCTATCTCCTCTCTTCTTCTGGTTTCCATTTGAATAATCCTGATGGATCTAGAGCTCTTTTTTATGTTCTAATAGATTTTGAATACTTAATAAATCCCTGCAATCTTAACATCAAATATTGTAAAGGCAAAACAAAAGCTAGAGCAAAACTCCTTTTGCACCTGTTCTCCATTCATGTCGCTCCTATTCCTTCATTGTCATTAGGAATATTGGTACATATTGCTAACCATACACACGGCAGGCCGTAACTAATAACAATACATAAACATATGAGCAAAATTCTGCTGATAATATCATATTGTTGACTTAGGATAGCATTACCTCTTCCCCAGCCTGCTCCAAACAGCCATCAGAACAATGCAAAACCAGAATTTTATCAATATAGCTAGTAAGTGTGTGCTGTACTCGGTCACCTCAGTTGTGCCCTCTTTGCGACCCTGTGAACTAGAGCCCACCAGGCTCCTTCTTCTGTGGGTTCTCCAGGCAAGAACGCTGGAGTGGGTTGTCCTGCCCCCCTTCAGCCAGTCTTCCCAATCCAGGGATCAAACCTGCCTCTCTTGTGTCTCCTGCACTGGCAGATGATTCTTGTCCACTGGCGCCACCTGGAAGGCCCATGGCGAGTATACCAACATATACAGATTCCAGGTCAGTGCTTACCTATTTTCGGCTGCACTGCAGCCTCTAGGACCTTCATTTCCTGATCCGGATGGAACCCATTCCCCTTGCAGTGGAAGTGCAGAGTCCTAAACAATGGACTCGAAAGTCCCTAAAGATTTTAAACAAGAGGTAAGTGAGAAAGGAATCTGGCGAAGGTTTGTGGGGAAACATAAATAGAACCTAGTCTGTGGTTTTACAGAAGAGGTTTTAGAGGAGATGAAACAATTTCTTGTTTGATCCCCCCAAATCTACATAGATACATTGAATGTAATGCAAATAGCTAGATCTGTGCAGTGATAAAGCCTGAGCCACTCTCTGGGGAACCACTGGCAGTCAAGATGGTTCTATCTCCTCTCTTCTTCTGGTTTCCATTTGAATAATCCTGATGGATCTAGAGCTCTTTTTTATGTTCTAATAGATTTTGAATACTTAATAAATCCCTGCAATCTTAACATCAAATATTGTAAAGGCAAAACAAAAGCTAGAGCAAAACTCCTTTTGCACCTGTTCTCCATTCATGTCGCTCCTATTCCTTCATTGTCATTAGGAATATTGGTACATATTGCTAACCATACACACGGCAGGCCGTAACTAATAACAATACATAAACATATGAGCAAAATTCTGCTGATAATATCATATTGTTGACTTAGGATAGCATTACCTCTTCCCCAGCCTGCTCCAAACAGCCATCAGAACAATGCAAAACCAGAATTTTATCAATATAGCTAGTAAGTGTGTGCTGTACTCGGTCACCTCAGTTGTGCCCTCTTTGCGACCCTGTGAACTAGAGCCCACCAGGCTCCTTCTTCTGTGGGTTCTCCAGGCAAGAACGCTGGAGTGGGTTGTCCTGCCCCCCTTCAGCCAGTCTTCCCAATCCAGGGATCAAACCTGCCTCTCTTGTGTCTCCTGCACTGGCAGATGATTCTTGTCCACTGGCGCCACCTGGAAGGCCCATGGCGAGTATACCAACATATACAGATTCCAGGTCAGTGCTTACCTATTTTCGGCTGCACTGCAGCCTCTAGGACCTTCATTTCCTGATCCGGATGGAACCCATTCCCCTTGCAGTGGAAGTGCAGAGTCCTAAACAATGGACTCGAAAGTCCCTAAAGATTTTAAACAAGAGGTAAGTGAGAAAGGAATCTGGCGAAGGTTTGTGGGGAAACATAAATAGAACCTAGTCTGTGGTTTTACAGAAGAGGTTTTAGAGGAGATGAAACAATTTCTTGTTTGATCCCCCCAAATCTACATAGATACATTGAATGTAATGCAAATAGCTAGATCTGTGCAGTGATAAAGCCTGAGCCACTCTCTGGGGAACCACTGGCAGTCAAGATGGAGAGTCCCTCTATCCGGAGCCTCCATATGATGCGTGTGTGTGTGTGTGTGTGTGTGTGTGTGTGTGTGTATGTGTGTGTCTGCTTGCTAAGTCGTTTCAGCTGTGTCCAACTCTTGGTGGCCCTATCGATTGTAGTCCACCAGGCTCCTCTGTCCATGGAATTCTCCAGACAAGAATACTGGAGTGGGTTGCTATGGCCTCCTCCAGGGGATCTTCCCGACCCAGGGATTGAACCAACATCTCTTGGGTCTCCCACACTGGGAGGTGTGTTCTTTACCACTAGTGCCACCTGGGAAGCCTTGAGATCTTTCTGACCCAGGGATCAAACCTGCGTCTCTTGCATTGGCAGCAGGTTCTTTACCAGACCCAGTAACTGCATCTAAAACATCCATCAGACCCCCTGTCCCCGCAGTGGGGACAATGGACTCGAAATAGGGTCATGCTTAGGGGTCAGCACCAAAGTCCAAATGAGAAGGACAGAAATGTTTCTTGGAAACTTCACTTAATACCTTGTGAGCAATTTAGCAGCAAACACTGCTGTTTATAGTAATAATAATCTCCATTTCATCACTCATATTATTCTACTAACTTAAAACTTCCTGTTTTTATGGGAGAAAAAATATCTAGGGGAAGCCACTAATTGCTGCCAGTTAGCAGACTAGGGAAAACATGAAGCCAGGAATGTGTGAGTTTCAATTTGTCAGAATTCCAGGCTCTCTGTACAGACAGACATGGAAAATGCAGGCAATTAAGTAATTGTGGCAAAACCTTGTCTATCTTCTTTTCATTTGAGCTTCTGGCCAAGATAAACTTGAAAGGAAGAGTGTATGGGCTTGTAAAAGTGAATCAGAGGGTGGGGCTGAGAAAAGGGTGGTGCTAAAACTGCTAAAAATTACTCCTACAGTTAAGAGTTACCTAACTCAGCCACAGTCTCTTACTCAAGGAACCCACTGACAATTCTGCTCCAGTGGAAGAAACAAGGTATTGTGAATATTTCTTTGTTTAAAATGTTTATGTTTTCTTTCTTCATTGAACTGCCTAGATGAATAACAAATTATCAAGACCTCCACAGAACAGAAATAATAGTTGAGGCCATCCCCCCAAAATTCTGTGCAAGTCAGAGATTTATTCCTGAACTGGTTCAAAGATTGTGCTGGGAAAGGCTAAGCAGGAGAGCGCTTTCATTTCCAAAGATGTGAGAGAGGTGGTTTTACTATGAATTGTGAAATTATGAATGATATTTTTTCCAGTCACATTTTTGGATTTGCTACCTTTGTATCTGTCAACAGGGGCAAAAAGAAATAGGATATTCTCAGAATGATTGAACCAAAACCCTTCTATCCGTTTGGAAGAGTAGATTTGGCAACATGAACTTGATCTCACTCATTTGTGTAGGGAACTAATGATTTGACTCTCTATCCCCTACCCCTACCCAATTTCAAGTCTTGGCCATCATTCCAGGGGCCGTTAGCTTTCTTCTTTCATGGAATAATCAAGACTCTAACCTTACACTACATGCTCATCAGAAACTCTCCCAGACTACTAATTCCTTCAGAAATGACTTCAGGTAAACTCAGAAGTCCTGGGGGTGTGGAGAGGTCATTTTCTGACATGCATGACTCCACCAAGTAGGCAGTATTATCAGCACCCTGGGAAGGTCAGGAGGCCTTGACTGTCCTCTAAGAGGAAAGCAGAGCAGAGTCCTTCCTGCTCCCTCCTCCTGCTCACCATCACCCCTCCTTTCTCCCTCCTCTTTCGACCCCTTTTGTCACCCAATCCCTCCCTTTCACCATAAAACCTTAAAGGCAATAAAATATAGTGGCAAAAGGACTTGTATTTAGAGTCCAGAGACTGGGATTGCAATGATAGCTCTGCTGTTAGGTAGCTGTGCATGTTAGCACATTTTACCTCTCTGGGCCTTAGTTTCCTAGCAGATAAAATGAGACAATTTGATTAGGATTAGAAGATTCTTTCCAACACAGATTTGCTGGGAATATGTGTATCTATAATGAGACATTTTGATGAGTGATACTATTTTTTTCTTATTTTCATATTTCTTTTTTTTAAATTTTATTTAATTTTATTTTTTTTTAGAGCTTCCATTTTACTTTATTTTACTTTACAGTACTCTATTGGTTTTGGCATACATTGACATGAATCTGCCACGGGTGTACACGAACTCCCAAACATGAACCCCCCTCCCACCTCCCACCCCACATCATCCCTCCGGATCATCCCCATGCACCAGCCCCAGGCATCCTGCATCCTGCATCGAACATAGACTGGTGATTCGTTTCTTACCTGATAGTATACATATTTCAATGTTAAGCCTTTACAGACTGAGATATTACATATTTTACATAAATGTATGGATACTGATATATGGATTAGGAAATGACAACCCACTCCAGTATTCTTGTCTGGAAAATTCCATGGACAGAGGAACCTGGTAGACTACAATCCATGGGGTCACAAAGAGTCAGTCACGACTGAGCAACTGAGCAGGCATACTGATGCATCTATATTTCTCCTGGAAACTGCAAAAGAGCAATTCGTTCTGAAAAGGGCACACTTGGTTTTTGATCTAGACTTTGGTCTTATTTATAGGCTCCTCTGAAAAGATCACGCTCCATCCCTTGAGTGGATGTTATTTCATGAGAATTTCATCCCCAAATTCTGCATCTTTCAGGAATCACTGTTAATGCTGGCTTAGCATTTCGGTACTCTTTTTTAAAGACAAGAATTTTCCTCTTGTATGTTCTAGGCTGCATCTGATATACTAATGATGATATTAATGAGAGAGTTAATGAAGCTGAAGAGAACTGTCTATTAACTTTCCACAAGAAAGTAACTCTTTTGTCAGAGAGAATTATCATTTTCAGGAATTTGCTATTAGTATCTAAACTCTAGAATATTCATAAATCACAGGTAGAAAAATAAAAGTCTTCAGCCTTAAAATAATAATTTCTCCTCTCTTCCCTTCATGGTGATTATGCTTTGGCCATGGAGCCAAGCATTTTCCATATGAAAAATTCATGAGTTCTTAAAAGAGAACGCTTAGGGGACTTCCCAGTGGTCTAGTGGCTAACAGTCTATGCTGCCAAAGCAGAGGACCCGAGTCTAATGCCTGTTCAGGGAACTAGACTCCACATGCTGCAAATAAGACCCGGTGCAGCCAAATAAGGAAATTAAAGACTAAAAGATAAAGCTCAATATATAGGTAGTAAACAAAACATCGTTTAAAGGGATATAGCTCTAAAGAAAACAGGGAGCTTATTTCTAAGATGGCACTGGATCTGTCAGGGGAAAGTGCTTATATGTAAATTTCAAACATTTTATGAAGGTATAGAGTTATTACAAAACAAGAGTTGTTACTTTTTTCATTTAATAAAATAGTGTTAGCCTAGAATTATCATCAGCTTCTGCAATAGGTAGAAGCTATGACTAGAGATGATTTAAGGGCTGAGAAGTTGTTTGGTTAAGGGTAAGCCTAGGACTAGGAGGTGTTTCAACAGTATCACTGTTAATTCAAGTCATGAAAAAATCAAGACTGTGTCTGCACATATCTCTCCCCTGATTCAACCATTTAGCTAGAGAGATCTTCTGACTCCTCTAAAGTTCTCATTCTGGGTTTCTCAGAGGGCCAGATGATATCAGTGTAAGACTAAGTTCTATACAATACTCACTCAACCTAGGAATTTGGTTTATTCTAAATTATTTAATCAGTTTGAGAAATTATTTGGCTATAAAATGACCATAGATTGAACTCACTATTTCTTTGATAGCAATCCAGTTTTTAAAAACTTAAGTGAGAATATCAGGGTGATTAGAGGTGAAATTTAGAAGCTGAATACAATATTTTTAAAAATGAGAAAGCTTGAGTTCCTTTGTTCATTATGATTGGTTTCAGGAGGTCCCAAGTGAGTGAGAATAAAGACAAGAGAGTATCGACTTCTTTACTTCTCTATAAGCATTTCTACTAGGTTGTGAAAGTTTCAGGTTTAAATAGGGTTAAAAAAATGATGACTAGAACCTTAACTATAAACACTCTAAATAAAAAATAAATAAATATTTGGAAGTTTCCATTTTGTACAAAGTCCTGAGCTGGGTGCTAGCAGATGCACAAAGCAGAGTAAGAAAATTTTGCTCTCAGGGAACTTATTCTAGAGATGAAAAGATACGAACATGAAAACAGAACTAGCAACGTGATAAGCACCAGGCAAGTGGCAAAAGCTGCGTTATGGGACTTTGGTGGTGGACACGCTCCTGTGACCCCAAAGTTCAGAAAAAGCATCCAGAGGAAAAGGTCTGGAGCAGAGTTGGGTTTCATCTTATTATGAAGGAAGATAAAGGCTCTCCATGAACCAGGATACCATCTATCAAGGTGCAAACGGGTAAACAAGGTTAAAAAGTATAAAAATAGGAATGAAAGATAAGTGAGAAAAACTGCAAAGTCAGAAAGGTGTGTAATTATTCCTCATTTACTGGTAAAGCCAGCAGGTATGTGGCATATTGAAAAGAAGCACTTGGCTGATTCTACTACAACTTATAAAGTCTGGAATTTCAACAGGGAGACCCAGCTGACCAGAATCCAGGTGTCCTCTCAGGTGCTTCAGCTCTAGAGTTTGAGGGAGTCCTCTTACACTCTCTGGACTTCAGTTTTCTAAGATTTAAAACAATACTGGAATTATGTTCATTCAGCTCTTAGGAGGGCATAAATACAGATACATAGATTATTGTTGTTGTTTAGTTGCTAAATCATGTCTGACTCTTTGCAACCCATGAACTGTAGCCTACCAGACTCCCCTGTCCATGGGATTTCCTAGGCAAGAATGCTGGAGTAGGTTGCCATTTCCTTCTCCAGGGGCTTTTCCTGACCCAGGGACTGAACCCATGTCTCTTGCATTGGCAAGCCAATTGTTTACCACTGAGCCACCAGGGAAGCCCCATATAGATTGTTACATAGGTCATTATGTATATAATCAGGTTGGATAATACGTTCTTTTGTCATTTCAGTGAAGGGTGATAGAAAAGATAATTGTATAAGCCAAAAAATCCACTTACAAAAGTAAAATAAATGGAAACGATTATTAATATGTTCTTTAACTCTGCTTTATTTTTCTTAGATCTTCCCAATGGACTCTCTAGCAAAATCTATCAACCAATTTGCTCTGGAGTTTAGTAAAAAGCTAGCTGAATCTGCTGAGGGTAAAAATATCTTCTTTTCTCCCTGGGGGATCTCAGCCTCCTTGGCCATGGTGTATTTGGGCACCAGAGGGACCACTGCAGCCCAAATGGCCCAGGTGAGTAAGAAAGGTCACCTCTTCTCTGTTGGCTTAAAATGAAATGCTTTTACTTGGCTTTCACCTTCATTCCTCTCCTGGAACCCAAATACTCCACATTTTATAATCATGTCTTCTAAGACACACACATTTTCCAGACCTTAAAGAATAAGGCTGAGAAAGTGAATCAACAAACAACTGTTTCTAGGAAAGCTATTTAAGAACCTGTGTTCTCTGGCAAAATCAGATGGAGACATGAGGTTATCAAGTTTGGTTCAATGTTAAAAGTTTTTAACATTTTGATTAAAATATTTCAAGAGAGCCATGGCTCAAACTTTAATAGAGTCAGTCATCATCTTTCTAATCTTGGAAGGATTTTCTTAAAAACACAAATAGAGGACTTCTTTGGTGGCCCAGTGGTTAAAATCTGCTTGCCAGGGCAGGGGACATGGTTTGATCCCTGCTCGGGGAAGATCCCACAGGCTGCAGGGCAACTACTGTAGCCTGTGGGCCTAGAGCCTAGGCTCCAAAGCAAGGGAAGTCCCACTCTGAGAGCAGCCTTCAGGCGCTTCAAATAAAGAAAGCCCGCGTGCCCACGCAAAGCAGCAAAGACCCAGCACAGTCAAAAATAAATAAACAAAATAATAAATTGATTTTAAAAGACACAAATAGAAAAATCAGGTGAAATCTGTTTCTCATGCTTTGTTTGGTTGTTACTTTGGTCAGTCCCTGCTTGTCTGGGTGAATCTAACGAATACATGAAGAACATTAAAATAGTAGAACAGTATTACTGTTTGTTTCCAAGGCAAACCATTCAATATCACAGTGATCTACATCTATGTCCCAACCACTAATGCTGAAGAAGCTGAGGTTGAGTGGTTCTATTAAGACCTTCAAGACCTTCTAGAACAAACACCCCAAAAGATGTCCTTTTCATTATAGGAGATGGGAATGCAAAAGTAGGAAGTCAAGAGATACCTGGAGTAACAGGCAAATTTGGCCTTGGAGTACAGAATGAAGCAGGACAAANTAATGCTGAAGAAGCTGAGGTTGAGTGGTTCTATTAAGACCTTCAAGACCTTCTAGAACAAACACCCCAAAAGATGTCCTTTTCATTATAGGAGATGGGAATGCAAAAGTAGGAAGTCAAGAGATACCTGGAGTAACAGGCAAATTTGGCCTTGGAGTACAGAATGAAGCAGGACAAAGGCTAACAGAGTTTCCAACAACACAAGAGAAGACTCCACACATGGACATCACCAGATGGTCAACACCAAAATCAGATTGATTATATTCTTTGCAACCAAAGATGGAGAAGCTCTATACAGGCAGCAAAAACAAGACCGGGAGCTGACTGTGGTTCAGATCATGAACTCCTTATTGCCAAATTGAGACTTAAATTGAAGAAAGTAGGGAAAACCACCACACCATTCAGGTATGACATAAATCAAATCCCTTACAATTATACAGTGGAAGTGAGAAATAGATTTAAGAGACTAGATCTGATAGACAGAGTGCCTAATGAACTATAGACGGAAGTTCGTGACAGTGTATAGGAGGCAGGGATCAAGACCATCCCCAAGAAAAAGAAATGCAAAAAGGCAAAATGGTTGTCTGAGGAGGACTTACAAATAACTGAGAAAAGAAGAGAAGCTAAAGGCAGAGGAGAAAAGTAAAGATATACACATTTGAATGCAGAGTTCCAAAGAATAGGAAGGAGAGATAAGAAAGCCTTCCTCAGCAATCAGTGCAAAGAAATAGAGGAAAACAATAGAATGGGAAAGACTAGAGATCGCTTTAAGAAAATTAGAGATACCAAGGGAACATTTCATGCAAAGATGGGCTCAATAAAGGACAGAAATGGTCTGGACCTAACAGAAGCAGAAGATATTGAGAAGAGGTGGCAACAATACACAGAAGAACTGTACAGAAAAGATCTTCATGACCCAGGCAATCACGATGGTGTGGTCACTCACCTAGAGCCAGGCATCCCGGAAAGAGAAGTGAAGTGGGCCTTAGGAAATATCGCTATCAACAAAGTAGTGAAGGTGACGGAATTCCAGTTGAGCTATTTCAAATCCTGGAAGATGATGCTGTGAAAGTGCTGCACTCAATATAACAACAAATTTGGAAAACTCAGCAGTGGCCACAGGACTGGAAAAGGTCAGTTTTCATTCCAATCTCAAAGAAACACAATGCCAAAGAATGCTCAAACTACCACACAATTGCATTCATCTCACATGCTAGCAAATAATGCTCAAAATTCTCCAAGCCAGGCTTCAACAGTATGTGAACTTCCAGATGTTCAAGTTGAATTTAGAAAAGGCAGAGGAACCAGAGATCAAATTGCCAGCATTTGCTGGATCATGGAAAAAGCAAGAGAGTTCCAGAAAAACATCTATTTCAGCTTTATTGACTACGCCAAGCCTTTGACTGTGTGGATCAGAACAAATTGTGGAAAATTCTAAAAGAGATGGGAATACCAGACCACCTGACCTGCCTCCTGAGAAATCTACATGCAGGTCAAGAAGCAACAGTTAGAACTGGACATGGAATCGAGAAAGGAGTATGTCAAGGCTGTATACTGACTTTATTTTTTTTTGGCTCCAAAATCACTGCAGATGGTGACTGCAGCCATGAGATTAAAAGACGTTTGCTCCTTGGAATGAAAGCTATGATCAACCTAGTCACGTTAGTCACTCAGTCATGTCTGACTCTTTGGGACCCCAGGACTGTAGCCCACTAGGCTCCTCTGTCCATGGACTTCTCCAAGCAAGAATACTGAAGTGGGTTGCCACTTCCTTCTCCAGGGGATCTTCGCAAGTGAGGGATAGAAAATGGTTCTCCCGCACTGCAGGCCGACTCTTTACCCACTGAGCCACCAGGGAAGCCCATGATCAACCTAGACAGCATATTAAAAAGCAGAGGCATTATTTTGCCAACAAAGGTCCATTTAGTCAAAGCTATGGTTTTTTATTTTTAATTTTTGGGCTTCCCTGGTGGCTTAGATGGTAAAGTGTCTGCCTGCAATGCAGGAGACCTGGGTTCAATCCCAGGGTTGGAAAGATCCCCTGGAGGAGGAAATGGCAACCCACTCCAGCACTCTTGCCTGGACAATCCCATGGACGGAGGAGCCTGGTAGGTTACAGTCCATGGGGTTGCAGAGAGTTGGACACGACTGAACAACTTCAGTATGGTTTTTCCAGTAGTTGTGTATGGATGTGAGAATTGGACTATAAAAAAACTGAGCACCAAAGAATTGTGTTTTTGAACTGTGATGTTGGAGGAGACTCTTGAGAGTCCCTTGGATTTCAAGGAGATCCAACCAGTCCATCCTAAAGGAGATCAGTCATTGGATAGTCATTGGAAGGACTGATGCTGATGCTGAAGCTCCAATATTTTGGCCACCTGATGCGAAGAACTGACTCATTTGAAATGACCCTGATGCTGGGAAAGATTGAAGATGGGAGGAGAACAGCAGGACAGAAGATGAGATGGCTGGATGGCATCACCTATTTGATGAACATGAGTTTGAGCAAGCTCCGGGAGTTGGTGATGGACAGGGAAGCCTGGCATGCTGCAGTCCATGGGGTCACAAAGAGTCAGACATGACTGGGTGACTGAACTGAACTGATTACTGTATGAGCAGTTAATTTGGTGTCAGCATTCTCAAATCACAGTGTTCCTATGTATGTGTAGCCTTATACAGCAAAGTGAAAGTGAAAGACGTTCAGTAGTGTTATTCCTTTCTGTGAGCTGCATCCAGGATGCATGTGGGAGATATAATTAAAGTGTCTTTTTCTCGGACAATTTAATGGAAACACAGAGTCCACACCCTTCCTGTGAATTTTCACATAAATGCTGGGTGAACACAAAGACTCTGAGCCTATCGTCAGATTATGGTTGGCAGTGAGAACTGATGGGGTAGGCAATGGCACCCCACCCCAGTACTCTTGCCTGGAAAATCCAATGGACGGAGGAGCCTGGTGGGCTGCAATCCATGGGGTCGCTAACAGTCGGACAGACTGAGCGACTTCACTTTCACTTTTCTCTTTCATGCATTGGAGAAGGAAATGGCAACCCACTCCAGTATTCTTGCCTGGAGAATCCCAGGGATGGGGGAGCCTGGTGGGCTGCCGTCTATGGGGTCACACAGAGTCAGACATGACTGAGGTGACTTAGCAGCAGCAGCAGCAGCAGTGAGAACTGAAGCACTTAAGTAGAAAAAAACAACAGGGCAGATAATTAGGGCAATATTGGCTTTTTCCAGATAATTTTCCAGAATCCAATATCCAGAACCCAAAATCCAGTATTGGGTTTTGCTTAAATTGGCTAAATGATGCACTTAATTGAATACTTAGCTTTCTTCTCAAAACAATGATAGATAAAAATGAACCATGGAAAACATGAGAATTTACATCGAAGGGTTTTCCCAGTGTTATTGTCAATGTCCAATGCAAAGTATTAAAGTAAAGAGACTAACAACTTAAATTCAACTAAAAATTTATTTAAAAGCAGCTCTTGACTTACTCTGTTAGTCCAGGTATTACACCATTTAAGTCAAATCAGAGCTCCCTTGATTCATTAATCATATGTTCTGCAGCTATGGGAATGACTGGCTTGTAGTTACTGATGTGTATTTCGAATGATCACATCTCTGCAAAATGTGCTCATGTATTGCCTTTTTATTGAAATTATAGGTTCTTCAAGTTAGCAGAGACCAGGACAGCAAATTTTGTCCTGACAGTGAAAAGAAAAGGAAAATGGTATGTCTTGTATTTCAATATCCATTTGATAATTAAGGAGAAGGTACTTTTAGCATTTTTTTTTTTAGTGGTTAAATAAAACAACTTTGAATAGGTAATTTTTCTTAGAAAAAGATATTAAAACTATAGGAAAATTTTAAAGCTAACAATGTCTACATTTTTTGAAAGAGTTATATTCTTTCCCCTTATCTCTCCCCTTTCTTTTCCTTCAAAACTATTTCACTTTCAACCTCGTTCTTATTTTTGCAAACTAAGTATAAAGAAAATTACACCTCAACAACGTTTATATCCTGCACTAAAAATACCAAAGAAAAAAATTTACCTACCATACAATTGATTTCATGATTAGTTCATGAACATGAAATCATTTCTTTTATTCTAAATTGTTCATATACATGTGTTTCTTTTTCAACATTTTTATTTGACCAATTTATTTTCTTTGAAAGGAATTCAATGTGGGCAAGCCTGAAGAAATATACTCTGATTTCCAGACGTTTATTTCAGAAATCAACAGTTCCAGCCACGCTTGCATACTTAAAACAGCCAACAGGATCTACGGGGAGAAAACGTATCCATTTCACAAGGTAAGTGCAAACCTCTTATAGTAAGTTGATGGGAAAGAAAGAGCCGTGTGAAACCAATCAAACACTTCGTACTTTTCTACAGGGATCCTAGGGACAATCTTTATAGGATGTCTGTGGTTAGTTTTTCTGATAAGCATTTAAACTGACCAATGTGTCAAGCTGTGAAGGAAACCAGCAATGTATCCCACATCGCATCTAGTGATCAGAATTTTATGCCCAGAATAAAGGGGTACAGCCCACTAACACGCATAGAAATGTGGTTTACATAAGCCCTGGGCCAACATTTGTTTCATGGGAAATAGAACAACGGATCTAGAGTAGTTCCATATGGTGAGTCTGAAGGAGCAGAGGGTGGCATGATCATCAGAGGGTGACTGGAGACTCTGTCCTCAAGAGCAAAGCTGACTTTAGGATCAGATAAATCGCTTCACATCATGACTTTAGAAATCATTCTTTACATGCAGTTAAGTCAACTTCTCTTCTCTGATGGTTGAGATGCGGATCCTCAGAGGAGTCAACCCTACATCTGGCCAAACGTTTAGTTCTTCCTGTTTGTCTGTCCCATTCTTTCGCACGTTTCAGAAAAGAGCCGGAAGACCCAGGTGCCCAGTGGGTAAGAAGTAAAGAAACTGAATAGGGTAGAAGGATAGCAATAGGAAAAGTCAAGCTGTACAGTGGCGAAGACTCCTGGGAATAAGACCCCACATGCCACATGGCACATATGTATATACGGACGTGGGGGCTCCAGAGCTGAGGGGGGCAGGCCTTCCTCCCACACCTGCAGCTCTGCGTGGCTGGTCCGCATCCAGCTGCGTTTACACAGGGGAGCTTAGTTTTTAACCATAGCCGGAGTATGGAAAGACTGAAGAAGAAAATGGGGTGTGAGTTTGCAATTATCCATCTAGCTGGACTCTTTTTTCCCCCGATAATCTAAATAAACTTGATTTCTCAGCTTTGGTAAAAAAAAAAGTCTACAAAAGGAGATTTTACCTATATCTTCCAGAAATATTTAGAAGATGTGAAAACATATTTTGGTGCAGAGCCACAGTCTGTGAACTTTATGGGAGCTTCTGACCAAATCAGAAAGGAGATCAACTCTTGGGTTGAAAAACAGACTGAGGGTAAGCTTTCTCCAAGGTGATCACCAGTGTATTTTTGAAAAGTATCACTTTATCATTTTGAATTGTGTTATGAGTTAAGTATAAGTATTTGCATTTCTTAAATAGAACTGTGGGCATATTCTAATTATTCAGAACATTTATTTTATTCTAAGTCTTATCTAAAACAGATAAGACAACCATTTTATTAATACCAAGTAAACAAGAGAATGATCAGATTCTAGTAGTTCCAAAGAGGGCTCTAGAGAAATGCAAAAAGTTTTGGAATACTGATGCACATGCGGTTTCTAAAGAAAAGTGGCTGCTAATGAATAATTAAAGTGCAGCATTAAATATACCATATAGCCTTAAGTAAGTTCCAGAATGAGGTCATATGGTAGAGCAGGCTTAGAATACAGTAACTACCCTAGTAACAGGGTAGAAGTTTGCTGTTGCTGTTGTGGCTCAGTTGCTAAGTCGGGTCTGGCTCTTTTTGACCTCGTGGACTGCAGCACACCAGCCTTTCCTGTCCTTCACCATCTCCCAGAGTTTGCCCAGATTCATGTCCAAAAAAGATAGTTTATCTCTGACCTAATCGTCACAGGATAGATAAGCATTCTGTTCCCAGAGGCCTTCCAGAGAGACAGCCTGTGTGTTAGTGCTGCGTCGTCAAGATGTGGCTTTTATGTTTGTCTAAGATGATTCTTGGGCTGCCCTGCTTGCTCAGCTGTAAAGAGCCATGTGCCAGTAAAGTAGATTCAGGTTCATTCCTTGGGCTGGGGAGGTCTCCTGGAGAAGGAAATGGCAACCCACTCCAGTATTCTTGCCTGGAGAATTCCATGGATAGGGGAGCCTGGCAGNTTCTTGGGCTGCCCTGCTTGCTCAGCTGTAAAGAGCCATGTGCCAGTAAAGTAGATTCAGGTTCATTCCTTGGGCTGGGGAGGTCTCCTGGAGAAGGAAATGGCAACCCACTCCAGTATTCTTGCCTGGAGAATTCCATGGATAGGGGAGCCTGGCAGGCTACAGTCCATGAGGTCACAGAGTGGACTGAGATTGTGCACACAGGAGATGATTCTTAACACTTGTCAGTTTCACAGTCAGCAGGAAATAGGGAAGATAAAGCCTCTTTGCTTTTAAGTGACTGCCCTGAAACTTTCACACATCAATTCCACTTATATCCCAAACTTGGGAACATGGCATACATTATGCTCTGGTGACCATTTTGTCTTAGCTTGCCTGGGAATTTCCTGGCTTTATTTTCTGAAAGTCTCTTAGTCCTGGACAAACTGAGATAGACAGTTACCTGGACTTGTAGTAAAAGATGAATCTCAACTCCTTAAGCTGATATAGAAGCTCAGTGTGACCACTGGGTCTTGCCTGTCTCTCCACTCCAACTCTTATCATTCTCTGACTCAAAATTAATGCTCAGGAATTTCAAGAGGCACGGAATCCCAGAAGATTCCTGTGCTACTTCACAACCCCACACATTTACTCCTGTGTCCCCTCAATCAGAAACTGCCCCTCTCCTGCCACTCCCAGCCCCTTCATGGCCACTGGATAACAACTCAGGGCCTGCCTCAGACAAAGAGCTTTCCTCCTTGCTCTCAAAGCCTCTTTGGGAACATTTACTTTGACACTCACCACACTGTTCCTAAAACTAACAGTTGTTCAGTTGTTCATTGAAGTCCCTGCCTCTCCCACTAGATTCAAAGAACTAAGTGCAATCAGTTCAGTTCAGTTCAGTCGCTCAGTCATGTCTGACTCTTTGCGACCCCATGAATCGCAGCACACCAGGCCTCCCTGTCCATCACCAACTCCCGGAGTTCACCCAAACTCACGTCCATCGAGTTGGTGATGCCATCCAGCCATCTCATCCTCTGTCCTCCCCTTCTCCTCCTGCCCCCAATCCCTCCCAGCATCAGAGTCTTTTCCAATGAGTCAACTCTTCGCATGAGGTGGCCAAAATACTGGAGTTTCAGCTTTACCATCATTTCTTCTAAAGAACACCCAGGACTGATCTCCTTTAGAATGGACTGGTTGGATCTCCTTGCAGTCCAAGGGACTCTCAAGAGTCTTCGGCATCAACTCCTTGGCGCTCAGCTTTCTTCACAGTCCAACTCTCACATCCATACAGTGCAATAACACTACTTTATTTGAGTTTCTGCTATAAATCACTAAATAATAATAGCCTTGCTCACGGTAGTTGTTCAGAACATTAATGTTTATTGAAGTGAATTGAGGAAGCTGGCAGCCGTAAATTCTCAATTCTTATTTCACTGAACTAGTGACTCAGAGGAGAAGGCAATGGCAACCCACTCCAGTACTCTTGCCTGGAAAATCCCAGGGACAGAGGAGCCTGGTAGGCTGCAGTCCTTGGGATCGCTAAGAGTCGGAGACGACTGAGCAACTTCACTTTCACTTTTCACTTTCATGCATTGGAGAAGGAAAGGGCAACCCGCTCCAGTGTTCTTGCCTGGAGAGTCCCAAGGATGGCAGAGCCTGGTGGGCTGCCGTCTATGGGGTCGCACAGAGTCAGACATGACTGGAATGACTTAGCAGCAGCAGCAGCATTGACTCAGAAGCCATGCTGAGTCAGGAGTGACTGTTTTTCCTAACTTATGCCTGATTTGGATTCATCCAAATGTGAGTCTGGTTTGAGAATTATAAATTAGCCTGTATTTGCAGAAAGAAACTACTTGCATGGTTCCAGTTCATGTGAGAACCAAATGCGGTTGTGCAGGCAAAGGCACATTGAAACGGACAACACAGACTCAGCGTAGTGGCTGTGCTGTTACTCAGTCGTGTCCGACCCTTTGCGACCCTGTGGACTGTGGCCCGCCAGGCTCCTCGGTCCATGGGGTTCTCCAGGCAAGAATGCTGGGGTGGGTTGCTGCCGGGGTCCAGCCCCGGTGGATCCAGGGAATTCGAAGGTGGGGACGGACGGCGTCCTTGGAAAATACATAATTAATTACAGGTAGAGAGATTAGAAATGGATAGTGTAGTAGGAAATATTAGTGGAGAAAAAGAGGCTGAATAACTTGGTTTACACGGAATAGCATCCATGCTCCAGATGGGAATTCAGCTGGAAAAACGAGGTAAAAAAGAACGACATGGGGGAGTCAGTCTTTCCAGAAACTGAACCCATTTCTTTATTTTTCAGGTTTTCTTATATACCTTTTGTTACATATAGGGATGAATACAGAGTCACGTGGGGGTCAGCAGTCCTGACCTTTATCAAAGTCAGGTGCTTTACATGAAAAAAGGTCTTAGGGGTTTTTACATCATCTTCT
>SJYX01014103.1:86050-105128 GCA_006410675.1 Oreotragus oreotragus
CTCCTGGCAATCTTGATTCCAGCTTGTGCTTCTTCCAGCCCAGCGTTTCTCATGATGTACTCTGCATAGAAGTTAAATAAGCAGGGTGACAATATACAGCCTTGATGTACTCCCTTTCCTATTTGGAACCAGTCTGTTGTTCCATGTCCAGTTCTAACTGTTGCTTTCTGACCTGCATACAGGTTTCTCAAGAGGCAGGTCAGGTGGTCTGGTATTCCCGTCTCTTTTAGAATTTTCCAGTTTATTGTGATCCACACAGTCAAAGGCTTTGGCATAGTCAATAAAGCAGAAATAGATGTTTTTCTGGAACTCTCTTCCTTTTTTGATGATCCCAGCGGATGTTGGCAATTTGATCTCTGGTTCCTCTGCCTTTTCTAAAACCAGCTTGAACATCAGGGAGTTCACGGTTCACGTATTGCTGAAGCCTGGCTTGGAGAATTTTGAGCATTACTTTGCCAGCATGTGAGATGAGTGCAATTGTGCGGTAGTGTGAGCATTCTTTGGCATTGCCTTTCTTTGGGATTGGAATGAAAACTGACCTTTTTCAGTCCTGTGGCCACTGCTAACTTTTTCAAATTTGCTGACATAGTGAGTGTAGCATTTTAACAGCATCATCTTTTAGGATTCAAAATAGCTCAACTGGAATTCCATCACCTCCACTAGCTTTGTTTCTAGTGTTGCTTCCTAAGGCCCACTTGACTTCACATTCCAGAATGTCTGGCTCTAGGTGAGTGATCACACCATCGTGATTATCTGGGTTGTGAAGATCTTTTTTGTACAGTTCTTCTGTGTATTCTTGCCACCTCTTCCTAATATCTTCTACTTCTGTTAGGTCCATACCATTTCTGTCCTTTATTGAGCCCATTTTTGCATGAAATATTCCCTTGGTATCTCTGATTTTCTTGAAGAGATCTCTAGTCTTTCCCATTCTATTGTTTCCCTCTATTTCTTTGCACTGAACACTGAGGAAGGCTTTCTTACCTCTCCTTGCTATACTTTGGAACTCTGCATTCCAATGCGTATATTTTCCCTTTTCTCCTTTGCTTTTCATGTCTCTTCTTTTCATAGCTATTTGTAAGACCTCCTCAGACAGCCATTTTGCCATCTTGCATTTCTTTTTCTTAGGAATGATCTTGATCCTTGTCTCCTGTACAATGTCACGTATGTCCGTCCAGAGTTCATCAGGCCCTCTTTTGTCAGATCTAGTCCCTTAAATCTATGTCTCACTTCCACTGTATAATCATAAGGGATTTGATTTAGGTCATACCTGAATAGTCTAGTGGTTTTCCCCACTTTCTTCAATACTCTCCCTCAAATACATAGCCTAAATATTATCTTGAGGAAGCATCAGAAACATCTGAGCTGAGAGCCAAGCATTCTAAATTTTTTTTTTTTTTTTTTTCAAAAACATCAAGGTCATGAAAGACAAAGAATGAATGTGAAACTGCTTTGGCTTAAAGAGGACTAAGAGGAAAAGCAGCTAAGAGGAAATGGATCAATTTCTAATCAAGAAAAAAAGGGCACTATTGGAACAACAGATGAAATAATTGAAACAGGGGATGCCTCTTGTGGTCCAGCGGGGCTGGGGCTTTGCCTCCAAAACATGGGGTATGGGTTTGACCCCTGGTTGGGGAGCTAAGATATCACATGACTTGTGGCCCAAAAATGAAAACATAAAACAGAAACAGTATTGTAGTAAATGCAGTGAGGACTTTAAAAATGGTCTACATAAAAATTGTTTTTGAGAAGAAGTCTAAATAGATCTGTTAATATTAATAGTATTCTATCAATACTGACTTCCTGGTTTGAATTTTTATGGGTATAAGATGTTACCATTTAACAGTATTTCATAATCATCAGTTTTATAAGCATGGCATTTCACCAGGACATAACTATATCATTTGGAATCTGTCCCTTTGCTTTTGTAGGAAAAATACTGAATCTCCTACCTGATGATGCTGTGGACCCTACAACCAAAATGGTTCTGGTGAATGCCCTTTACTTTAAAGGAGTCTGGGAACATCAATTCTTAGTCCAAAATACCATAGAAAAGTCATTCAAAATAAACAAGGTAGGAACTTGTTAATAACCAGTGTGTATTTTATAAGACATTGCAAATGAAATTCTATTTTAAATTCATTCTGTCTGAATATATGTTCCTGTAAACTGTGGCTCTTTACTCAGGCAGGGATGACTGACCTAAAAGCCCCAGTTTCATCCCACTTGGACATTACCTTTTCATAAACAGACCATGCACATATTTTATCACTCACCTCTTGCTGCGATTATGGTAGAGTAGGTAAGGTAGTTACTGCATTTACTTTTCAGGTTAGAAATGCAGTGGGGCGAAGTGACTGGATTCATTTCAGGTTTATTTGCTTTGGTTTCTCTGGTCAATAGAGGAACCAACCATTAAATGTCCGGTGTTGGGGTGTGTGTGTGTTACTTGCTTTTTGTGACCCCACAGACTGTAGCCTGCCAGGCTCCCCTTTCTATGGGAGTGTCCTGGCAAGAATACTGGAGTGGGTTGCCATTTCCTCCTCCAGGGGATCTTCCCGACCCAGGAATCGAACCTGGGTCTCCTGTGTCTCCTGCAGTGGCAGGCAGATGCTTTGCCACTGAGCCACTGGGGAAGCCCCAAGTGCCTCGAGCTGTGCCTCAGTTAGAAGGGTGCCAGAACCACGATTCCCCGCTCTTCACTTACTAGTTCTGTCCTTGTTCTAGTAAACTAGGACTATCTTACACCAAACTGTTACTTTTCCAGAAGAAAAAGAAATAAAAAACATTTTAAAATTTCATCTCTTTCTTTAAGTTTTCTCTCTGGGCTGGCACACAGAGCATTTGTTTTTGTAGTAGGAACTTACTTCAGCAACAAGGGAGATGAACAGAAGGTCACAGATACACCCAAGGGCTGGGATGTGGATGGGCCTTGAGACTTGAATGGAAACTAGGGTTCAAGTACTGTCAGGATTCATTCTCTATCTTCTCAACTCTGTTTCTCCCATCCTTCTTTCAATCTGCAGACTGATCTCCATTCTAGAGATGAGTTTGATAGGCCACATTCCAAATTCTTAGGTAAAGAACTGACTGGCCAAAGTTTGTGAAAATGTGTTAGTCCTGAGTGGATTATCTCACTTAGACACTGCTGCTGATGACATATAGCTGTAACAATATGTTGTGTGCAATAGGCAATTTTCAGATAATCTGTGGAGAAAAGATGTAGAAAGGACTGAATTTATAATCCAACAGGCTAACTGGAAATAAGCTGGATAGTTACTTGGCTTAATGAAACCACTAGAAATTTTCAGCTGCAAGTGTTAGAAAAGCATTCCAAACTAGCTCCAGTGACATGAGAATTATATTAGTGTTAGCTCAAGGGCTTCCCTGATGGCTCAGGAGTAAAGAATCCACCTGCCAATGTGGGAGATGTGGGTTCGATCCCTCAGTCAAGAAGATCCTCTGGAGAAGTAAATACCTCCAGTATTCTTGTCTGGGAAATCCCATGGACAGAAGACAATGGCGGGCTATAAAGAGTCAGACACGAATAAGAGATTAAACAACATCAAAGAAACTAAGAGGAACCAGGAGTGGGGCCTTTAGAGTCTCAAACATAATCTTTCCTCTCTGCCTCTACGCTTGAGCCATCATTATTGGCCTCATTCTCTAATATTAAGGCTGGAGTTTATCCATATGACCAGGGAATATGACTGCCCTTTATTCTAGCTTCACAACTCTACTGTTAATACAAAGAGAGTCTTGGCTGTCAGCTCTAACAGAATTCTCCAAAAGAACACTCTGATTGGTCCCACCCGTATGCTTATCTTTGAGACAATCATTTCAACACAGAGCATCCTGAGTGAACAGCCATGGTCACGAGGCTACTACCTTAGCAGAAAGGTAGGGCTTTGTGACTGACATTTAGCACCACATAGAGTGGATAAATAAAAAGTATCAGTTCAGTTCAGTCGCTCAGTCGTGTCCAACTCTTTGCGACCCCATGAATCGCAGCACGCCAGGCCTCTCTGTTCATCACCATCTCCCGGAGTTCACTAAGACTCAAGTCCATCGAGTCCGTGATGCCATCCAGCCATCTCATCCTCGGTCATCCCCTTCTCCTGCCCCCAATCCCTCCCAGCATCAGAGTCTTTTCCAATGAGTCAACTCTTCGCATGAGGTGGCCAAAGTACTGGAGTTTCAGCTTTAGCATCATTCCTTCCAAAGAAATCTCAAGGTTGGATCTCCTTGCAGTCCAAGGGACTCCCAAGAGTCTTCTTCAACACCACAGTTCAAAAGCATCAATTCTTCGGTGCTCAGCCTTCTTCACGGTCCGACTCTCACATCCATACATGACCACAGGAAAAACCATAGCCTTGACTAGATAGACCGTAGTCGACAAAGTAATGTCTCTGCTTTTGAATATCCTATCTAGGTTGGTCATAACTTTTCTTCCAAGTAGCAAGCATCTTCTAATTTCATGGCTGCAGTCACCATCTGCAGTGATTTTGGAGCCTCCAAAAATAAAGTCTGACACTGTTTCCACTGTTTCCCCATCTATTTCCCATGAAGGGACGGGACCGGATGCCATGATCTTCGTTTTCTGAATGTTGAGCTTCAAGCCAACTTTTTCACTCTCCTCTNTCCTCGGTCATCCCCTTCTCCTGCCCCCAATCCCTCCCAGCATCAGAGTCTTTTCCAATGAGTCAACTCTTCGCATGAGGTGGCCAAAGTACTGGAGTTTCAGCTTTAGCATCATTCCTTCCAAAGAAATCTCAAGGTTGGATCTCCTTGCAGTCCAAGGGACTCCCAAGAGTCTTCTTCAACACCACAGTTCAAAAGCATCAATTCTTCGGTGCTCAGCCTTCTTCACGGTCCGACTCTCACATCCATACATGACCACAGGAAAAACCATAGCCTTGACTAGATAGACCGTAGTCGACAAAGTAATGTCTCTGCTTTTGAATATCCTATCTAGGTTGGTCATAACTTTTCTTCCAAGTAGCAAGCATCTTCTAATTTCATGGCTGCAGTCACCATCTGCAGTGATTTTGGAGCCTCCAAAAATAAAGTCTGACACTGTTTCCACTGTTTCCCCATCTATTTCCCATGAAGGGACGGGACCGGATGCCATGATCTTCGTTTTCTGAATGTTGAGCTTTAAGCCAACTTTTTCACTCTCCTCTTTCACTTTCATCAAGAGGCTTTTTAGCTCCTCCTCACTTTCTGCCATAAGGGTGGTGTCATCTGCATATCTGAGGTTATTGATATTTCTCCCGGCAATCTTGATTCCAGCTTGTGTTTCTTCCAGTCCAGCGTTTCTCATGATGTACTCTGCATAGAAGTTAAATAAGCAGGGTGACAATATACAGCTTTGACGTACTCCTTTTCCTATTTGGAACCAGTCTGTTGTTCCATGTCCAGTTTTATGATATTAAAAGGCTGTCTCAAATGTTTGCATCTGAAATGCAACTTTGTTTCTGAATCATTGGTATTTTCATAGTTTGCATAAGATTATATATTCTTTTAAGTGTTTGGTAGAATCCAGCTTGCCATGATTCATAGAGGATGCCATAATATTGTCAGAGAAAGAAAATCTCACATCATTTATTGATGATGTTATCCAGTAGAACACATATTTCCAGAAAGCAAAGTTTGAATAATTTTATTTAGCATTTAGCAGAGGATCATCATCTTTGTCAGTGTCCCAGATGGCTGGGAAGCAATGTTGCTAAAGAATTAAGAATTTGGTGAGATACCTCCCCAGTGATTTTGCTGCATATATTCTACAGACTACAAGCAAACCAGTGCAAATGATGTCCATGAAAGAAAAACTTGAAGTATTTTACATAGAAAGTCCACAAGCCATAGGCCTTCAACTTTACTATGAAAGCCGTGACCTCAGTCTGGTCATACTACTGCCAGAAGACACTGATGGACTGGATCAGGTAAAGGGATCAGTCTATTCATACCTCCCTCCTTTCCTCTCCCCTTTGGTAACATTTCTTTTCTCTCTGTGAGTCTATGTCTATTTTGCAAATGCATGCAAAATCACTTTAGTGATGTTTGACTCTGTGCACCCCCATGGACCCACCACATTTCTCTGTCCATGGGATTCTATAGACAAGAATACTGGAGTGGGTAGCCATTTTCTCCTCCAGGGGAACTTCCCGACCCAGGGATTGAACCTGCATCTCTTACGTCTCCTGCATTGGCAGGCAGGCTCTTTACCACTAGCACCACCTGGGAACATTTACTACTGCTAAGTCACTTCAGTCATGTCTGACTCTGTGTGACCCCATAGACGGCAGCCCACCAGGCTCCCCCATCCCTGGGATTCTCCAGGCAAGAATACTGGAGTGGGTTGCCATTTCCTTCTCCAATGCATGAAAGAGAAAAGTGAAAGTGAAGTCGCTCAGTCTGTCCGACTGTTAGCGACCCCATGGACTGCAGCCCACCAGGCTACTCCATCCATTGGATTTTCATGGCAAGAGTACTGGGGTGGGGTGCCATTGCCTTCCCCGTAGGAATATTTACTTGCATGGAAAAATAACTTAAAAAAAAAAAAAGACATCAGTCTGACATGAAGATGGTTCTAGTGTTTATCCCTCCCGGGAAAAAAGATATGATCTTATAAAGATATGATCTCCCAGTTTTTGAATTTCTTGAAGTTCTTGAATTTACACAGGAGGGCAACCAACAAACCTTCAGCCTTAGGTACTGTATTTTCATGTATCACTTAAGCTTTACAAAACTTTGTAAGGTTGATGTTACAGTTTCTCAGGAAGGATAAGTAGTCTACAGAGACCTTTAGCATTGAGTAGCCACACAAACAACAGCTAGAAATATTTATTGTGAGTAACAAAGCTGCGTAGATTGATCATAACAATCTTTCAGGTAGTATAGGTCTTTTTTCTCCTTCTGGTATAACCTACCTAATTTTTAAATCACATGCATTAAGATAGCCTTAGACATACATTTAAAAACATTAAACAGAGTCTAAAACATTTTTTAAAGAATGCTTTTTATCAAGTAAACACTTTTCAGAGGATAAAGTCTGTATGAATGCATCTTCAGGTTATTATTTAAGTTGTTCACCAGTTAAACATCTCTTAAGCCTGATTTTGGCCAGACCACATTTCTGAGCAATGCATGTACAATAAGTGGTCTGTCTTTCTTTGCACTGTGTGTAATTTTTCATGTGTGGCAGATTGTTTATATTTCTGCTTCCACTGCCCTACTGGTGTTTAGAAAGATTTCTAGATAGTGTCATAAAAATTTGTGAAACTGGAGAGGATGGTAAGACTAAGTGTGAATACTAAACCATTAAAGTTACATCATTATAGGCTTTTTTTTTAAGAAAGTGCAAGTTCCTGACCTGAAAACATTGTCACTTAATGCACATTATTTACATATGTGTCATTGATAGCAATACTTGGATCTAGAAAACTCCAAAGTAGCAAAACCATGTGCTTTAAACAAACATGTTATTTAAAAAATCAAACATTGCTTTTTATTAGTGTGAATACTAAACCATTAAAGTTACATCATTATAGGCTTTTTTTTTAAGAAAGTGCAAGTTCCTGACCTGAAAACATTGTCACTTAATGCACATTATTTACATATGTGTCATTGATAGCAATACTTGGATCTAGAAAACTCCAAAGTAGCAAAACCATGTGCTTTAAACAAACATGTTATTTAAAAAATCAAACATTGCTTTTTATCCTATATATGTAATGCATATGTGTATATACGTATATATTTTTTGTTTTAAAATTTTAAATATCAAGAGAAAAGGCAGCTTCAAAATCACTATTTAAAAAGTTATTACTCTTAAGATAGAATGATTTTCCTTTCTTTACTATTCTTTTTTTCCCCATAATTTATAGTTACTAGTTTCATATTGGTGTGGTTATAGAGTATAGGCATTTTATTTTATCTCAGATTTTGTTTTTGAAGGATTGTATACTGTGCTAATGAAACTAATTTAATAAATTAGTTATTGAACTAGTTTATTGGTTAATAAACTAGTTTTAAACTAGTTAATACAACTAATGAAAATAATTTTTTTGGTTCCCTGGCATACAATGTGTCCTAGAGTATATGCTTTTGTGTCGATGACATCTAAATGTATATTTATACTAATATATTTGTGTATGTAGTTGCTGTCTTGGACATATCATAGAAGGACTTCTGTTTCGAATCAAGGTCTAACTTATTAAGCCTGAGAACTATTAATCTGCAAAATGATCTATCAGCAGTGTGAAAGAGCTCTTTATAAACAAAAAACTTCCAAATGTGTGTGTTTTGTTACCTTTGGTAATGGGAATGAGTATAATTCATCTATGTAATGTCTAGAGATTTCACTCAACCTTCATTTCTTATTTCTTAATTGGAAATTACTGATTCTTTCTTCATTGGCTCCAAATTGCAGCTGGAAAAGGCCATGACCTATGAGAAGCTGAGTGAGTGGACCAGCGCAGACATGATGGAGTTGTGCAATGTGCAGTTAAACCTTCCCAAGTTCAAGCTGGAAGAGACTTACGACCTCAAGTCAACTTTGAGCAGTATGGGGATGAGCGATGCCTTTAACCAGAGCAAAGCTGATTTCTCAGGAATGTCCTCAGAGAAAAACCTGTTTCTGTCCAATGTTTTCCATAAGTCTTTTGTGGAAATAAATGAACAAGGTACAGAGGCTGCAGCTGGTACTGGGAGTGAGGTGAGTGTAAGAATGAAACTCCCTTCCATCGAATTCAATGCAGATCACCCGTTCCTCTTTTTCATCAGGCACAACAAAACCAACGGCATTTTATTTTATGGGAGATTCTGCTCCCCCTAAACCCTGCATCTCTCTCATCAAACCAGAGCATCTTACAGTGTGAAAAATACACATATGATGGAAAACACAATTATAATAAAACCAGTTTGTAGCCTGATTCTTTCTTATGCATAAATATTAGAAAGATTATCTTGAATTAACATACTCTAGTGATCCTATCAGGCCTATTTAGCTAGAGAGAATGCAAATTTAATTTTTAAAACATTTTAATGTGACTTTTATTTACATTTCAGAAATTCGGTTATTCAATCAAATGCCTTACAATGCTTGACCTACCTGGTCACTGTATTTCCATTGTCACTTATATTTCACATGCATCATTTAGTGAAGAAAAATCTTTATAAAGGTGATATAATGATATCACTGATATTGATATGTGAATTTAAAAGTATTCTAAAATAAAAATTTTATTAGAAAGAATTACTATGTGTAACAGTTGTCACATTAACATCTTTGCTTTTAAAAATCTTATAAAGTAGAAGAGCAAATTTCTAATTTATATAAATGCATATTGTCAGGTATAAGAAGACATTCTTATTAAAATTTTATCTCCACAAAATTGCCTGTGTTTTTCCAATTTCTACTAAAAATGCTCATATACAATGGTTTATTGGTAGTCTCATCAGCTGTTATTCTAATTTTAGAGACTGAGTGTGTCATTCTAGTTGCTTTTTCCATTTTAATTTATAAAGTGAAAGATATAATCTACTATGGATCTGATATGAATTCTGTATCAAATCTTGTTTTAGTATCACAGAATTAAAAAAAAAAGACCCTATACTTCGGGCTTCCTTGGTGGCTCAGATGATAATCTGTCTGCAATACAGGAGACCTGAGTCCTTTGCTTTAGCTCCAAATAAGGGAAATTGTAGTATATGTGACATTTATCACATCATCATGAAACATTTTGCCTCTACCCATAGCACCTCACATTAAGTAACAATTAAATCCCTGTGTCTGTGTTCTACCAAATTAAAAGTCCTTATGTTTTAGGTATGATGTGGACTCAAAAGAAAAGTAGGTTAACAAGTGAACAGGGAGTCTGGAAACCAAGCCAAGATAAAGGAAGACCAGAGTGACTCTGTCAGAAGCTGTCAGTCAAAGAATATTCAACACAGTATTTTCCAAACAAAGAGGAAAAAGGATGATACTAGAAATTGCAGGTTAGTAAGATGCATTCTGAAAGTTATGACTAACCTAGATAGCATATTAAAGAGCAGAGACATTACTTTGCCAACAAAGGTCCGTCTAGTCAAGGCTATGGTTTTTCCTATGGTCATATATGGATGTGAGAGTTGGACTGTGAAGAAGGCTGAGCGCTGAAGAATTGATGCTTTTGAACTGTGGTGTTGGAGAAGACTCTTGAGAGTCCCTTGGACTGCAAGGAGATCCAGCCAGTCCATCCTAAAGGAGATCAATCCTGGGTGTTCATTGGAAGGACTGATGCTGAAGCTGAAACTCCAATACTTTGGCCACTTCATATGAAGAGTTGACTCACTGGAAAAGACTCTGATGCTGGGAGGGATTGAGGGCAGGAGGAGAAGGGGACGACCGAGGATGAGATGGTTGGATGGCATCACCGACTCGACGGACGTGAGTTTGGGTGAACTCCGGGAGTTGGTGATGGACAGGGAGGCCTGGCGCGCTTCGATTCATGGGGTCGCAAAGAGTCGGACACGACTGAGCAACTGAACTGGACTGAAGATGCATTCAGGCAGTCATTCATTTAAAAAGTGGTTACTAGACATCCATGCTGTATCAGCTGATGTTTGGGGCATGAAGACTATGTTTCCGAACACAAACACCCTAGTCCCCTGTCTCTTGGAGTCACGGAGCTTATAAACTCAGGGGGAATAGACTCAACGTGGATGCTAGTGCGAAGAATGATGGCAAAATAAACTGCAGTCATCCTGGACATACATGTATGTGTGTGCACTCATCAGACTTTTTCAATAACGAGGCTTAAAATGTTCGCTGATGATATTTGTTTTTCTCCCTTAGTGCAAATGTGTGTGTGTAGCTTACCTTTTTAGAAGTATCACAGACTTTAGAAAAATAGATAATAATCATGGTCTGTTAACCTCCTTTTTCCCCCAGGGAAAACAAAACTATTTTTTTTTTTTTTTTACGGAAAAGCAGTATAGTAACTAAAGAGCATATGGGTTTCCCTGGTGGCTCTGATGGTAAAGAATCGGAAAACCAATGCAGGAGACACAAGTTCAATCCCTGGATCTGGAAGATCCCCTGGAGAAGGAAATGGCAACCCACTCCAGTATTCTTGCCTGGAGAATCCCATGGACAGACGAGCCTGGAGGGCTACAGTCCATGGGGTCACAAAGAGTCTGACAGGACTGAGCGACTAAACAACAGCATGTTAAATAACATAGACATTCGTGTAGTGGCTAAAAATATCACTAGACAGACTGAAATCTGGGTTTTGAAAGTGCTCTTCCATAGGCGTACTAAACAAGGCGTATTAGACAAGCTTGTGCTTGCCTGCTAAGTCACTTCAGTGGTGGCCCGCCAGGTTCCTCTGTGCATGGGATTTCCCAGGCAAGAATACTGGAGTGGTTGCCATTTCCTTCTCCAGGGGATCTTCCCAACCCAGGGATTGAACCCACATCTCTTATGTCTCTTGCACTGGCACGGAGGTTCTTTATGCCACTAGCTCCTCCTGGGAAGCCCGCTAAATGAGCTAAGACTGCGGCAAATTAACCCAGGAAAGCGCACGCAGTCTCTAACTGGAGAGGCCTTCCGCACGCACCCTCGAGGCCCAGGCGCTAGCTTCCGCCGCCGGTCCGTCCGCTCTCAGGCCGGGGAAGGGGGACACGCGCGAGGCTCGGCCTGTGTCCACGGTCCAGCCGCTGCAGCAGCCGGGCTGTCTCCCGGAGTTCTGAGCCATCGCCAGAAGCCCGGCCCGAATCAAAGCGGACGAGAACCATCCCCTGAGCTGGAAGAGCCGCCGCCGCCGCCGGGAAAGCAGGGATCTCCCGATACCCGGAGTGGGCGCGCTCCCGAGCGCTCGGGCTCCCCGGCGGCCTCCTGGAGCCTGGGGCTCGGGCGGAGAGATGCAGGGACGGCGGGCGGCCGGAGGCAGCCGCGGTCAGGGGGCCAGAAGGGCCGCCGGAGGTGTCCGGGCAGGCGGGCCGCGGGGCTGCGGTCGCCCCGCTCCCCGCCGCACCCTGGGGACCCCGGCCAGCTTTGTTTGGGCCTCAGAGGGGGGTCTCCAAGGGCGGAGCTGGGAGACCCGCGCTCAGGAGCGCGGACCCGCCCTGGTCACAGGGGGTCCCTCCACTGCGCTGCGCGGGCGGGGAGGGCGCGGCCGGAGCCCCGCCTGGGCGGTGGTTCCTGGAGAAGGACGGGGGCGCCCTGGCGGGGCTGAGCGTCTGTGGGCGTCCGTGGCCCCGCGGGCGGGACTGGGGCGTCGGGCGGGTTCCGGGCGGCGCTGGGTGCCGGCCACCTCCAGACCAGCGCGGCCCCGCTGCGGCCCAGCTCATCGGGTGTGACCAGCCGCCTCCCCTCGCCTCCTGTTCCTCCACATTCTTCTCCCTGTTCCTCCTTCCCTCTGTCCCTCCCTTCCTTCTTTCTGCATTTCTTCCATTCTTTTTCTTGTTTTTCTTTAACGTCTGTCATCTGGTCTTGCTCATGGACTCCTCTCTGTGTTCCGCTGTGCTTAGTCACTCAGTCTTGCCTGACTCCTGGAGACCCCATCGACTGTGTGTAGCCCGCCAGGCTCCTTGGTCCATTAGATCCAGGTGAAATCCAGGCAGGAATACTGGAGTGGGGTGCCGTGCCCTCCTCCAGGGATCTTGGGGGATCTTCCCAACCCGGGCCTCCCGTGTTGCAGGCGGATTCTTTACCAGCTGAGCTACCAGCGAGGCCCTCTCTCTCGCATGAAAGAAAGTTTCCTCCCCGTTTGGGCTCTGCAGCAGCCACAGAATGGATCCCACCCTTCCCGGATACGCCAGACCCCTGGTTCCTGCTCCCACTAACTCTGCTGAGGGATTTGAGGTCCGAACTGCCTTCCGCTGCTCGCTCCCCAGGGCAGCCCGGGGTGCTGACTTCCTGTCCTCCTCCATCCTCGCCAGGTCCCTCTCTCTCGTCCGGTTCTCCCAGGACATCCAGATTGTCGTGTCCCAGTCTCTTGGCGTTTCCTCTCACTACCTGCAAATATTGGAAATTCTCAGAACGAGGTGGATTTTTCTTTTTTTTCCTCATAGGCTTCCACTTGTTTGTTCTGATTTCACCCATTTACCTAGAGGTTCCTGGAATGAGGTGCAGACTGAGGGCTGTCAGTCTTTTGCTCTAGAGCTTCTAGTCATCGCAAGCCCCTCCCTATGTTGACAAACACCCTTGGGCTGTCTTTGTCATAGGATCCCTTGAAATGGAATGTTCCATTCATCTCAGATGGAATGTAGCACCTTCCCCATTCCAAGCCGATTCATTCACTTTCTGGTGGTTGGTGTCCCACCCTTCGGGTGGATTAACCAAGAGCCTCAGCACGGGACTCTCCTTCTTGTCCTCCGGTGACCAGCACCCCCAGCCCGGCAGTTCCATCTTCCACTCTCTAGTGTAGGCCTTTCCACTGTGTTGGGGAGGTGTTGGTCGGTAGCAGGGGTCCCCAGTTTCTTTCTACACAAAACCATGAGCCACAATATTTTTCTGAAACTCATATAAGGCATTTGTTTGAAAACAGTGCCTGGCTTCCTAGATCATAGCTCATGTTCCAAACGTTCAACCTGGTGTGTGGGGCGCCTCCTGGTCTCATGCGCCACGTCTCTCTTAAGAAACTGAGCTTGCGTGCTTCCCAGGCCCCACGCGCATCCGGCCCTTCCTCTCCACCCTGTGCACCTGCTGGCCCTGCCTTCCAGAGCTCCTGCCCAGTCTCGGAGAGCCAGCTTACTGCTCCCCTTCTCCTGGGCTTCTGCAGAGAATTCTTTCTGCTTTACTGTTGGCTTCCTTAGTACTCTGTTGATTATCCTGGTATAGAGCCCAAAGCTGGATTGAAACTGAAGATTTATGCCTGCGTATCTCCCCAAAGGTGGGAGCTCCCAGTCAGGAATTATGGCCTTGGTTTTTTATCTTGCCTTTTTTCCTCCAGAATCTTACAAGGAAAGTTCAACATAAATGATCTTTGAACAAGTTCCCTTTTGGATGTGTGTATGTATGTGTTTGAGGTAGAGGGTGGAGCAGGGAGGTGGCAGGCATTCAGGGCCCCCAGGAGGAAATGATGCTGAATACAATCTGTCCCCCATTCTCTTAGAGGTTCCACTTCAGCAGAACCCACAAGAGACTGCAAAGAAAAATCTTGAGATGACCAGTTGCCTAAAGTAAGTTCTTTAAGGAAAGGGAGGTCAGGATTAGAGGTGGGAAGAGTCTTGTCTGCAGTTTAGTTAAGCTGGGGAAAGGTCAAGGCTGGATCTGTAATGAGTGCCTGATTCAAAGTGTTCACCTGATGACTTGAGGTCTGAGCTTCATACCCCATCTGTGTTCCCAGGGGGGAACACTGCTTCAAGATTGTGCCAGAGATGCCAAATTGAGGGAGAGCGATCAGTAATATGGGGATTTATCTCATACTGCTGGAGGTCAGCAATCTGTAAGAGGTTGGCAGAGCTACTTTTTTTTACCCCCTCTGGAGGCTCTGGGGCAGAGTCCAGTTCCTTGCATTTTGCAGCTCCGAAAGGCTGTTCTTTGATATGTAACCCCCACATCATCCTCATCTTTACTTCCATCTTCATATTTCCTTCTCTGCTTCTGACCCTCTTGCCTTGAATTTTTTTTAATAGTGATTTATTTGGCTATGCCAAGTCTTAGTTTTGGCTCTCGGGATCTAGTTCTCTGATCTGGGATCGAACCTGGACCCCCGGCATTGGGAGCGCAGAGCTTAACTACTGGCCCACCAGGGAAGTCCCTTGTGGTCCTTACAAGAAGCCTGTGATTACACTGGGCTCACCTGGTGATCCAGGTGACTGTCTCCATTGCACAATCCTTAATTCAGTGTCACCCACAGGTTTCCGGGATTCGACGCGGATGTTGGAGGGTGCAGCTTCTCTGCTGACCACACCCAGGGTCCACAGGCGGGGCACGAATGAGCGGGTGACTAGTGGAGGGCATGGTTGATGTGCTTCTGTTCAGCTTTTGATACAGACCTCCACCGATGAATGCTCTCTGTGAAGCAAACGGCACTTTCCCCATCGACTTATTAAAAATGGGTGAAGAGACCCACTCGCGACACGTGTTCTTCTCTCCGCTGAGCCTCTCCTCTGTCCTGACCATGGTCTTAATGGGGGCCAAGGGGAACATGGTGGCCCAGATGTCCCAGGTATGTGGGCTTCTGCTGTGTTCTCATAGAGCTCGTCTGTTCTTACTCCACATTGGCTGATGGAAGCCAGTGAGGCTGGGAGATGGGAGGGGCACCGAAGTGATGGAGAGAATGCAGACCTGAAAGCGGCAAGGAGGGTTGTGTGAGATGAAACCTCCTGCGAGTGTTCATGGGCTGCACTGGGTGTTATTCGCTGCATCTTTGATAAGCAAGGGAAATTACAGCTCTATTCCACAAAAAAGCCAAGAGTTTCAACTTTGTTCTGTTTTAAACTTTTACCAATGTTATATTTCAAATGGAAATGCAATCTTGTAAATGACCTTTTTGTTCATTTTTGTTGTAAATGAACTTTTGTTCATTTGTTGTAAATGAACTTTTTGTTCATTGTTTCTAGTATAAGGTTATGCATAAGTGGAAAAAGCGCAACACAAATTGGGGACTTATATCTTCTGGAATTTTTTAGATATAATCTTATCTATCTATCTATCTATAGATCAGCCTTATATATCAGTTCAGTTCAGTCGGTCAGTCATGTCCGACTCTTTGCGATCCCATGGACTATAGCACACCAGGCTTCCCTGTCCATCACCAACTCCCAAAGCCTACTCAAACTCATGTCCGTCATGTTGGTGATGCCATCCGACCATCTCATCCTCTGTTGTCCCCTTCTCCTCCGCCTTCAATCTTTCCCAGCATCAGAGTCTTTTCCAATGAGTCAGTTCTTCACATCAGGTGGCCAGAGTATTGTAGTTTCAACTTCAGCATCAGTCCTTCCAATGAATATTCAGGACTGATTTCCTTTAGGATTGACTGGTTTGATCTCCTTGCTGTCCAAGGGACTCTCAAGAGTCTTCTCCAACACCACAGTTCAAAAACATCAATATATATGTGTGTGTGTTTATATATAATCAATTAATATATAATCTGGTTGATCTGACATGGTTTATATATAACTTTAGATACAAATGAAGTTGGCTTTCCAGGTAGCTCAGTGCATAAAGAATTCGCCTGCCAATTCAGGAGATGCAGGAGACTGGGTGTGCTCCCGGGGTTGGGAAGATCCCCTGGAGAAGGAAGTGGCAATCCACTCCTGTATTCTTGCCTGGAGAATCCCATGGACAAAGGAGCTGGGTGGGCTACAGTCCATGGGGTCACAGAGAGTCAGACACGACTTAAGTGACTGAGCGTGCACATGCACCAGTGAAACAGTGGCTGTTGCTTTAGGGATGTAGACTCCCTGGTGAAAGTGTCTCAGAAAACTCACACACACATCACATTCTCATGAATACCAGGGTGCCCGGTCCCTCCTCAGAATCTGTCCCCAGCCCCAGCTGGATCCCTGGTGGGTGTTTCTTTCAGCTCCCTGGAGGAGGGAGGCGTTGGACTGAGATCACTGGGAGATAGGGAACAGCCTTAATTCTGATCTGACATTTAAATACAGTCTAGACTGGAGGACTTCTGTGGAATTCCTAACGAAATATTTCCATGTCTATTTCTGCTCATTCCTGTATTGTAGAGGTTATTCTATATATATGTTTGTTCTGTTCAGTCTCCCTCCTGAATGATTGCGTGCTGCCTTCCTGGAATAGATAAACGTGCTGAAGCAGGGCTGTCGGGCCACCTGGGGGCGATTTTGCACCCCCTTGGACAGTTCCAAGGTCCAGACAGTTGGTTGTCATACCCGAGAGGTGATGCTGACATCTAGTGGACAGAGCCGGAAATGCAGCTAAATATTATGTGTGTGCAGGACCGACTCACACCAAAGTCTCTGTGGTGGTTTAGTTGCTGCTGAGTCATGTTCAACTCTTGAGACCCCATGGACTGTACTCCACCTTGAGATTTCTGTCCATGAGATTTCCCAGGCAAGAATACAGGAGCGGGTTGCCATTTCTTCCTTCAGGGGATCTTCCCGACCCGGGCATCAAACCCGCGTCTCCTGTGTCTCCTGCATTGGCAAGTGGATTCTTTACCGCTGAGACACCAGCTTTGTGGCCCCAAATGTCTGTATTTCCAGGTTGATTAACTCTGTGCTGGATGGTCAAACCAAACTTCTTTTAAAATAGGATCCTTTGTGATTTTCAGTGCAGACATTTGTGTGGGAAGAGCTCTTTGAGGGAGAAGATGGCCTGTTATAAGCTGGTGTTCTTGTCTTCTATCACCAGGCACTTTGTCTGAATGAAGGTGGAGATGTCCACCGAGGTTTGCAGTCACTCCTCAGGGAAATGAGCACGTCCGGCCCACAAAGCCAGCTCACAACTGCCAACAGACTCTTTGGGGAAAAGACATGTGATTTCCTGCCAGGAAGTAGTGCTTCCGCACTGATGAAAAAGAAACTGAAAATAAAACAGAAATTACGGAAGGGCAGAAGTAAAGAGTAGCTGTACTGCCTTAAAAATGTGCTTAGAATTATGCTTCTCTAAACTGAGAGCTTTGTGACTGCCTCTGAACTGTGTCCTTTAAAAATGATTGTTTCTGATATCTCATGCTCCCAGATGTCAGTTTCAACTTGTCCATCCTCCTGCATCCACACCTGACTTCCCCCATCCCCATCTCAGTGACCACAACCTCTAACCCCTGTCTCATCTCTGCCGGGCACTTTCTGTGGAGCTGACCTCGTGAGGTCTCTTAAATTTGTCCCCTCTTCCGAGTCACCATTGTCATTGCCTGTGTCCAGGTTCTCACACCTTCTACACTGTTATTTTAATTGCTCTTTTAACTGATCTCTCCAAGTCCAACTTGGTCATTCTATACTACTAGTAGAATAGTCTTCTAAAATTAAAAAATGTCCCTATAAAATAAGATTTTGTATCTGAGTATTTCCTATTTACTGCAGCGTGTAATTCCAAAGTTCCCTAGTCCAGTAAAAGCTTGCTTATTCACTTATTCACTCACTTATTCACTCACTTATTCACTCACTTATTCAATAAGTGAGAATCAAATAACTGTGCTAAACAGTAAGCAGCGGGATGCTGTTTTAAGATTAAAGAAATGATCAGGGTAAGTCTGGCCATCTCACCAGCTGGCAGCTCCAAGGATTATTCTGTAAGATGCAACTATAACCTTGTCCTGGCTGCTGTTGGTGTTACCCAGTGCCGATTGCCTGCTCTGGGCTTCAGTGTCCTTGGAGAGGATTCTGAGTGCTTCAGCTAGTTAGGTTTTCTAGGATAAGTACTTGTGATTCCAGGAATCTTCTGGTTAATGGATGCTCATTTTTGAATATCAGCCAGATCTTTGAATATTGTAATTGGGGAATATTGAGGACACAGGGGATCATTCTCCACTTATCATGGTCGCTTGGGTTCTTCTCTCTACATCTTCTTTCCTCTGTAGAAGCTAAAATGTTTGAGGACAGGAGCTGGGCAAAGGATGGGAGCCAATTTCCAGGCACATGGTATCAGAAAACAAGTTTTCATGAGGTGAGTTGTCTGTTTTAATGTGTTACATATAATGCCCTTCCTGATTTGTCTCCAGCTTACATTTCATGACTCATCCTTTGTTACTTTCCCCCCTAATTCCCTACACACAGACACACATGCACACAGACACACATGCACACAGACACAGACATACACACACACACAGATTCTACTCCTGGAAGACTCACAAGACTTTTTGATAACCTAGTTCAAGCCTCCCAATCATTCCATGAGGATGTTTCAGACCCTCTGGTTGGTGTTAGTGGTACAGAAATGAGTAAAACATGATTAGGCCACCTAGTGGAGGAGGTAAAATCAAACAGACGGTCAACATGGAGTTACATGTTTAACAGGAACGTTTATGGGCTGTTTTACACATAGCTGCTGCTGCCCATGTTCTCAGAACAGCCTGCAGCTTCTGTGTGTGTGTGTTTCTCAGCAGACTGTGAGCCTCCAGCTTCTGTGTGTGTGTTTCTTAGCAGACTGTGAGCCTGCAGTTTCTCT
>SJYX01014104.1:0-35231 GCA_006410675.1 Oreotragus oreotragus
TGGTGATGGACAGGGAGGCCTGGTGTGCTGCGATTCATGGGGTCGCAAAGAGTTGGACAGGACTGAGCGACTGAACTGAACTGAACTGAACTTATCAAATAAAAAATTAATTAAATCACTTTTGTTATTAAAGACCCATTGGATGCCTCTATCACCTGGAGTTAAAATATGTTCCTGTAGCCATTGGTCTCAATGGGGTCATCATCTCCATAAGATTAAAAAAAAAAAAGAAAGAAAGAAAAGCACAGAAAAGTAATAAATGAGAGGAAAAAGTGAAAAAAAAAGAGCATTCTTAAGGTAAAGAGAGAAACTCAGGACGAAGTAGACGGGAAAGAGGTGACTCCTCTTCTTCCTGCTTGTCTTAACCTATAACCATCTCTGTTATATCTGAAGATTTTTCTCTTTTACATCCTGTTGGAAACACTCTGAGGTGGATTGCTTATTGATTGATGTGCATTTATGTATGTACTTATATATTTATGTGCATGTATACTTACTTAAACAGATACTTAAATGGAACTTACATGTCTGGTACTCTTATATGCACTGTGCAATTTCTAATATATATATATATATATTTCCCATGACAACCCTAGAGGTAGATAATGTTATTACTCCCATTTTATAATTGAGGAAACTGGAGCACAATAATTTAAGAAACTTGCCCACATCACCATCACACAAATCAGGTATTCTTTAATAGAGGCTTTCAAAATTACATAGAGGACTCTGAAATAACTACAGCTCATTCTAGCAGCTGAAACTTTTCAAAACACTCTGTATTGCATCTAGTCATCTCTTTGATCCTTTGAGATAGGCCAAGAATTACTATCTCTATTTGAAAGATGAGGAAACTGAAGCCCAGAGGATTCACAGGTTTGTTCAAGGTCACAGCTAGTGATAGATCTGTCATTCCAACTAAAGCTAAGTTGTCATTCAAATCCTTTTTTTTCATCCAAAGTCCATCTAAGTTGTCATTCAAATCCTTTTTTTTCATCCAAAGTCCAAAGTTCTTTCTACTATACTCACAATAACACCATGAAGTTTGTTGCTGACAGTTACCTACCTGTGAGTATCCAAAATGTCACCTCGTTTTGCATGACAGACCCTCTCCATATAACGATGGAGGATAAACAGACACTGATTCCTCAGACTGTCGGCCACTGTCTGTTGCAAGCCAAGAGCAAGCCAGCTTTATTATCATGTCACACACATAGGATTTGCCTGAACAATCAGCTGTATACAAGTCAGTTTCAAATATTTCTCTCTTTGATGCCAAGGCCTGACCTTAAACCTACAGCTGACTTTCATGGGCTCCACTTCCAAATGGTTTTGAGTTCCACAATATCAATAATTTATATCTAACCTTTTGATTGATACTAAAATAATCAGCCTACTTTCACTGCAGAAAATCTTTAAACTTAGACATGAAAAATACTAAATTGTATACTTTATCAAGGCTATCCCCAGGGGCAAAGAAAGGGAAAACATATTATGATTGCTTTCTGCAATTTTAAGTCCACAAGCTTGCTTTCTATTTTTTTTTCTTTCTTGAGTTATTAATATAATTGACATATAACTTTTTATTAGTTTCACGTACACTACATAAAGGGCTTCCCAGGTGGCACGAATGGTAAAGAATGCACCTACCAGTACAGGAAACATAAGATGGAGGTTCAGTCCCTGGGTTGGGAAGATCCCCTGGAGGAGGGCATGGCAATCCCTCCAGTACTCTTGCCTGGAAAATTCCATGGACAGAGGAGCCTATAGTCCATGGGATTGTGAAGAGTGGGACACGACTGAAGAGACTTCACACACACACACACACACACTGTTAAACTACACTTACTATGCTGTGTATTAATTATATCCCTATGACTTAAACTTGAAGTTTGTGACTTTTGACCCACTTAGCACATTTTGCCCATACCCAGCCCTCCACTCTGGCAACCACCACAGGCTTTACTTCTTTAAACATTGAAAATAAGAATTTTAAGTACAGATAAAAGTAATAGTCATCAACTTTTCAAAGTAATGGAGATATTTTTCTTTCTGGTCCAATTTTCCTAAGCACCACTCTCCACTCAAAACCCAAAGATGTGTGTTACCTTTACAAATTGCATTTTTCTAGTTTTGTGGGGTTTTTATGTTACTTAGTTTATCTATGAAACACTCTCTAGCTTTTTCTCCTCCTATAAATGTTTGAAATTGCTTTAAGTCACGCCTAAAAGCAAGCTATCATCTCTGAACTCTCAAAATATTTGCAGCACCATTTCTGTGATCATTATTTTCAGATCTGTGCTATAGTCAATTACACACATGCCTTCTTTCTCTCTTAAACCTGGTGCTCCCTGAGAACAGGAGTTATTCAGGTATCCCTTCCAGAAATTGTACAAGACCACATTCAGTTTATTGAATCCAGTGGGCAATGAAGTCAGACATTTAAATGATCCAGGTTTTTCAGATTATTGAATTAGTCTGTATTAAATTTTTTTAGAAAGAAAAGAAAAAGAAAGAAAGAAAATCAACACACATTAAACCATAAATATTAAATTATCATTCATAATATTGTTTCATTCATGTAGTCATCATTAGCCCATTATCTGATGATCAGCTGGCTATTATGGCTATAGAATATTTTAAGATATATTTTATAATTATTGCCTTTTAACTAAAAAGTGGCAGAGCACATCAATTAATTGAAATCTATTCAAAATTTAAGTGAGTTTAACTGATTAAAAAATTTTTTTTCACAAATATAGTCTAAATTTACTAGCAACTTTCAGTTGTCAAGATGCAAACCAAGATGATTCTTCCTCTGACTGCTATGCAGCCCAAGGATCACCAATATTCATGGTGGATTAACAAGCAAGGCTAATGAAGATTTAAAGCCTATTCTGAGAATTCAGATTAGTGCAGTCATTAGGGAGTTGGGCATTATTTTATCTTTTCACATTTAGAAATATGTTGCCAGTGGGGAGAAAAGAAACTCTAATGAAGTTTTGTATTGATTTCTACTGAACTCTATGGAGCATCCCTCTAAACACACCATTAGGATAAACCCTTCAAAGGTCAGACTTTCCTTCCAACTTCTGAAAGTCAATACATTTCAAGCTAGTAATTTCCACAGATGTTCTCTACTGTAAGACTCTCCTTCTCAAGTGGGCCATGGATCTGGTGGAAATTTTTATCATACTTTATTTGACTAGGAGGCAAAAAATCATAAATTGGCAAAAATAGGGCATATCATTTATTGTACATTAAGTATTCACTTCAAATGATTTGTATATTTTAGCATTTATATAATACTTTACAAACATAAATTACTACTTAATTTTTATTCATTATTCCTAAAACACCCCACGATATTCCAATACCCTGATTAAGGAGGCAGATTAGTCTTAGAGGCAGATTTATCTTAGAGGACAG
The DNA here is from genome assembly GCA_006410675.1 of Oreotragus oreotragus. NCBI lineage: Eukaryota > Metazoa > Chordata > Mammalia > Artiodactyla > Bovidae > Oreotragus > Oreotragus oreotragus. The sequence goes on from SJYX01014104.1 coordinate 3,430, forward strand.
ACATAAATAACTGGCATTAAAATTTTAAGTCTCTAAACTCCAGTCTGCTTATCTATGCTGTCTTTCATTACATTTTAACTTTCAAGAAATTTCTTATTTTCTCTGAAATTAAAAAAAAACCAAGACAGGATTTTTTTTCTTGATTCTAAGCAAAACAGTCTTTTTGTGTTTGTGTGTGTATATGTTTTGGGTTATATTGTAGCAGGCTAGATAGATATATAAAGAAGGGACACATAAATAAAGTATAGCTGTACTCACAAGATGGAAGTTTAGAAATATTTGTACAAGTCTAAATGTTAGAGAAAAATATAGAACCAACTTTAAAAGTGTTCATTTTCTCTGATTAAAGAAAATATCAAATTGCTTTTGCATCTTTGATAATTAAAGCAAATGTCTTAATAGCTTAATTTGATATGTTTAGGCCTTTGAATCTGCTCTAATATTTTCACCTTCTTAGGGAGTGGGAATATATCTTTGGGAAATTCAGACTACCAAATTAAAATAAATCCAAATATGTACATGTGAAACACCAAGAACCCTACTGACGAGAACAGAAATGAAAGAGAAAACCCCTCCACCTTTGAGGTGCTTAATGACATTTCTGAGAAATGAAAACATGCTTGCCTAAAAAAATAAATAAATATATAAATATTAAAGCATTATTCTACTAAAAGAACTGTAAGGATTGCTGCCAGCTCTTAAGAGTCTAAGTTTCTATACTTTTGAGAGGCAGAGGTTCAAAAAAGAGTCCATGGTTAATTATGGAATTACAGACTTTTCAAATGGGAAGTTGTTTTCAGTGATTATAGGAATTATTAGGGACACATGTAAATGAAGGTGTAAAGCTCACAGTAGAAAGAGAATTCAATAAACTTTTGAACTCAGAACTTTTAGTGAAGAGTGAAAATGCAATCTTTTCGAGTCTAGCCCATGATTCTTTGGGGTGGAACTCCTAAGTACACTGTTATATGAACCTGGGAATCCAAAGGCTACAACATCAATCAACCATAACCATTCCTCAGCTCAATCATAACAGAATCCAAGGAAAAATTTCCTTGGTACCCATTGAAGAAAGAACAAAACCACCATATCTATCCCAGGGGTGTTACACATATTAAATAAATTCAGCCACCAAACTGAAATACAACTCAAATTCATATGATCTGGATGGTCAAAAACAAATAAAGAAAACAGAAAATAACAATAAAAACAAATGAAAAGCAAAACCAATCTGTTTAAAGTGATTTCTGTTGGTTCTAGATCACTTGAAGAAGAAAAGTCAGCTTATCAGGTTTTCAAATATTCCCATAAATATATTCAACCAACATAAGCAGCTCAGTATAAAATATAACTAAACCCATGGAAAAAAAACATATATCATAAATAAAACCAGCAGAAACAGATGTAAAATACTTCACATAGTTAGGCCCAGATAATTACATAACTGTGTTTACTAAGCTTACATATTAAGAAGCAATGAAAAGCATATAGAAAACTATGAAAACTCACAAAACCACTGGAATTTCCAGAAATACAAACCTTCAAGAACCCCAAATAAAACATCACTAATCTTTCAGTTCAGTTCAGTTCAGTTCAGTCACTCAGTCGTGTCTGACTCTTTGTGACCCCATGAATCGCAACACGCCAGGCCTCCCTGTCCATCACCAACTCCTGGAGTTCACCCAAACTCATGTCCATTGAGTTGGTGATGCCATTCAGCCATCTCATCCTCTGTCATCCCCTTCTCCTCCTGCCCCCAATCCCTCCCAGCATCAAAGTCTTTTCCAATGAGTCAACTCTTCGCATGAGGTGGCCAAAGTATTGGAGTTTCAGCTTCAGCATCAGTCCTTCCAATGCACACCCAGGACTGGTCTCCTTTAGGATGGACTGGTTGGATCTCCTTGCAGTCCAAGGGACTCTCAAGAGTCTTCTCCAACACCACAGTTCAAAAGCATCAATTCTTTGGTGCTCAGCTTTCTTCACAGTCCAACTCTCACATCCATACATGACCACAGGAAAAACCATACCCTTGACTAGACGGACCTTTGTTGGCAAATAATGTCTCTGCTTTTGAATATGCTGTCTAGGTTGGTCATAACTTTCTTTCCAAGGAGTAAGCGTCAAGGAAATGAAAATCAAAGCTACAATGAGCTATCACTTCACACCTGGCAAAATGGCTGGTATCAAAAAGACAATAAATAACAAGTGATATGAAGATGTGGAGAAAAAGAGGCCCTCATGTATTTTTGGTGGGAATGTAAATTGGTACAAGCACTATAGAAAACAGTATGGAGTTTCTTTTAAAAAAATAAAAATAGAACTACCATACAACACAGCAATTCCACTTCTAGGTATTTTCCTGAAGAAGCCAAAAACATAATTCAGAAAGATATATGCCTTCTCCCACTGAGTCCAAAATTCTGTTCTTTACATCTTTGTCTCCTTTGCTTCCGTGCATGTAGGATCATCAGTACCATCTTTCTAAATTCCATATATATGCGTTAATATAGAGCATTTGTCTTTCTCTTTCTGACTTACTTCACTGTGCAATAGTAAAATAGATGGCCAATGCAAGTTTGATGCATGAAGCAGGGCACCCAAAGCCAGTCCTCTGGGAAAACACAGAGGTGGGGAAGGAGGTGGGAAGGGAGTTCAGGATGGGGTACACATGTATACCTGTGGTGTATTCATGTTTATGTATGACAAAAACCATCACAATATTATAGTAATCATCCTCCGATAAAAATAGATAATTTTTTAAAAAGACTTTTGTGATTTTATATTCACTGCAGCACTATTTACAATAGGCAAGGTATGAAAGCAACCTAAGTGCCCATGGGCAGATTAATGGATAAAAATGTGATACACACACACACCCACACACAAATGGCACATTATTCAGCTATAAAAAAGAATGAAATCTTGTCATTTGCAACAACATGGAAGAACCTAGAGGGTGCTATGCTAAATTAAGTAAGTCAGACATAGAAAGACAAATACCATATGATTTAACTACTATGTGGAATCTAAAAAAATAAAATTTTAAACAAAATAGACTCATATACAGGAAAAAAAAATAGGTGATTTTTAGAGGGAAGGGAATAAGTGAAATAGGGGAAGGGATTAAGAGGTACAAAGTTCCAGTTATAAAATAAATGTGATAAGGATGTAATGTTTAACAAAGGGATTATAGTCAATAATATTTTAATAACTTCACATGTTAACAGCTGGTAACTTATTGTGGTGATCATTTTGTAATATATTAAATATTGAATTGCCGTGTTGTACACCTAAGCTAATAGCTTGTAAGTCAATTATGTGCTGTGCAAAGACGCTTCAGTCATGTCCAACTCTTTGCAACACCATGGACTGTAGCCCACTGGTTCCTCTGTGTTTCTCCAGGCAAGAATACTGGAGTGGGTGGCACATTCTTTACTACTAGCACCACATGGGAAGCCCAAGTCAATTACACTTCAATTAAAAAATCAATAGGAAGAATTATATAAGAGTTTAGTTACAGCTAAAGAAAGTGTTTGTGATTTAGTTTGGCATAGAAAGCAATATGTGAGAGTTGAACTATAAAGAACTGAGCACTGAAGAATTGATGCTTTTGAACTGTGGTGTTGGAGAAGACTCTTGAGTGTCCCTTGGGCTGCAAGGAAATGCAACCAGTCCATCCTAAAGGAAATCAGTCCTGTATATTCATTGGAAGGACTGATGCTGAAACTCCAAAAATCTGGCCACCTGATGCAAAGAACTGACTCATTAGAAAAGACCCTGATGCTGGGAAAGACTGAAGGCAGGAAGAGAAGAGGATGACAGAAAATTGATGCTTTTGAACTGTGGTGTTGGAGAAGACTCTTGAGTGTCCCTTGGGCTGCAAGGAAATGCAACCAGTCCATCCTAAAGGAAATCAGTCCTGTATATTCATTGGAAGGACTGATGCTGAAACTCCAAAAATCTGGCCACCTGATGCAAAGAACTGACTCATTAGAAAAGACCCTGATGCTGGGAAAGACTGAAGGCAGGAAGAGAAGAGGATGACAGAGGATGAGATGGTTGGATGGCATCACCAACTTGGTGTTCCTTGAGTAAGCCCTGGGAGTTGGTAATGGACAGGGAAGCCTGCCATGCTGCAGTCCATGGGGTCACAAAGAGTTAGACACAACTGAGCGACTGAACTGAACTGAGAAAGCAAAAAATAAAAGCTGATTAAGAGTGAGATATTCTAAAATATTTGGAAAGAAATAAGATGAAGATTATTACTAAGTCAAAGGTGAGTAGCTAAGAATTTTTATGAGTGATAAAATAATCCAATCCACAGATTCAAGAATTTTAGCCAATTCTGTACATGATATATAAAACAATATCCATTTTTAGGAATATTATTTGAAATATAAGAAGAAATGAATCTCAAACAAATGGTAAATATGTAGATAAAACTTTAGTTTCAGTGGAACGTTGACTACAAAAACAATGGCTTTTTAGGTGTTAAATATTACAGAATGAAAATGCACAGTTTTAGGTCAGGAGTGAGTGAGAAGTGAAAGCGTTCAAGTTCTCATATTGTTGAGAAAATTAGTTTTATGTATTGGTAAATTAATTAAGTATCTTATAATTTCCAGAGTACCTCTGAATGATTAGTAAATGCATAAGTTCCAAACCAGCACAGGAAACAATGGGGCGGTAATGATGAAAGGATCAATCCAGAAAGCATAAAAAACACAAAAGGCAAGAAAGGATGAAACACATACACAAAGTTGCTCAGTCGTGTCTGACTCTTTGTGACCCCATGGACTACACAGTCCATGAAATTCTCCAGGCCAGAATACTGGAGTGGGTAAAAAGTAACACAGACTGAGATAATACCTATAACTCAATATGTGTCATTATAAAAAATGGAAGTGAAAGTATTTTATTTAAAATAAAGAAATTGTTATATTGGACTGAAAACAAATTCAAAATGTAAGTAAATGCAATTTTTAAAAAAGATGATGTATAATATAAAGTCATTGAAGGATTGAAAGCAAAACATAAAGAAAATCTTCCCATGTAAATAATAATTTTGAGAAAGTTGACAGACTATGTTGAAATTGAAGGAAATGACTTAAAGGAAAAAAGTATTCTTTAACCATAAAAAGATAATTTTATAACAATAAAGATTTCTTTTACTAAAAAGATATAACAAATTTAAATTTATAAGATCTTAATAATGTAACTTCAAAGTAAATAAGCCAAAATTGACAAGATTATGAGAGGAAGTAGACAAATCACAGTGGAGAGCTTTAGCATACCTTTTCAGTAACTGATAAAATGGATAAATATTTCAGTAAGGATATCAAAAGTGTTAACAGCATGATCAACATCAACAGAATAAACTTGAAGGATATGTATTGGACACAGAACACAATAACTTCAGAACACAAACATCACCACATATAATTGTGTAGCCAAGTCATGATATTGCTCTACAAATGTCTACATTCATCAAATAAATATGAATGGTACTCCCTGTCATTGTACTCTATACAAATAGCATGACAATACCGGAAAGCACCACACTTTTTTAAACACATGCTGAAAATATACAAAAGTTAACTGTATCCTTGACCATGTATTTGCGATCCATGGTTTCTGAGGAATTAGCTGAGTCTCAGCTCCTGGGCTAGAAGATTTTTGCCTTAAATTACTTCAGAATGAGTATCAGGTCTAATCCATACAGCATTACATTGCCTGAAGAAATATACTAGTTTTATTTAAAAGCAAATAATAAATAAAAATCTCCAGTATCTTCAGTGCACCCTCTTTCATTAAACATGCCTGCATGTATAATAGTGGCCAGTGTTTAAATCTGCCAATTCTGCCTTTTAGGAATTTAGCTAAAAATGGGCAAGAGATCATACATGCTGCAAGGAGCCTGCAAAGACAAGCTGGTAACTTGGGGATTGATTTTATAAGTAATGAACAGCACATGAAGTTCTCATAACAGTATATTAATATGTGCAAAAAATATTCTAGAAAATCTTGTATGTATTAGCTAGAGGAGAACCTGGAAGAAAGCAAATAAAAAGCAGGCCATTACAATATCTGCCTGTGTTTAGCTAGTCTGCACTTTTTGATGATAATGGGACAGAGTCTAGCTTGAATAAATAAAATGTTTCCCTATGTAATCCTGAGGAAAACATTTAATGTACCATTCTATTGGAGAGAAATAGAAAAGTTATAGTAATTGGTACTACAGAGAAACATTTGGTTTATAAGAAGACAGAAACCATCATATAAGATACCCTTCAATCGTCTAAGAATACATTTGTCAACTTTAATGGAACAGAGACAACACATCATTCTAGTGAACCAATTATTTTTTTCTTGAACAGAGTCAAAAATGGTCTAACTCTTTGGAACACTCCAAATATGGACAGGTCTGCAGTATAATAAATCTTTTTTGGGTCTAGGCAAATTTATAAAAATAATTGACATTCATATTTGTTTACACAAATCTTGCAAGTAAAAATCAAGTGAAAATGTATGTCTCAAGATGGTTTGGGGGAAGAAGGATGTCATTGGATCAAAAGGTTCTTGTCATACAATTCAAGAAGGACAATAAGAGAGGGGATCTAGCTTTCAAGGTGCAAACATCAAAAGAAGGCAGGGAAACTAAATAAATAAATAACATATCTTTGTTGCCTTCATATTTATTCTCAAGTTCAGAATAATTAGGGCTTCCCTGATAGCTCAGTTGGTAAAGAATCTGCCTGCAATGCAGGAGACCCCAGTTTGATTTCTGGGGCAGGAGGATCCCCTGGAGCAGGGATAGGCTACTCACTCCAGTATTCTTGGGCTTCCCTTGTGGGTCAGCAAGTAAAGAACATGCCTGCATTGCAGGAGACCTGAGTTTGATTGCTGGGTTGGGAAGATCCCCTGGAGAAGGGAAACACTACCCACTTCAGTATTCTGTCCTGGAGAATCCTATGGACTGTATAGTCCATGGGGTCCCAAAGAGTGGGACATGACTGAGCGACTTACACTTCACTTGTAGAATAATTACTCTGATTTTCCCCAGTATAGTACTAATGTCTATGTTTGAGCCAAAGCCAGTACATTGCCTCAAACAAATACTTCTCAACCAAGGAGTTAATTAAAGCTACTTATTCCTCTCAATGGCAGAAAGCAAAGAACTTAAGAGCCTCTTGAAAAAAGTGAAAGAGGAGAGTAAAAATGTTGGCTTAAAACTCAACATTCAGAAAACTAAAATCATGGCATCCAGTCCCATCACATCATGGCAAATAGATGGGGAAACAATTGAAACAGTGACAGACTTTAATTTTTTGGGCTCCAAAATCACTGCAGATGGTGACTGCAGCCATGAAATTAAAAGATGTCTGCTCCTTGGAAGAAACGCTAGGACCAACCTAGACAGCATATGCAAGACAGCAAAAGAGATACAGATGTGTAGAGCGGACTTAGGGACTCTGAGGGAGAAGGAGAGGGAGAGGGAGAGGGAGGGATGATTTGGGAGAATAGCATTGAAATATGTATACTATCATGTAAGAAATGAATTGCCAGTCTATGTTCAATGCAGGATGCAGGATGCTTGGGGCTGGTGTATGGGGATGATCTGGAGGGAAGATGTGGGGTGGGAGGTGGGAGGGGGGTTCATGTTTGGGAGTTCGTGTAAAAAAATAAATAAATACAAAAAAAAAAAGCAGAGACATTCCTTTGCCAACATAAGTTCGTCTAGTCAAGGCTATGGTTTTTAAAGTAGTCATGTATGGATGTGAGAGTTGGACTATAAAGAAAGCTGAGTGCCGAAGAATTGATGCTTCTGATCTGTGGTGTTAGAGAAGACTCTTGAGAGGCCCTTGGACTGCAGGGAGATCCAATCAGTCCATCCTAAAGGAAATCAGTCCTGAATATTCATTGGAAGGACTGATGCTGAAGCTGAAGCTCCAATACTTTGGCCACCTGATGTGAAGAACTGACTCATTGGAAATGACCCTGATGCTGGGAAAGACTGAAGGCAGGAGGATAAGGAGACGACAGAGGATGAGATGGTTAGATGGCATCACCAACCTGGTGTTCCTTGGTGTTCCTGGGAGTTGGTAATGGACAGGGAAGCCTGACACACTGCAGTCCATGGGGTCGCAAAGAGTCGGACACCACTGAACTGATACTGACACCGTGTCCTCTCAATGAAATGACCTTCAGAAGCATAATGAATAGATTAATGCTTTTTTGTATATTATATTGAGTCCAACATAATGGAGTATTTTAGGATCAAGGCCAACTTTTATATGTACTTTAAATAAAAGGTTATACACTTTATTCAGAAAATAATTTGTGGGACATCTCTATAATGTTCTTATTAAATTGTATCTCCTACTTTTTTTTAAAACAATGTGTTTCATACAGTTTTAAATTACAGCTCCAAATTAAAAGTCTTAAATAGTTTATGAGAAATTAAAGCTCAGTTTATAAGAAATATGGTGTTTTGTTTTATCTGTGTCCACATTTAGAAAACATTTGTTAGAAATGATATTTAGCTCTGGTCTCTGCAATATGTGTTCCATGATCTGAAGGATAAGGATAAACTTCTAGAAGAAAAGCACTGGATGTAAAATTTAATAAACTACTTTCTAATCTTAACTAATAGGTAGGTCTTCAATAAACCAGTTTTAACTCCCTTTTCTCATGCATAGAAGAGACCTATAATATGAAATCCATGCATATAATGTAAACAATTTTACATATTTGTATTACCTTTTTACTAATTATATTTCTTTCAGTGTATGCCAGGGTTACAAACTGAGAACTATTGCATATTTTTTGCTCCTTCTCCTGTTCTTCCATAGTTGCAAAGATTGAACACTTTCAAATTAAATTAGTTGGTTCTCTTTGAAAAGGAATGCCTGACTTTTCTGGTAAGAAACTAGGCAGAAAAATTGGGGTACTGCTTAGGTATGTTATGTATGGCTCAAATGAGTGTCTGAAACAGGTCAAATGAAGTTTATTTTTTTTAATTTTCCCAAAAAGGAAGATCAGCCATAGCATTTTGGCAGGTGTCTAACTAACCACATTTCCCCAGGGAGTATCTACATGTGATCCTTCCACTTCAGTAGTTTCTCAGTAATGTATGCTGGTACTAGATCTGTGGCTGGACAGTTTGTACCTTTTTAATCTGAGGGTTTTTTGTTATTGTTGTTGTTGTTGCTATTACTTAATTTTCTATTTTAAAAAGAATTATTTTTGCTTTTTTCCTTTAGGAAAGTTAGATACAATTTTTAACATGTCATATTTCAAATCATCTTATTATACCTTATCTTGCATTTAGTCAGGGTACACAGAGAGAATGTCTATTATTTGCAAGGCAATGTGTTTTGTTTGTGAAGATGAATAAGACACAGTTTTTGTCCATATGTAACTTACCATCTAATGAAAACACACTAAAAACAACAGTGCTACACCCAAGCAATAACAGTATACTCTGGAAATAATCATGAAAGAATGACTAACTCTGTCTGGGGGACATGGAGAAGGCATCATCAGGTGGTGACATTTGTGCTCACTTTTGAAGAGTCTGAGAAAAAGAAGAAAGAGAAGGGAAAGAGTATTTGGACAAAGGGAATATCCTGTTTAAAGATATCAATCTGTGGAAAGTTCCTGGTACACTGGGAGAGCAGTAAAAAAAATTTTTTAACCAGAGAAAGATTGAGATATGCTGGCAGCATCAGTGTGCAGAATATATTGAATAAGAGAGAGGTGATAGGTCAAGAGAACAGACATAAACACAGGTGAGACACAATGGGGGCTTGCAAAATAGTAGTGTCAGTAAATTAACAGAAGAGCATAAAGCTTAAAAAAATTATGTATAATTAACAAGACTTTATAATGGTCTTTAAATGATTCTGTTATAGATAGTCGGTGCTTTCAGCTTGAGGTTCTAGTTTATTTGTGCTTGAAGCTGGCTCTAATGCTGGCAGTGGGGCTAATATGTAAGAAGCAAATTCTTCCTTCAATCACATTCTCCAAAAGTGATCGTTTTTCAAACATTTAAAAGATATTATGTTGATTACCAAGGGTGAAGTTTGATAAAAGCAAAGTCAAGGGAGAATATGAAAGTGAATCTTTTGGGGTTTTTTTCCTGATGGAAACCTGCACAGTGGGACTGCAAAATACATGGAACACATGAGAATAGTCAGAGCATAATACAGGCTTTCTTCATCGCCACCTCATTAGCAGAATCAATTTTTAAAACCTTGGCTCTGCTCTCTGACTTCTTTTCCCTGATGTCAGAACTTCAAAAAAAAAAGAAGAATTCTTACTGACCAGTGCTTAATAAGTGCCTGTTAAATAAATGAGCCTAAAAATTAATGAAAGTGAAGTTGCTCAGTAATGTCCAACTCTTTGTGACCCCATCCACTGCAACCTACCAGGCTCCTCCATCCATGGGATTTTCCAGTCAAGAGTACTGTAGTGGGTTGCCATTTCCTTCTCCAGGGCATCTTCCTGACCCAGGGATTGAACCCAGGTCTCCCGCATTGCAGGCAGATGCCCTACCACCTGAGCCACCAAAAGCCAACCAACTATGTAGAAAGTTGTGTAGAGATCTAAAAGAAGTAGTTAAACTATAAGATGAGGAATCCTAAAAGATGAAGACAAAAACAATCCTGCCATTTGTGCATAACACAGTGCTGATCACTATGATAAACTGAGCAGTGATTGCACAGTCTATGTGGAAAAACACGAAGGATTCTATGAGTTATCATTCCTGGAAGAGAGAAATTGATGCATGCTCTATGTAGAGTGGTTGGGAGAGGGCAAAAAGCTATAGGATGAGGCTAAACATGGAAAGGGTCATACCATATAGCACCCTTCAGACAACATTAAAGTTTGTCCTTTATCTTGAACACAATAGAAGGATGTTTAATTCTTTAAGATTATGTAAGAGATAATACGATTTGTGATTCAAAATTAGCACTGTCTGCAATAAAAATTCGATAGATGAGGACCAGAATGGATGATGGAGAAGCCAATCTAAAGGTTTTGTCAAGATATGGATAGTTTACTTAGGCTAAAATGATAGCCTTAAAGCTGGAAAATAGAGGGTCAGTTTGAGATATTTATAAGGTAGAATAGATAGGAGTTAATAACGAGTGGGAAACAAGATGTAATGGTTGAGGAAAAAGGAAATGTCAAGATATCAACTTATGTGACTTGAATGAATGATGGGGTCTTACAATGAGATGGGGCAATAGGATATGACCAGGTAGGTTATAATGGAGATAAGACTATACTTTTGGTTTTGGACATACCCAAGTGGAGATGGCAAGTATATGAAAAGTTCTAGGATGGGAATATCAATTTGAAAAACTTCTGCACTTGTGCGGTAGCTGAACAAAATTCTCTAGGAAAAATGTTTATTGTGAAAGAGAAAACATGAGTGAGCCTTAAAGAAGTACAAATATTTAACGGACAGATTGAGCACATAACCAAGAAAGGGAGGGACTAACTCAGGAGTATGCTGGATCATAGAAGAAAATGGAAACAATATTTTCTAGAATAAACAAGTGATAAACTATACCAAATGCCACCAGAATTCATATTACACAGAGGGTGAAGATAGTTCATTATGTTTAGTGACTTGATACTCCTTGGTGACCTTAGGGAACACTGGTTTCAAGGGAGTAATGGACACCAGGCTGGAGTGATTTGAACAATAATTAGGAGACAATGAGAAATTACTAATGCAGTATAAACTAAAGTTTTTCAAAAATGGCTTTAAATAGGTAGAGAAGAAACAGAGGAAATATTGATTCAAAGGAAGATATTTTGGTTATTGTTGCTGGGACTTATATTTTTCTTTTAAAAGGAGAGCCCAGAGCACGTTTCAGTTCTGCTAATAAGGATCTAATTGAGAGACTGCAGCATGCCAGACTTCCCCGTCTGTCACCAATTCCCAGAGCTTACTCAAACTCATGTCCATCATGTCGATGATGCCATCCAACCATCTCATCCTCTGTCATCCCCTTCCCCTCCTGCCTCCAATCTTTTCCAGCATCAGGGTCTTTACCAATGAGTCAGTTCTTCGCATCAAGTAGCCAAAGTATTGGAATTTCAGCTTCAGCCTCAGTCTTTCCAACGAATATCCAGGACTGATTTCCTTTAGGATAGATTGGTTGGATCTCCTTGCAGTCCAAGGGACTCTCAAGAGTCTTCTCCAACACCACAGTTCAAAAGCATCAATTCTTCGGCCCTCAGCTTTCTTTACAGTCTGACTCTCACATTCACACATGACTATTGGAAAAAACATAGCCTTGACTAAATGAACATTTGTTGGCAAAGGAATGTCTCTGCTTTTTAATATGCTGTCTATGTAGGGGTCGCCAGAGTTGGACATGACTGGAGTGACTTAGCAGCAGCAGCAGCTAGGTTGGCCATAACTTTTCTTCCAAGGAGCAGACATCTTTCAATTTCATGACTGCAGTCACCATCTGCAGTGATTTTGGAGCCCAAGAAAATAAAGTCTAACACTATTTCCATTGTTTCCCCATCTATTTCCCATGAAGAGATTAGACCAGCTGCCATGATCTTAGTTTTCTGAATGTTGAGCTTTCAGCCAACTTTTTCACTCTCCTCTTTTACTTTCATCAAGATGCTGTTAGTTCTTTGCTTTCTGCCTTTAGGGGGTGTCATCTGCATATCTGAAGCTATTGATATTTCTCCCAGCAAATATGATTCCATTTTGTGCTTCATCCAGCCTGGCATTTTGCATGATGTACTCTGCATATAAGTTAAATAAGCAGGGTGACAATAGACAGTTCAGTTCAGTTGAATCTCTCAGTCACATCCAACTCTTTGCGACCCCATGGACCACCGCATGCCAGGCCTCCCTGTCCATCACCAACTCCTGGGAGAGCCCTGACATAATCCTTTCTCAATTTGAAACCAATCTGTTATTCCATGTCCAGTTCTAACTTTTGCTTCTTGACTTGCATACAGACTTCTTTGGAGGCAGGTCAAGTGGTCTGGTATTTCCATCTCTTTCAGAATTTTCCACAGTTTGTTGTGATCTGCACAGTTAAAGGCTTTGGTGTATTCAATAAAACAGAAGTAGATGCTTTTCTGGAACTCTCTTGCTTTTTTGATGATCCAACAGATGTTGGCAATTTGATGTCTGGTTCCTTTGTCTTTTCTAAATCCAGCCTGAACATCTAGAAGTTCACAGTTCATGTACTATTTAAGCCTGCCTTGGAGAATTTTGAGCATTACTTTGCTAGTGTGTGAGATGAGTGCAACTGTGCAGTAGTTTGGACATTCTTTGGCATTGCTTTTCTTTGGGATTGGAATGAGAACTGACCTTTTCCAATCCTGTGGCCACTGCTGAGTTTTCCAAATTTGCTGGCATATTGAGTGCAGCACTTTCACAGCATCATCTTTTAGGACTTGAAATAACTCAACTGAAATTCCATCACCTCCACTAGCTTTGTTCATAGTCATGCTTCCTTAGGCCCACTTGACTTCACATTCCAGGATGTCTGGCTTTAGGTGAGTGATACACCATCATGGTTACCTGGGTTATGAAGATCTTTTTTTGTATGGTTCTTCCATGTATTCTTGCTACCTCTCATTAATATCTTCTGCTTTTGTTAGGTCCATACCATTTCTGTTAAAAGCTAAAGGCAAAGATGAAATGGAAAGATAGACCCATTTGAATGCAGAGTTCCAGGAAAGCATAAGGAAGTGATATTCTGAATCATAGTAGGCAAAGAGAAAATATGACAATTCGCACACATAGGGAAGCACATTCCATTTGTATACCCTCAGTCTGACGAAACAAATACGGGATTTTAAAAGAAATTAAAGTACAAATATAGTACATGAATAACAGTTGCTCACTGTTAACTGTAACATAGATTGTAGAATGTACTCTATTCCAACCAATTCCACAGGTTGTGTTATTAGTACTTCTCTCTTCTTTGTCTCTCATTCAAGTAAAGCAGAATAGAATGCAAGTAGAATTAAATGGTTATTGTGATAATTTGAAACTTTCAAATTATTTAATATAAACTTTGCCATTAATAACAAAACCTATAAGACAAGACTGATATCAAATTATTGAAGTTAAGAATCACCTCTTTTGAAAATAATCACTCTCATACACTAGAATGTTTTATGCCATAGAGTTTTATTATAGAAGAGGAAGATGGTAAGACTAGAACAAACAGATATCCAACATATTCATCCTAAAAAAATCCTGCTTTACAGCTAATAATAAATGTGTCAATCAGCCTGATAAGACAGATCAGTTTAAGTCCTTTATTGTTCCTGGGTAGAAATATGTTATTTGGGTGACTTTTTATATTTCTTTGAGCAGATGTGAACACTTCAATCTATTGCTATTAGAATTATGTGCACTCATCTGTGAGAGATTTGGAAGACTTTCTCCAAAGTACTGAGGATGAGTAGAATTCCATCCACAGAAGCAGTGTTTGATTTAGTCCAGAAATTCACCATCTCAATCAGAACATAAATAATTTGCTCTTGAGCTAAAAGGAAGCTCTGTAATAGCAAGGTCTCCATGCCTGAATGAGTAATATTTTGTGAGAGGCTTTTAAGTGTGATCAAAATAAATGGAGAACTGAAATTACCTTTCTCTATTTGTTTTCACAATATCAAAACAACTCTTTTAGCTCAGACAGAAAAAGAAGGTAGATTATATAGATAGAACTCTAAGTAACTCTTGGTAATTATTGGTCAACAAAGAAACAGGATTAGATTTAGGACTATGGATCTAAGCATTCCATGTTTGAAAGAGAAATATAAAGTATCTCTCCTGTTATTTTACAAATAAAATTTTAGAAATCCTAAGGAGAAGTGTTATGGGTTTCCCAGATCGTGCTAGTGATAAAGAACTTGCTCTGTCAATGCAGGAGACATAAGAGACAGGGGTTTGATCGCTGGGCTGGGAAAATCCCTTGGAGGAGGACATGGCAACCCATTCCAGTAGTCTTGCTTATGAAATTCCATGGACAGAAGTGCCTGGCAGGCTACAGTCCATGGGGTTGCAAAGAGTCAGACATGCTGAGCATGCATGCACACACACACACACACACACACACACAATGACAACATTAGAAAGAACTGGATATTTGTGTGAGTCTTAGATATTAAAGTGGAAAGAGATCTCAAAAGTTGTTTCCAAAACCAAATTATACTTGAAGACTTACTAGAAATGATGTGGACTGATGTAACTAAATAAAGTTACAAGCATCCCCATAGGATAAGGGGAGAATTCTATGCCATTATTTTGAAGGATTTAAGGATACTAGCAAAATGCATATTAAAGTGGAAAGAGATCTCAAAAGTTGTTTCCAAAACCAAATTATACTTGAAGACTTACTAGAAATGATGTGGACTGATGTAACTAAATAAAGTTACAAGCATCCCCATAGGATAAGGGGAGAATTCTATGCCATTATTTTGAAGGATTTAAGGATACTAGCAAAATGCTAGATTTTAGACTCAATTATCTTCTATCCTATAGAAGCAAATGAAATGTTATACAAATTCTATAGACACAAAGGTAACATGATAAGCTGAATCACTTTTTTTTTTTTTTTCCAAACACACAAGTGGGGAGCTGCAATGCCCCACTTGGTTAAGTGATTGTATGTGACGGTCTTAAAACCCAGAAGAAATTGACCAAAGATGATAGATGAAAATGTGAAATGGAATTGTCAGTATATAGCTGAAACATTGATCAAATGGCTGAATAGTTAACAAACTGTGCTCAAGGAGACCTTGGCAGGGGTGCGGCGGCGGGGCTGTCTCTTATACACATCTAAGGGAGGGACTAACTCAGGAGTATGCTGGATCATNTGACAATGTAGGTCTATTGACTGTAACATATGTACCACTCTTGGGGGAATACTGATCATGGGGGAGGCTGTTCCCCTGTAGAGGTAGAGAGATATAGTTACTTTTTGTCTCTTTGACATTTATCTTTGATGTCTCTTTGATCATTTATCCAGTCAGCTTAGAACTTATCTAAAAAACAAAGTCTATTTTAAATGGAGACAAATTGCAAACCGTTAGGACTCATGTGACTTCCTCTGATAGACTGTAGAGAAAGTAGAGAAAGAAGAGTGGGGGAGAGTATGCCTTCTCATTAAAACCATTGGAAAACTATAAGCATTTCTTGGTATCCTTATTTTTTTATAGCAATACTATCTGAATCAGTCCTGACATTGCTTGCATTAGTCATTTCGGGAAGTTTCAACTATAGAATAAGCAGAGTGTGGAAGCTTTAAACGAAAAGAGCAAAATCTGGAAAGATGTCTTCAATTAATCCCAAATTTAGTACTTCTCCTGACTCATGATAGTGAAATGTGGTATGCATATCATTCTTCTTGCTTTAAAATAAAATAAAGATAAGAAAATTAACGGCAGCAGTGACAGAAAAATTAAACCAAAGATTTCAAGTAGACATATTAGGAGACAGAATAAAGATGGAAGAAATGTTGATTGATATATAGCAGAGAAAGGTAAAAGATGGACTATGCCTAATGTGAACTGAAGGCTGGAGAGTCAGTTTGATTTACTGAACATCAGTGAGGCTTTGGGCTCAGAGAAGACAATAAGCCAGATGATGATGGTAACATATGATAATAAAACAGGTGGTGTAATTGAAAGTCTTCAAAAATTAAGCTTTTTTTTTTTCTCTCTCTTCACAGTCATTTGGAATACCCTAGAGCTAGCTTGGGGGAATACAAATTAATTCAGGGCTGCTAGCATAAATTAGAAGAATCCTTTGAAATTTGGCAGTAAGAACAGAGAAGTATAGGAATTATGATGTTGGATTCAAAGAGAAGAAAGATAATTCTAGCACAAATTTTCACTTATAGTAGAAAAAAAATTATATTACCATAAAATGTAAATGATGTGATTTTGGTTGCCAATTTTTAGAATCAATCTATAGTCAAATCTTGAAAGATGGGTATGGTTTCCAAGTAGAATATACATGTTAATCACTCTAAAAACGTAATAGGGATATATAAGAGACAGACCTTGGGAAGGGTTTCTGGGGTTGCTTGCTAAATAGAGAGCTATTTGGGTATCTATGGATAGGGAGGCACATGGGGAGTCTATGGGTAATGAAAAAAAATCAGGGTGTAGGTATGTTATTTGAATATTGAAATGACAAGAAATTTACAGTGACATAAAATCTGGACTTAAAAAGATAGGGTGAGAGTACAATAGACTAAACTCTTATCTTTTAGCATAAAATTAGGAGACAAAGACTACATTCCTAAATTAAGATGTAATAGAATAAAATTGTGACTTAGCTTTATTGGTTACCTCTGTGGAGCAAGACTGGTAAAAATACATGCGAGGGCAGTGAATTATTGCTTTTCTATGAGATTCCTTGTACCCTGGATTATTAAAATAATCTCAGTTAATTTTGATTAAAATTTAAATAAAAATAGTAGTGAAATGATGTCACTTTATTTTGTTAAAAAAAATCATTGCAAGGAAACATGACAAAATAAAACTGTATTATAAAAAGTTTTAGTTGAATGTATTTTTTTAGTGTCATATCTTTGATATTTCTTGCTTTAAGATTTTGAGTTGGAATACAGAGTATTTTGTAAGGCAATGTTGGTGCTACAAAATTAGAATTTTTAGTTGATCACATAACAAGTAAATGATATTGTATGCAGTATTTGACTACTAAATAAATTTCAAATTTTCTGATGTAAAATTCAATGAACATCTACAAACTAGCTCTGAGAAAGCTATGTCTTTATCACCAAATATAGTTGTATATGCAGAATTTTGAATAAGGCTGTACTCACTTCAATCTTCAGTTCAGTTCAGTCGCTCATTCGTGTCCGACTCTTTGCGACCCCATGAATCGCAGCACGCCAGGCCTCCCTGTTCATCACCAGCCTTCCTGTCTCTTATACACATCTCCAATTTAGATGAATCTGGTCTTTTTAACAGAGGAGAACCTCTTTGACGATTTTCCAGTGGTACCAAAGGGGTTTATATATGCTACTTTGAATTCATGCCAGACATTCCTTGAGAGAACTGCCAAAATCTCACTTGATAGCTGAAGGAGGTCATGAGAATACCTAGAGGTTTAAAATATGTATATTTGCCTATGTAGGATATTTAAAGTCTGTACTTTTCAAATAAATATATTTCAGCATTATTGGTTTGTAATTTCAGAGTCTGGATGTATTTTTCATCATAAATAAATGTTCATACGTTAGAGATTTATGTCAAAGAAAAAGTACAAATGTTGCAAACCTTCAGACAGATATTTATAGGAGCTTTATTTATAATTGCCAAAAATTGAAAGCAATCAAGATGTCCTTCAGTAGGAGAATGGGTAAACTGGTACACCCAGATAAGGGAATATTTTCAGCATTGCTATCAAGCCATGAAAAGACATTTAAGAAGAAATCTTAAATGCACATTACTAAGTAAAAGAATACATCTAAAAAGATAGCATACTGTATTATTTAAACAATATGATGTTATTAAAAAGACAAAATAAAGACAACAAAAAGTCAGTGACTACTAAGATTTAGTGGTGGGTAGAGGGATGAATAGGTGAAGCATGGAGGATTTTCAGGACAATGAAATACCCTGCATGATACTATAATGGATATATGTCATTAGATATTTATCCAAATCCATTAAAGATACATCAAGAGTGAACCATAACGTAAATTTTGGGCAACTGTGTTGTGACAATGTAGGTCTATTGACTGTAACATATGTACCACTCTTGGGGGAATACTGATCATGGGGGAGGCTGTTCCCCTGTAGAGGTAGAGAGATATAGTTACTTTTTGTCTCTTTGACATTTATCTTTGATGTCTCTTTGATCATTTATCCAGTCAGCTTAGAACTTATCTAAAAAACAAAGTCTATTTTAAATGGAGACAAATTGCAAACCGTTAGGACTCATGTGACTTCCTCTGATAGACTGTAGAGAAAGTAGAGTGGGGGAGAGTATGCCTTCTCATTAAAACCATTGGAAAACTATAAGCATTTCTTGGTATCCTTATTTTTTTATAGCAATACTATCTGAATCAGTCCTGACATTGCTTGCATTAGTCATTTCGGGAAGTTTCAACTATAGAATAAGCAGAGTGTGGAAGCTTTAAACGAAAAGAGCAAAATCTGGAAAGATGTCTTCAATTAATCCCAAATTTAGTACTTCTCCTGACTCATGATAGTGAAATGTGGTATGCATATCATTCTTCTTGCTTTAAAATAAAATAAAGATAAGAAAATTAACGGCAGTAGTGACAGAAAAATTAAACCAAAGATTTCAAGTAGACATATTAGTAGACAGAATAAAGATGGAAGAAATGTTGATTGATACATAGCAGAGAAAGGTAAAAGATGGACTATGCCTAATGTGAACTGAAGGCTGGAGAGTCAGTTTGATTTACTGAACATCAGTGAGGCTCTGGGCTCAGAGAAGACAATAAGCCAGATGATGATGGTAACATATGATAATAAAACAGGTGGTGTAATTGAAAGTCTTCAAAAATTAAGCTTTTTTTTTTTCTCTCTCTTCATAGTCACTTGGAATACCCTAGAGCTAGCTTGGGGGAATACAAATTAATTCAGGGCTGCTAGCATAAATTAGAAGAATCCTTTGAAATTTGGCAGTAAGAACAGAGAAGTATAGGAATTATGATGTTGGATTCAAAGAGAAGAAAGATAATTCTAGCACAAATTTTCACTTATAGTAGAAAAAAAATTATATTACCATAAAATGTAAATGATGTGATTTTGGTTGCCAATTTTTAGAATCAGTCTATAGTCAAATCTTGAAAGATGGGTATGGTTTCCAAGTAGAATATACATGTTAATCACTCTAAAAACGTAATAGGGATATATAAGAGACAGACCTTGGGAAGGGTTTCTGGGGTTGCTTGCTAAATAGAGAGCTATTTGGGTATCTATGGATAGGGAGGCACATGGGGAGTCTATGGGTAATGAAAAAAAATCAGGGTGTAGGTATGTTATTTGAATATTGAAATGACAAGAAATTTACAGTGACATAAAATCTGGACTTAAAAAGATAGGGTGAGAGTACAATAGACTAAACTCTTATCTTTTAGCATAAAATTAGGAGACAAAGACTACATTCCTAAATTAAGATGTAATAGAATAAAATTGTGACTTAGCTTTATTGGTTACCTCTGTGGAGCAAGACTGGTAAAAATACATGCGAGGGCAGTGAATTATTGCTTTTCTATGAGATTCCTTGTACCCTGGATTATTAAAATAATCTCAGTTAATTTTGATTAAAATTTAAATAAAAATAGTAGTGAAATGATGTCACTTTATTTTGTTAAAAAAAAATACCCATCACCTCTTTTATGTATTTACCTACTCAAAACCAATTTTGTTTCATTTTTATCTAATTCCTTTCCACACTTCCTCTAAATTATTTTGAAACAGATTCTAGACATCAAATCACTGCATCTTTAAATACTTCAACATGTAGTTTCAAATGATTAGGATTCAAGTTTAAAAACATAATCATAAAACCAACATATTACTTGAAAAGTTAATCACAGCTCCTCATTATTATTAAATATCCAATCAGAATTCATATTTCTCTGATAAATATGTTTTTCACATTTTTTATGTTATTTTGAATCAGATCAAAATAAAGACTACACATTTTTGGTATATGCATCAAACTTACTTTAATATAGGATTTACTTTCCCCAATCATTCTCTTCCCACCTTTGAAATTTATTTATGGTAGAAACTCTATCTGAGATGTGTATAAGAGACAGGCTATATTTAATAACATGGGGAAGTGAAGTGAAGTCGCTCAGTTGTGTCCGACTCTTTGCGACCCCATGGACTGTAGCCTACTAGGCTCTTCTGTCCATGGGATTTTCCAGGCAATAATCCTGGAGTGGATTGCCATTTCCTTCTCCAGGGGATCTTCCCAACCCAGGGCTCGAACCCGGGTCTCCTGCATTGTAGACAGACGCTTTACCATCTGAGCCTCCAGGGAAGTCCATAATAACATGGGGAGTATTCTTATATCCTTTAAGCTCAGTTTTTTCATCTGTAAAATAGAATGAATATAAGCCTAGCTGTAGGTCCATTGTGTTAAATTTAATAATCCCAGCAAAGTGCAGAACATGTAGTTCGAGGCACAGGCAATAAATGTTCGCTGGAGTTGTTTCGTATTGTTATTATTATCATTATTATTTGATAACTTTCTTCTTCCCTTCCTTTTGTCTCTCTCTGAAGACTGTCAGTTATCCATAGGCTGTTGGTTTATTCACTGGCCATAACAGTAATCGCTTTCACTTTTCACAGAAAGTTGCTGTTTTTCCTCCTCACCCTATAATAGTTTCAAGTTGATGACCTATAACATTGATTTGATACTTTCAATGAAGATTAATATTCTGCTACCCATGGACTGTAACCTACTAGGCTCTTCTGTCCATGGGGTTTTCCAGGCAATAGTCCTGAAGTGGGTTGCCATTTCCTTCTCCAGGGCATCTTCCGAACCCAGGGATCGAACCCGGGTCTCCTGCATTGTAGACAGACACTTTACCATCTGAGCCTCCAGGGAAGTCCATAATAACATGGGAAGGATTCCTATATCCTTTTAAGCTCAATTTTTTCATCTGTAAAATAGAATGAATATAAGCCTAGTTGTAGGTCCATTGTGTTAAATTTAATAATCCCAGCAAAGTGCAGAACATGTAGTTTGAGGCATAGGCAATAAATGTTCGCTGGCCATAACAGTAATCGCTTTCACTTTTCACAGAAAGTTGCTGTTTTTCTCCTCACTCTATAATAGTTTCAAGTTGATGACCTATAACATTGATTTGATACTTTCAATGAAGATTAATATTCTGCTATTTTACTTTGTTTCTTTTTTCATATCCATTTCCACAGAAGCCACATCTTCCTTCATTTTCATGAAGATCTTAAAATAGGTCTGGAAGCTTTCTTTGGATCCAGCAGTAGCATATGTTCAGCAGTTATGTTATTCTTTTGAGTCTCCTGGATGTTGTGTTTGCTCTCTTATTCTTTAGAATGTTCTATAAGGAACATGGTGCTTGTTAAAGGATTTTCTTTTTTTTCCTGACTCATCTTCAAAAATGACCAAGCCTTTATCACTGGACAATCCTTGGTATTTCTCTGAGTCCAGCTAGGTGGTGATATAACCTTCCTTGAATACTTAGAGAGGAAAGATTGAATGCTGAGGAAAGATTGATGTATATAGCTTCTGTATCTCAAGCTGACTTTCACCCAAAGCACTCTGCTCTACTGAGGTAGCCTCTTTGTCCACCTCCTTTGGGCTGGTTCTTCAGTCTAAACTGATGTTAACATAGTAAAAGCATAGTTTCTAGGAAGCCTTGGTACTGTGGCCCGTCCATTTCTGTTGACCCTGTGGTGTTTTTCTTGTGAGGATCATGCCTCCCAACTGCCACAAGCGCCTACAGGAATCCAGTACTTACAAGACACTGAATATATACAAGTATCACAGCCAGTCCATGTGTAAAAGTAGCACTCTGAGCTACAGCCTGGTGCAACCATGCGAAGCCAGCCTATCACCCAGAGTAATCAGTCAAGGAGGGCCAACTGCTGACTATAGCGACCAATCCAGGAAGATGAACAATAACCCCTGTATCAGACAAAATGGCCAGGACCTGATGAATAACTGTTAGTTTCCTTAATGTTTGCTCCTACTTCTAATTTGGGATCAACCAGAGAAAGCCAAGTAGGTTACCTAGCCAATCACATCAGATGCCTAGCTCCTAGTTAGCCCATCATCTCATTTGCTTATACCAGTAACATCTCCATCAGGACATACCTGAAGGCTTCCTGCTTTTCTATTGTACTGTCAGGCCACTCAAGATGGATGTTCTCTGGCTCTGTATACATTCTCTGCCCAACCACAATCTGCTTCACCTACACCCGACTCACATGACTGACCTTCCTGTGTGCTTGCTCCAGGCCCCAGTTAATGATAGCTTATCAAAGGGATCCTAGCTTAAAGCTTATCACAGCTTCCCTGGTGGCTCAAACGGTAAAGTGGTAAAGCGTCTGTCTACAATGCGGGAGACCCAGGTCCGATCCCTGCGTCGGGAAGATCCCCTGGAGAAGGAAATGGCAATCCACTCCAGTACTATTGCCTGGACAATCCTATAGACAGAGGAGCCTGGTAGGCTACAGTTCATGGACTCGCAATTCACTTCACTTCACTATCAAAGGGATGGTAAGAGATGGGCCCTTCTTCGATTCCCTGGTAACTAACGAACTAACCTGACTTCAAGTTCCCCTGTAACTGGCAATCTCTCCTCCCTTGGCCCCCTGAATGCCCCCACCCAGCAAAGACTGCCACCTTGTCCTGCTCGTCCACTGTACACGTAGGTTGTTGCTCCAGAACCTTGCTTCGGTCGTGTAAACTCCCCCATCCGTTAAACCACTGGTGTCTCTGTTGCTCCCGCAGGCCTCTTTCTTGTCTTGATGCTGCGGGGTGCAGCCCAGTGTCTGCTGTGAAGCTTTCCCACTCCTCTGCTTGCCTTTAAGTCTCTGCCACACACAAAGGGTGATGACTGACTCCCTTGCTGTAGCGAGCCCTGAATAAACAGGATTTTCTTGCTCTCATGTAAATGGTCTTCATTTATTTTCACACTAGTTGCCCTGTTGAATTCTGAGCCATATATTTTCTATCTAAATAAATAGATATGAATCAACTAATCTTTGGAGGAACAATGAATTTTAAAAAGAATAAAAGATATGACATAAAAAACTAAAAGTTAGTTTCTCGTTATTCATTTGCATCTGACTCAATTATACTATTCATTCTTCTATCATTATATTTTTTACAGTTGTTTTACCTTTGTGGATATTTTAGTGGAAAGTTGTTAGAAGGTGCTTGGTGCCTGCTGCTCTGTACAGGTCTGTTTTATTATGACACAAGTTCTGACACACTAATTTCAATGTGAATAATGTGTTTTTCGGGCTGACAGATTTGACTCTCTTGCCATACCCACCTATAAACACAGACACATACAGTCCCAGTGACTAATGAATCCCATTATCCAGATCATCCTGTTTATTTTTAAAGTTTACCCTCAAATGTATCCATATTTTAGGTGGCAGTATTATCTCTCTTGAACTAACCATAGCCGATTCACTGAACCACCTGGCTGTCTAATAAATCTTCTAATTAATAAGATGCCTTCTAATTTTAAAAAAAAGTATTTATTTCCCACATTACACTGCAGCTTTGTAAAAGCCCTGTAGCTTTTACAAATAAATTTTACAAATAAATGAGGACCTAACACTCACACATATCCTGAAAAGAAGAAAGACATCAGGCTATGTAAAAACCTGATGCGATCTTCTTTTTAGCTCTATCAACTGAGAAAAGTTAAATTTCACAACTTGTGTTTGCTGTGTGAGTAGTCTGTTTTTATTTTCTCTGTTTTTCACCTCTGCACACAGACTTGTGTCCTTGAGACACAAAGTAATTTAGAGTGGCTCTTTGGTATTCCTGGTAATTCAACCTTGTTTTTCTATTACACACTCCAAAGCTCAGTGTGAAACATTTATCCTACTTAATCATGATAATGTAGATGCCAGAAGGAATTGAGCAAAGCAGCAGTGCAGGGAGGATCTGGCCTCAGCTAGGAGGAATCCTGGCTCCTTTGTTTTCCCTTTTAACTTCCTTTGCATGCATCCCTTTTCAGTACCTTACTATTTCATGTGCTTACTGCCTAAGATTATCAATTTGCATTCTGCTCCAATCTAAAATTATTTTTCTTACTAGCCAAATCTCACCAATGTATTACATACGATGCTGAAAAGAAAGATTGCCTAAAAGAAAGATTTTTCCCTCTCCAATTTATTTAAACTGATTTACTGGTGTTAACAGGTTCCTTGAGGCATTTGACTTTCCCGATTTCATGAAGACACAGCTTCTTGTTCAAGCTGACATTCAAATTGATTCAGGGAATTGCCTGTTTTCAAACACATAGCTAGTTTGGAGTCAGCTAGTTTGGTATCATGCTAAGTCCTCTATCATTTGATTTATGCCTTTCTTTTTTTAGTGTTTTGGCCACACAGAGTGGCACACACAATCTTGGTTCCCTGACCAGGAATCAAACCCACATCCCCTGCAGTGGAAGCACAAAGTCTTAACAGCTGGACCATGAGAGAAGTCCCTGATTCATTTCTTAATAGTTTTCCTTCTACCAAACAAGAATATAAAACAAGAGTATGTGTTTTACTAAGCCATAAAGTCAGTAAAGCAAACAGTAAAGTCACTTGAGAGTTATTAATAATAATGATTAATTACAATGTAAACTCGAATAGTAATTATTTTCAGTGTGCCAGGCACTGTGCTAAGAAATTCGTACTTCACAGCAGTTTTGTGAGGCACATATCACTATTACCTCTGTTTAACAAAAAAAGCTGACTCATCAAATTGTTAAAATAGTTGCTCAAGGCCACGTAATTCCCAATCTAAATTTTTATTTTGAATGGAGTGTTATTCCTTTGATTATTGAAAAAAATGACAATTGACAAGATAAAGTCTCATATAAATGTTATTTCTTAAATACAAGTATGTGTGTGCTGAGTGACTTCGGTCATCTCTTACTCTTTTCAGCCCTGTGGACAGTAGCCTGCCAAGCTTCTCTGTCCATGGTATTCTCCAGTCAAGAATACTGGAGTGGGTTGCCATACCCTCTTCCAAGGGATCTTCCATATCCAGGGATATAATCCACATCTCTTTGGTCTCCTGCATTGGGAGATGGGTTCCTTACTACTAATGCAACTTGGAGAGTCCTTAAACACAAGTATTAAAAAATCAAGCAAGAAAAGATAGGAGAGAGAGATTGAATTGCATTCATGTCCTAGCTAGTTTTAAAGAAATACTTTTTATTTCAAATCTGATATCTTTCTATATGAAAGATTGAAATAAATCCTAAAACATCTCACAGTTCAGGTCAAAACCATTTAAGGAATCAAAGTTGGCTGCCTTCAGAATCTATTTTGTCAAGACTCCTGTTACCTCCCCAAAACTCTCACTCTCTGATTTATTATCTTTGCTTCCTTGGGAGAGTCCATGAGCCTGTTTTTTTTAAATCTGTTAAAAGGAAATGTTTAAAGGGTTGTAAGGATTACAGAAGATCATAGCTGGAAAGTGCTTAGACAAGTGCCCAGCACCTTTTCAGCCTTTTGTCAGTAGTAAATACCAGCTGCTGTCTATCAGATGGCATTATCATACTGGATTTGCCCACAATGGCATAGAATCCTTTTTTTTTTTTTTTCTTGCTTTGGCTTATTCTCTATCACAATTCTATTTTGGAGATGAAGATGGAGTCTGAGTTGATATCTAGCATGGCATAACAAAATACACCGGAATGAGGCATTTGAGACCCGACTCTCATCTGAAGTTTTCTGCTAACACAGTATGACACTGAGAATATTATTAACCCTCCCTGAGTTCAAATTTACCCTTAAAGAAAAATAAGGTGGCAACAATGATTTCTGATATCAACCACCTGGCACTGGGCCCATCTTCACAGGCAAGGTCCTCCGTAAGACTGCCCTTGCTTCAGACAGCAGCCACAAATTTGTGTCATCCTCATTTCTAACCAGCTGGCTACAGAGTTAGGGGCTCCTACTATCTTCTCAGTTTCAATAATATGATAGGATGAGGCACAGAACTCAAGGAAAGCATTATGCTTAAGATTACAGTTGTATTATAGCAGAAAGCATATGAATCAGAACCAGCCAAAGGGAGAGAAGCATTGGGTAAATCTGTGAAGGTTTGTATGTAAGGCTTCCATTGTTCCCAGGGTTGTATTATCTTCCCAGCACATTGGTCTGTGAAAATATTTGGAGTATTACTCACCAGGGATACCCACCTGAACTTTGGTATCCAAAAGTTTTATTGGGATTTTGTCATGTAAGTATTATTGATTTAATCATTAACCACACCATTTAACTCAGTCTCCAGTTTCCCTCCCATCTAAAAAAAGCTGATATGGCATGGCTTAAAGCCCCAACTCTTTAATCACATGGTTGGTCTTTCGTCCATGGCCAACTTCCATCTTGAGTCATCTCCTTAGCATAAGCTATCTAGGGGCTCACGATGAGTCACCTTGTTGGTATAAGCTATCAGATATGCCCTGAAGTGTTCAGGATGAACAACAAAACATTCTGGGAAATTCCAAAGATTTTCAGGTTGTCTCCCAGGAAGTGGAGACAAAGTGCAGCCACGATTTTTATTACGGGGAAGGTTATACAAAAATGCTTTCTAGGAGCACTTCAGCTCTACTTGTTACTCTTTATTTGAAAGGTTTAGTAGTTTTTTAATGGAATAATGAGAAAAAGATAAAGCAAAGGGAATGTGGGTGGAGCAAAAGCTCTCTTTTCCATGACTGCCTTTCACAAAGTAGGCACAGAGGGAAAAGATGATTCTGGCATCAAAAACATACTCTGACTGGGAAAAAAGTGACAGTGAATTAACATGGCCGATCGCTTACTAGTCCATTATCTAAAGCTTCAGTTACATTTCATTAACTCATGAATCAGTTGTATTCATAGTCTTATATCCTGAGGACCCTCTACTTATGTAATAAAGCCTTTAGAATTATAACAGATTGTGACTCAGTTCCTACCTCTGAGCTTTCATTTTTAAGTCTTATGATCCATCCTCTTTCCCATGCAAAACATGTTGATCACTAACGGGCTGTTCCACTTATTAGATGTATGAGATAAAAAATAGTGTCAACATAGCACATAAAACTTAAACATACTCCTTTTTTTTTTTCTAAGCCATTTCTGAAGGAATAAGGAACTCATTGGAGCAAAGTAAATATTTTAAATCTATGATACTAACTCGCTTCTTACTTCATACCGTCATATAATAAATCATCACAGCCTTGCTACTCTTTACCAACACAAGATGTCTTCTTCTCCTTTTTTCTCCCAAGCAAGTAGATAGACTATCAGCCTGCTTTATGCGTGTGCACATGTATAAACGTGTGTCAGGATTGCATTCTTTGTGATAAGAAATGATTAATGTACTTTCACTGAAAGAGTTAAACAGGCATACTTTCACATATGTGTTACCTTGTTCAGAGGTATAGGAGGTTAAAGAAATGTTCTCTGTGCTTTTTCTTGTGATGGAATGATTTTTGGATATTATATACTGAGAAGCTTTTAAAATAACAGTTTGAGTTTAATAGATGTTATGTAAGGAGAAAATATTCCTTAAGATATAATATGAAACCTAATAAGAATACATCTTCAGTCCCCTTTTCCATTCATTTATTTAGCTAATATGTAGCCTGACTAAAAACTAGGCTACATCCTAGCAACAGAGATATACAAAAGGTCTTGCTCTTCTGGTATTCAACAGGTGTTGACAAAGTAGACATGTTCCACAATTTACCTAAATCAGTTTGATGATGTTAACATGTTTTATGAGACATCTAACTTTAAGGATCCCACTTAGGTATATCTTCTTCTTTGAGTTGGCAAAAATTCATGTCATACATATATATTTGTATGTGATACAGAATATCAAAGAATTTGGAGTGGGGGGTAGTACTGAGAAACATATTCTACCTATATGCTGTCAGAAAATCCTTCACAAAATAGTGTCATTTCAAATGACATTCTTAAGGAAGCAAACGAGATAAAGCAAAGGATGAAGGCTGTTTCAGTGAAAGATAACTTGGATGCATTGTGGCCACAAGGAGTCGAGAACTGGACTCTTAAGTGAATGTAGGGAATGAAAATAAATTGGACATTACCAGGAACTAGGAGAAACTAAGTTTAGATAGCTGCTGCCTAAGGGTAGATAGAGCAATGGAAAGGAAGATGCCAGTCACAGAAAGAAGCCTCTGCTGCTGATTAGCTACTGAACTCAAGGGCGGGAATGCTGTTCTGGTCTGCAGAATGTCTCTGGAGCTTTCACATATTTGATCTCCTACAACTGGCCCGTGATGAATTCACTGGGTTGACAGTGACCATCTATGAGGCATCACACACGAGCCTCCCTCCTTCTCCATTTCTCTATTCCTATCAGTTCTGTAGCCTCATCTAATTCCTTTCTCTGTCTTCAAGTCTACGCTTAACTTTCCTGTTTCTGGACACAATTTGTTCCCCTTTCTAGAATGCTCTGTTCACTTCCTCCTCAGAGCTGACTTCTCAAACCATTCTTTAAAGCCTTTCCAAATGACCCAGGTTGAGGTTAATTTGCCTTTGTCCTTGGAACTGTAACATGCGCAACTATTTCAACATATCATTGTCAACCTTACATCACAGATAGCATGTGTTTTTCCCACAGGTGATAAACTCTTCAGGAGTAGTCACCATAGCTAGATTCTCAATAGTCCCTATGACCATGTTTGGCACACAATGTATACATTTAGCCAATAGCATTTAAACTGAAGAATATTTTTAATAAATTTGTCAAAGCATAAATCAGACCTCAGCAATAATGTGATTTTTCTGTACATGTAAGACAGTCTTTTAAAATATATATTAACCTTTATTCTAGAATTTTACCCAAAATAGAAAACATGCTATCAGTTAATGGAGGACAAAAAATTCAGGTACAAGCTTATCTTTTTTGGCACTTCAAACTATAAATTCATTTTTCATTTTCAAAGCCATAAAGTATGTTCTTTGATAGTGAGTCCACCAGAAGACTTTACTATACAGTTTTATACTCTTTTTGTTGATGTACTGAGATAAGTTATTGCTTTATGAGCTATTGCCTATTAATAGACATTCATATTGAGCAACATCTTTTGCATAAAACGTTCCTGCTGCTGCTAAGTCACTTCAGTCTCGTCCGACTCTGTACGACCCCATAGACGGCAGCCCACCAGGCTCCCCCGTCCCTGGGATTCTCCAGGTAAGAACGCTGGAGTGGGTTGCCATTTCCTTCTCCAATGCATGAAAGTGAAAAGTGAAAGGGAAGTTGCTCAGTCATGTCTGACTCTTTGTGACCCCATGGACTGCAGCCCACCAGGCTCCTCCATCCATGGGACTCTCCAGGCAAGAGTGCTGGAGTGGGGTGCCATCACCTTCTCCGAAAATGTTCCTGAGGAAATACAATAACTTCAACATTATTATTAAAGCAGTAAGAAAATGTATTACTCAAGTAAAGGAAAATTCTATACTAATTTCATTCTTTTTGCTCCTAGTATCAAATGCCCTTCAACCACTAATAGCTCTTCTGTGACAAGCTGATTTCTCCCTTTGTTTTGCCCCTGCATAAGATTTAACTCTAAAAACATCTACCACCCTAATTTGCCATTTATGATTTTGTGTTATAGTTTGTAAATAAACCTGATCTTTCTCCAGTTTTCTTTAATGTGGTGAAGAGCTATCCTTATTGTCTGATTTAGAAATTATATAGGTGATACCCTGTTTAGAGACAAATATAAGTTATTTGCTGTTTAAGTCAAAATTAGAAGTGTCAATGAGATGGTCATTTATAAATTTATCAAATTAAATTCTTTACATAATGATCAGTTGCTGCATTGTAGCATCAATATGATTTGCTTAGATTTTATGAATTTTTATATTTTATCTTTTAATAACCTCCTTGGGATTATTTTCCTAAGAATAAAACTAACAAAGAAGGAAAAAGGAATTAAGCAGAATCAAAAGAGCCTGCTAAACCTGTTTAAGAGTCACATGTCTCTCCACATATCTAAAAGGAGCTCAGACTTGATGTTTAGGACTCCTCTCTACTTGAGTTTTCTGAGATTTCTGGGAGATGGCTCTTTAGTGCATTTAGCCGTAAACTACTCCAGTAAACCTGGTTTTCAAACATCCATCTGATTTTCTACGCATTCTTCATAAGTTATTTGATAATTTTATACACTTGGGAGCTTATTTATTTTTAAAATAGTTGGCTATTATTGTTTTACCTACCTTGGAAAAAATTATTCTTTTGGCTTGATCGATTTGGTCCAGCCTAAAGAGCAATCTTCTACCCAAAGAAGTAAGCAAATAGACATCCAGTAAATGAACAGAGTGGTCTCTTCCTATGTTTTGAATATCTTCCAATAGGAGATTTAATATTTTTAGTTCATTTGTTAACCTCTAGCAGTTCAAACATTCTCTTTATTCTAATATAGTAGAAAAAATCAGCAATACCCTGCCGACCCATTTATGCCTAATAAAAACCCTATATTTTAGGTGTCGAGCAATACCTCCAGGCCTCAATGGCATCCCACTCCAGTACTCCTGCCTGGAAAATCCCATGGATGGAGGAGCCTGGTAGGCTGCAGTCCATGGAGTCGCTGAGGGTCGGACACGACTGAGAGACTTCACTTTCACTTTTCACTTTCATGTATTGGAGAAGGAAATGGCAACCCACTCCAGTGTTCTTGCCTGGAGAATCCCAGGGACAGGGGAGACTGGTGGGCTGCTGTCTATGGGGTCACACAGAGTTGGACACGACTGAAGTGACTTAGCAACAGCATACTCATTGCAGGGCTGCCCTGGTGGGTCAGTGGTAAAGAATCTACCTGCAATGCAGGAGACGTGGGTTCCATCTCTGCTGCTACTGCTGCTGCTGCTGCTAAGTCACTTCAGTCGTGTCCAACTCTGTGTGACCCCATAGACAGCAGCCCACCAGTCTCCCCCATCCCTGGGATTCTCCAGGCAAGAACACTGGAGTGGGTTGCCATATCCTTTTCCAATGTATGAAAGTGAAAAGTCAAAGTGAAGTCGCTCAGTCGTGTCCG
>SJYX01014105.1:17109-27498 GCA_006410675.1 Oreotragus oreotragus
AGATACAGATGTGTAGAGCGGACTTATGGACTCTGAGGGAGAAGGAGAGGGAGAGGGAGAGGGAGGGATGATTTGGGAGAATAGCATTGAAATATGTATACTATCATGTAAGAAATGAATTGCCAGTCTATGTTCAATGCAGGATGCAGGATGCTTGGGGCTGGTGTATGGGGATGAGCTGGAGGGATGATGTGGGGTGGGAGGTGGGAGGGGGGTTCATGTTTGGGAGTTCGTGTAAACAAATAAATAAATAGAACAGCCAAAAAAAAAATAAAGTCTGTTTTGTCTGATATTAATAGTGGTTGCTTTTTTAATGATATATCTTTTTTTCATTCTTTTATTTTCAGCCTGTATCTTTGAATGTAAACCATAGCTTCTATAGATAGCATATAGTTGTAACTCACTTTTTTATCCAGTCCACCAATCTTTGCCTTTTGATTAAATTGTTTAATTCATTTATAAATTATGTTATTACTGATATAATTGGATTTACATCAGCTTTTACTTTTCATTGTCTGTATGTTTCATGACTTTTTGTTTCTCTGTTCTTCCTTTGCTTATTTCTCTTACATTAAGTACATGTTTTTAGTGTAACATTTTCATCCTTTTAATGATTTTTCCATTATATTTTAGGTCATTTTTTAGTGAAGAACTTATATCTCTATGAAACATATAAAATACAATGTTTCATCCAAACTGAAATGTCTCAAATTCAAAATGAAGTATTGTATGTTGCTATATGTTTTGATAATTAAAATCTCAGTAATGGTAATGAATCTTTACTCTCAGGCCACCTGTATGGAAAAGATAATTGATTCTCAAAAGTAGTTTACACAGTAGTATCTTTGTCATAAGAACTCCTATTGATATTTTATCTATGAGTAACTCTGTGTGATACTGCAAGCTTACAACTGTATCAGTTCAGTCACTCAGTCATGTCCAACTCTTTGAGACCCCATGGACTGCAGCATGCCAGGCCTCCCTGTTCATCACCAACTCCCGGAGTCTACCCAAACTCATGTCCATTGAGTCGGTGATGCCATCCAACCATCTCATCCTCTGTCGTCCCCTTCTCCTCCTGCCCTCAATCTTTACAACTGTATACTAGTAAAATATAACAGTAACAGTTTTTTACTTTATGTACTGTAGTCAGGTAGGCCAATTATTATATCTTTCAAAAATCACAAAATTGTCTTATTTGGCATAATTTATATGTATGTTAAAATTTATTAATTAATTTTATATTCACTCAAGGACTCCTGAATTAAAATGTCAAGGATTTGAAATTTGAATATTTGAAATGTTTGAAACAGGAGCAAAAGAAGACCATCTTCTATGTATTTCAGTAGGAGTTTCCATTAGTCATCTCAGCATACCTTTTATCATCTATCCATTTATTGAACTGTAATTTACAGCATATCACAGTGTTTGTTTTTCAGCACACTAGACAGGACCAGAGTGGAGCGGCTCACCATTTCCAGCTAAACATATTGACAAAAATGTTCAGTTGTATGACTGTACTCATCTAGTAAAGTATAAATAGGCTATATATACAATATGTACATGCATAGATAATATATATACTTACACATATAAAAGTACAGAGGAAAGTTGCTAACTTTCCTTAGAATTTTTATCTTGCTATTTCATCTTCAAATATATCATATTTATAAGTAAAAATCTTCAACATAAGTCAAGCTGATCTGGCAAAAGTCCTATGTCTTTAGTTAATTTTGCTGTGTACCTTTTTTTTTTAACCTACTAAAACTCCCTGGCCTCTTTTTCTGAGGTGGATGTGATATCTTCTTCACTTAAACAGGAGTTAGAGATTCTTATTCTCCAGCTTCCTTTTTGTTTTTATTGTTGTTGTTTAAAATGTTCAATTATTTTAGCCTTTCTGAAATGTTAAGAAAAATAATTATTTTTGGATCTACCAAGTTGCAATTTTACATGTTAAACCATTGATTTATTTGTGGGCATTGTTAATATATAGATTTAGTAGAAATTTTATATAGAGAGTGTGGCTGAGAAGGAGGGTTGAAGGTCTGGAATTTGAGCGTTAAAGGCACTAGATCCTGCTTGCTTGCATTATACATAGGTCAAGATTAATGGAACCAGTTAAGTTACTCTCCAGGTGATTGAGAAGGGTGGGAAATTTAGAGACTGAAATGGATCTCTGCACAATCAATTAAGTCTTTGAGTGATTGAGAGGAAGATAAATACTAGGACAAAAATCCATCCTAACAACTGATTCTGTTATGTAAAACAAACCTACAGGATTTGAAATGCAACCAAGTCTGTTTTATATTAAGGCAAGTATAAACCAACTTAATCTTAGACCTTCCTCCAGCCCCAGATTATGTTTGGTATGAGCACAAAGAGCTGTACAGCGTGAATGCACAAGGAATCAGTAGAGTGAGAAGGCTCACTGCCAGGGGAGTTTGGCACAAGAACTTTAGGAGGAAGGGGAAATTTCTCCCTCGTTGAATCAACTTTGGCTCTCTGGAATAGAGAACATGAAGAGAGAGGGACCAAGGAAAGCCAATTCTATTCTACTTGTTGATACCTTAACAAGCTGTTGATTTTTAAAGGGGGATAAAGGGGCAAAGTGTGGGTAGCATTCTGTTCCTCTGAGTCAATCCTAATGAAGTAGGAGGTTCTTGAAGAAATTAATTTCCATTTAAATTCATGTGTGACCCTCTTCTAGAAACCTCCCCTTGTTTTGGAATTTTTGTTGAGAATTTCAAACAATTCAGCAACAATAAGGTCTCTTTTGACATACTCTCTTTCTTGAGTGTAAGTTTTATATTGAATGCCTGATTTTAGCCATAGAAATTTTCTCAAAATTGAGATTACTGATTACTTTCCTCTCTGGTTACTAATTTATTATGGAAAAATTAATCACGATTCTCATACTTTTGAAAGAGTCAAGCTTTTAATACAGGATTCCTATAGTTGTTGATGCCAAATTTCCTAGCAATGAAATAGTGGTCGATTCCAGGGCTTTTCTGACTTAAAGACACAGTAGTTCTACTTGACCGAAAACTCAACTGAAGTTTCTGAGTCTAGCATAAAAGTGACAGAAGCAATGAAATGGGTGGATTTTACCCAGATCATTTAGAAGAGAGGAAAAAGATTCTGTGCCCTGCCTGGGTCCCTCATACTCCGACCCCTGCCAAGAAAAAACAGTGGAGAAGAGTGACTCTGCTTCTTCTTCAAACATGACGTAATTCTCTGACCATAGCCACCTTTTGAGTATCTGTGAGCAGATTTTCTGTTTTGCATCTCATCTGCTCTATCGAGGCATCCCACTGATGAGGCAGTTATCCAGAATTAGGAGTCCCTTAAATTCTTTATCCCTACTCACTTGTAGGAGCTTATGTTTCTGTCTTCCCTTATGAGAGAAAAGGGAATATGATTCAGAGCATCTGAGCTTAATTCCTGTATTTTCTCCTGTTCGTTTTGATGCTACTCAAGTCACTCTTCCTTAAGATATGCCTCCGTGGTTAAAATTGAACTACACAAAGCTGAGCAGAACATGTTCTTCCATCCATGTGACATGATATTCTTACAGCCCCAGAAGAAAATACTGAATTTAGCTCCCCTTTTACACTGAAAAAAATTATGTTTAATTTAGTGGCATCTTTACGCTGTTGCTTTTCCATGCAACTGCTTTTGACTACCAGGCTTCATCCCTCCTCAGTTTTACTGGTTAGGCTGGAATACTTTTAAGTATGTTTGTCATTTGAGAGTAATTTTAATCACTATTTGTATTTTATATAGTCTATATCCTTGTGTAGTTTTTGTACATTTTTTTTCTGAATATACCTGTTGACAACCTTGCATTGTATGTTCTAAACACTAGTTTTGTTTTTGTTTTTTTTTGAAGTAGCTGACCCTTAACCATTTTTGGAGCTTCACAGACATGATTGTATTTCTGAGAATAGATTTTTAGTGTAAGATAATGCTGCTGTCATTTTAAATAGTTTCACTGGAAAACTGACAAGAGGGTCCTGGAGTTGCAGAATCACTGCTGTTACTCTTGTTTTTCTCCATTATAAGTGCATTTACCCCACCCCCCCTTTGGAAGTTAAAGACATTTTCTCTGGCTGAAATTTTTATAACAAAGTTACATTCTTGAAATTTACTACTTAAACAAAGTCAAGTGATCTTGGGTGTTTTAAGAATAGATTTTAAAATTTTCATAACATTTTACCAAGAAAATGCCTCTGTTATAGTTATATTGCAATGATTAAATCACATTTGTATTTTTATTTCATTAAAAATAATTTGAGGCAACTTAGATTAAGATTATTTATCATATGTCTACCATAATCACTAAAATGGAATATAAGGAGAATACCAAGTGTTGGCAAGGATGTGGAACAAGTAGAACTTTCTGTGCACTGTAAGTGTTGGGATAAATTGCTTCAACTCCTTTGGAAAGCTGCAGTATCTGCAGTAGATACTGGTAGTATCTACTAAGCTGAATGCAGATTTAGCCTATGGATAGCAATTCTACTCCAGCAAACATATATAAGAAGTTTACCAAAAGGCTCATACTGGAATGTTCACAGTAGTACATAGTAGCCCCAAACTATAAATTACACAAATGCTCATTGTTAGGGACTGAATTGTGTTCCTCTAAAATTCATATTTGGAGTCCTAACCCAAATGGGACTGTATCTGGGGGTAGGGCCTTTAAGGAGGTAATTAATTACATGAGATCACATGGGTGGAACCCTCATCTCATAGGACTGGTGTCTCTATAAGAAGAGAAAGAGACACCAGAGGAAAGGCCATGTGAGGACATAGCAATTAGACGGCCATCTACAAGCCAAGATGAACTTCAAAAGAAATGAAACCTGACCACAATGTGATCTTAAGACTTCCATCCTCCAGGACTGCGATAAAATATATTTCTGTTGTTTAAGCCACCAGTCTGTGGTATTCTTCTGTGGCAGCCCTCGCAGACTAATACACTCATCAACAGTAGAATAATAAACTGTGGTGTTTTAATCCAATAGAATATCACCATACAGAGAAAAAAAAAAAAAAAGACTACATACATCGATAAGGATGAACCTCACTAATATTGAGTAAACAAAACCAGACACTTGCTATTAAAGGAAATGGGTTTATATGAAGCAATATGTATCCTAATACCCAAGTTGAAAATTATTCAGGACACACTGTCATTGATTTGATCAATATTGGTACAAAATGAAAGATATTTTCCTATGTCTGGAATATTTATTAACCTGAAAAGGTCAGGATTATCAGATTTGGTAATTAATACTATGTATTTTAAAAAGCCTTTAAAAATAATAAATATAAAAACTTTAAAAAATGATGACTTTCACATATTAAATTTCTGATGTATTTAAATTTAAAAATAATTTTGTTTAGCATTTATTTTGTGTTAATATTTCCTTTAATGTTTTTTACTATTATAAGTCTTTATCAGGTAAAGATCATTTTCATACTATTGAAATACATAGTCTTGTCATAGTATATTGACTAATACTATTGATAAGCCATGAATTTATTATTATTATGAAGTTTTTCAGATTGAAAACTCCTGAAACTTTTAGTATAACCCTATAATAGAAAAATGATTCATTGTTTGTTATTATGGACACTCATTATTTGAGGACACATGAAGTATTGTGATAAATACAGATTTACTTAGAATTTCAGAAATTTTCCAGATTGATATCTTTTGGCAATTTAGAAACACTCTTTCTGAAATTCCCCCTGATTTTCCAGCTCTGTGATTACCTGCTACTCTCCTCTGGTTCTTCATGCTTTAAGGACTGTAGGTTTTCTACTGGGATTTTAGTTGCCCTGAGCAGTACTGATTTTATTGTCTTTAGTCTGAAAGCTATAAAAATGAGTAGCATGCCATTTCCCCCTTCTCCCAAGGGTGGGCTTCTTCTAGAATCTACCTGCTTCTGTTCACTTTCCAGTGCCTTCAGGTTACCTATTCTTGTACCTTGTGCAGAGTTTACAGCTGTCATCATCAGGAGAGTCAGTAAGGGCAAAGCTTCATCCTCCAAGCAGTATAACTTCTCTCTGTTCTGATAGAGCACACCTTCCACTATCTTCCTGAGAAGACTGAATGGGAAATATATATTTTTGAGGGCTCATCCGTCCAAAAATGTCCTTATTTGATTTGATTAATAATTTGAGCATGAATAATTTGACAATAATTTGACGTAATAATTTGAATATTCCCTTCAAAACTTCTAGGCACTATGCCATTATCTTCACATTTCCATTATTGCTGTTGTGAAGTTTGATATGCAGGTTTCTTGGTCTTTTATGTTTGACCTGTTTTTCCCTTTGAAATTCTTTAGGATAATTTTTCTTTATTCCTACTTTCCTGAAACTTGATGATAATGTGCCTTAGAATGTTTTTTCCTCCCCTTCTTTGTACTTGGTATTCATTGGATTCTTTCAATTTAGAAAATCATGTCCTTCAGTTCTAGAAAATTTAATTTTCTTTTTTCTTTGATAATTTGATTCTTCATTCCCCCTGCCACCCCAGACTTTAGAATGATTCCCAGTTAGATATTGAACCTTCTGGATTTATTGTCTAATTTTTTAATTTTCTATTTTATTTTCCATCTTTTTTCTATTTCTGCTATATTTTCTGAAAGATTACTTCAACGTTTTCCCTTAAATTTCTCTTTTTTTAGCTTTTTATTTTGTATTGGAATATAGCCAATTAACAAACAATGTTCTGATAGTTTCAGGTGACCATTTCCCTAAATTTCTTATTTAGCATTCATTATTCAGAGCTCTTTCTTAGGCCCTAACTGTCCTTTTGGTTTATAGCATTTATGCAATGCAATATGCCTATATAAAAGGCATATT
The DNA here is from genome assembly GCA_006410675.1 of Oreotragus oreotragus. NCBI lineage: Eukaryota > Metazoa > Chordata > Mammalia > Artiodactyla > Bovidae > Oreotragus > Oreotragus oreotragus. Next base: position 23,989 of record SJYX01014105.1, read on the forward strand.
AGAGTATAACTTTCCCCTTTTGGTCTCAGTATCTTTTTCTTCCCTTCCTCTAAGATCCTTTTCTCTATTTCTTTATGGGATCTTTATCTTTTATCCTAGAGGATTTCCTTAAATGCCTAGAAATGCTTTTGTTGTCCATTCACCTTAAGAATGAAGCTGATTAGAAGTTTGTGTACATAGATGAAGTTTTATTGATTGGTGTACTTAACTGGAGGGTAATAAGGTAGCAGGTCTGGTTTTCCATTGAAGAACCCCCAAATGTCAGTATCAGCAGGTCTTTATTTTTTTGGCTATTCAGTTTCCTCCGGAAAGTTGTCTCCAGTCTTTCTGTCTACTTTTTGGGATGGAAGCTTCCTGGACTGGTAGGATTCTGGATGCTGAAGAGGTAAGGACTGTTGGTTTCGTTGTTTACTTTGAATTAGTGACTTTCAACCTTTTCAGTGTTAAAACTGTCCCAGATAGTAAATTTTCCGGTTTCAGCTGGAGTGGAGGTGTTATAGGAGTCTGGCTGTCCAGGTGAAAAGAGGGAATCTAAGAAGCTGCCTTGGTATTATTTTCAGACAGTGCTCTTGTTTCCAGCCTGACCCTCACCTGTATCTTTGAGTGTATCTGGTACTGCCAAACCTTTGGTGGTGGTGGTAGTGGCCGGGGGGTAGAGTTGGGGAGGCTGTTGTGAGAAATGAATTGTCTCATCTCGGCTCACCTCCTACCTTCTGATTTCTTAGTTTACTAAGGTTCTGCTCATCGAAAGCAATGCCAGTCTTTCCTTCTTCCAGTCCCCTCTTATATTTCCTCAGGATACTCTTAGAATCATTTTCCCTCATCACTTGTTTTGAGGGGAGTAAATCACCCTCTTCTCTCCTAAAGGGAAGGGAGGGAAAAGGCTCTTATCACAAATATGAGACACAAAAGCCCGTGATTCCTGATCTTTTCCCCTCCTTCTAAAGACAATATGATGTGGGGAATACTGGGGATGATAGAGGTGCATGACGTTTGCAGTAGGGCTGGTTATTCTCATGATTTAACCACAGGGGCAAGATCCTGAATCCAGTTATTGGTGGCTTACTGGTGGTTCTTTCTAGCAATTTGGGGATACTTAGCAGTTCTACCCATCAAGTTTGAGCCTTAATTACAATTCCAGGACAAGAGGGAAAAATTGCATATAATGACCTATTGTATAAGTGGATCCAAATGTACTTCAAATTCCCCATTGTTGGACATTTAGGTTCTTGGCACTTTAAAAAGAATTTACGTATTTATTTTTGGTTGGGCTGGGTCTCCCTTACTGTGTGTGGGCTTTCTTTGGTTGTGACGAGTGGAGGCTGCTGTTTGTTGTGGCGCTCAGGCTTCTCACTTTGATGGCTTCTCTTGTTGTGGAGCACAGACTCCGGGCTCACGGGCTTCAGCAGTTGCAGCAGTAGTTTCGGCTCCTGAGCTCTAGAGCGCGGGCTCAGTAGTTGTGTTGCATGGGCTTAGTTGCTCCCCGGCAGGTGGGATCTTTCTGGACCAAGGATCCAGCTCGTGTCCCCTGTGTTGGTAGGTGGACTATTAGCCACTATACCACCGGGGAAGCCCTCTTGTAAACTTTTTTTCTGATGCTAGCAGTGTCACAGTGAACATCCTTACAGTCGTTAACCGTTATTATTTACACATGAGATTCCTATGAGTGGAATACTGGGGTGATATGATATGCATGTTTTTAATGCTTTTATTACATATTATCTGGTTGCCTTGAACTCTTGTACCAATTTTACATTCTATGGTACATGAGAAGGTTCTTTTCCCCCTTACCTATTCTTGTTTCAGCTATTTTATCTTTTTCCTTATCTCTGCCAGTTTGGATAAAAGAATGATCTCTCATGATTTTACATTGCATTTTTATCACTAGTAAGAATGAGCCACTTTACATATGTGTTTTGCCCACTGAGCTTTTTTTTTTTAATGCCATTTGCCTGTTCGGGTCCTTTGACAGTTTTCCTATTGGAGTATTCAATTTTTTATATGTTAGAGCTTTTAATATATTGAAAATATTAAATATATGCCAGAAATGTTGCCACTGTGTTTCCCAGTTTAATGTGCCTATATATTTTATTTATAATACTTTCCATTATATAAAAAATTTAAAATTTTATGTATTCGGATCTTAGATAAAATGACCTATTTCTCTGAGTTTCATTTTTCTCTTTAATAAAAATGTGATAATAATACATAGTACATGGCAAGTGGGGATGGTATAGGTAAACTTATTGCTGCATAATAGCTGTTCAACAAATGATAGCTTTTTTTACTCCACATGTGACACATCGAAAATGTTCAGAATCATCCAAATTTACTAGAATTTCAAAACATACTCAAGATGTTTAAACCAGATATATCTGAACATGAATGTTAAGTAAAACTTTTAGGCTGGTAGAGACAGGTAAACTTTAATTTTTCTTGTTGCTTGTCTAATTTTTATTCTTAAAGAAATTGATGAGCTCTGACTGATGTATCCTCTTAAGTAAGGAAATCTGAAGTCTGAATGGAATGTGAGACTAGTGTTTTCTTGTAAGTTATTGTTAAGGAATTATGGATATATTCATTTCTGATAATGATTTCTTTTATTGCATGTTTATTTTATATCAGTATAGATACATCTGATAAAACCAAAACTACACACTAGCTCATCCTACTGTTAAACAATAAGAAGATAAGGTTTCTGTCATCCAGAAAATCAATAGAACTTACTCCCCAAGGTCAAGTGCAAATTGGCCTTAGGTAGATAACAGTATATTCACTTGTGAGCTTATATAAACTGCTTTTATGAATGTTATTTTTAGACTATAACAATAAAAATTTTTATTTTAGGTGTAACTTCTGAGCAATCTTTTATGATAATATAATGGATTTCTTATACAATGCTATTATAATAAAAATAATTTTTATCATTTCACATATAATTTCACATTAAATGAAATCACTTATAGTATATTTCACAGATGTGGCCTAACTAAAGTCTAATGAGCCATATTTTAATATTACAGTATATTTGAGCACAGAATAAAAAAAAATCACCACTGAAGAAGTTTATAAGAAATTGTTTGTTTACCAAATATGCTTTTAGAAACATAACTGTCTTCTATTTTGGTTATCTTTCCAAATTCATTTTTCCCTCTTTATTGGATAACATGCCTAACATAAGGACAGGGTAACTTACTGAAAGCCAGCGGATGTCCAGGGTTGTCGACATTGCTCTCTTCTTTATATATCCTTTTAAAAATATCTCCCTTCTCCATCAGTTGTGTGTGTATACACCACTATTGCAAAGTGGAGGTGATTCCAAATGAATCCCTGTGAATGATGTTGGCAAAGCCATCTAAACATACATGTGCTTGGTGTGGGCACTGACATTTGTGTTGGTTTGTAGGATTTCTTTGTACCTTCAAAATTATTTATTCTCTCTATAATCACGGTTTCTGTCGTGTCACTTTATTACCTTAATAGAGCTCTATTCAATTATCATACAAGGCT
>SJYX01014105.1:27774-40436 GCA_006410675.1 Oreotragus oreotragus
GTTGGAGCTTCAGCTTCAGCATCAGTCCTTCCAATGAATCTTCAGGGTTGATTTCCTTTTGGATGGACTGGTTTGATCTCCTTGCAGTCCAAGGGACTCTCAAGAGTCTTCTCCAGCACCACAGTTTGAAAGCATCAGTTCCTCAGTGCTAAGCTTTCTTTATCGTCCAGCTCTCACGTCTATACATGACTACTAGAAAAACCATAGATTTGATTATAAGGACCTTTGTTGGCAAAGTGATGTCTCTGCTTTTTAATACACTATCTAGGCTGTCTTGGCTGTAGACTCTGTCCCAACACAGTGCTTGGCACAGAGTATCTGTGCTCAGTGAGCTATGACTGAACCAAAGACTTGCAAGATGGTAAAATCTGCCAAGGTGTTTCTAGGCAGAATAGTGTGGGCATAAGCATGGTGGCAGAAATGTGCATTTTATGTCCTAGGCCTCGAGTACAGGTGAATTGGACGTGAAATGAATAGAGGAAGCATTAGAGACAGAAGCCAGGGTGATTGAAGCCCCTGCTGCCCCACAGTTGTGCCCACTTGGTTCCGCTCCTGCAATATCAGGATCTCAGATGCCATTGGCTTCCTAAGCACCCGCCTGCTGCACTCTGGGCCTGGGTGTTATTAGTGAGCAGTAAGGCTCATTTTCTTCCCTTGCTCTTCGACTTTGTATCAGGCTTTTTGGATAGAAGCCATAGATTTAGCTTTACAGCCCAAAGAATGGGAAGCAGAGATGATTGCACTTGATCTTTTAGGAGGAGGAAAAAGTGATAAAGATACAGAATCCTGTAAAGATACAGGATCCTGTATTAAAGGCTTTCTCTCCAAGATTGATGCCTTCATGCTGCTCTGTGGGAATTGCTAAGTGCAAGATATATATCTGTCTCTTATACACATCTAGATGTGTATAAGAGACAGAATTTCAACATGCTTATCTTCAGTTAGAGAATACCCTGATAACTTGAATTTAGGGGATTTGCAATGTATGATGAAATTTATTTATTGTGTCCTTTCTAAATATTCAAAATATTCAGTTTGTCTTACTCAAGTATAAGAGCACTGGACCAGGATTTAGAATCTGGATTCTGATTTAGGCATTGCCACCCTTGGAATCATTTTTTAGCCACATAAGAACACCCTCACAGCCTACATCTTGAGAAAACAAAAAGAGCATAATGTACATAACAATGATCTATAAACTATAAAAAGATAAAAACAGAAGTATTTTTAAATTTTTTTATATCATAGATGTATTCACATTATGTTTTGTTTTGTTTTGTTTTTCAAAAAATACTTAAAATATTTCAAAGAAGTACATAAATTACAGTGAAGTAACTAGGTTGGAGACTTCCCCCATGACTCAGAGGTAAAGAATCTGCCTTTAATGCAGAAGACACAGGAGACACAGTTTCGATCCCTGGGTGGGGAAGATCCCCTGGAGGATGGCATGGCAACCCACTCCAATATTCTTGCCTGGAGAGACCCATGGACTGAGGAGCCTGGGGGCTGCAGTCCATGGGTCTGCAAAGAGTTGGACACGACTGAAGCAACTGAGCAGGCATGCACAACTAGTTTGGAAATAGGTGATACTGAAAGAATTACAGAAGAATGGAAAATCGGTGTCTTTGCCTTTGTTACCAAGTAAATACATACCTCATAAAAGAACCTCACTGAGTTAAGAATGTTGAGGACTCGGTGAGGACTCATTCATAGCTCTGTGTGAGTAACAGTTAGGCTCTAAAGAAACAAGGAAAGGGGGTTTCCATTTTCAGCAAGTGGGTTAGATACACCGACATCTTTTTAAGGTGTATCATCGGACTCCTAAAATCGCTGACAAAATGTAATTTTTAAGAAAACTCTTTACACTATATAGATGAGTTGGCAAAAAAATGAGGTACTCCTTAGAGGCTGAAAATGTTGAGAAGATGCAAATTCAATGAGGTGCTATTTCTGACCTGACAGCTGTCCCAAGCACTGAATAGTCACTGTTGGTCAGTTCCTTAAGGGACCCAAAACAAAGCTGAGAGTCTACATGGGTAGAAAATCAGTTATAGAATTTCAAGTAACACAACTGAAACCAAAAGAAATACTCTTAGTGAAGGGATGGAGCGGAGGATGAGGAAAGAAACTTAGAACAGAAACTTGACCTTACTGGACTTGGCTTTAAGGAGGCAAAAAAAAGTCTTCCCTGTGATTTTTTAGCTACAAACCATCTCTCACTCAAATATGCCTTCAGGATTTATAATTATTAGTTTATAAACCTAAACTAATACATAGTCAGATGAGGACTCATGTTTAAAAGATTCATGTTCAAATCATGCTTAGAGCATTCCTCTCAAACACGAGTCTCAGTGTAGTCCCCAGGTAATATCTCAGTGATGATAAACATAGAGATATAAAGCACAGAAGCACACTAGGAGTAAGCCATCATGGCAAAGCACTTAGCAGAAATAACAAAAGAGTTAATAGATTTTGAAAATAAAATCAATTAAAACATGAATTAAGTAAATTTAATATATTTGGAGATACAAAGTTGAAATTAAAAATAGAAATTATGGAAAATCAAGATATAATGATGAAGCACATTTAGAAATAATCAAATTAAACTTCTAGAACACAAAAACACAGTGGGCATGAGGAGGTCAACGACTTCATTGACAGTTTGCTGCTGCTGCTGCTCCTAAATTGCTTCAGTTGTGTCTGACTCTTTGCGACCTGTGGATGATAGCACACCAGGCTCCTCTGTTCGTGGGATCCTCCAGGCAAGAATACTGGATTGCCATGCCCTCCTTCAGGGAATCTTCCCAACCCAGGGATCGAACCCAGGTCTCCTGCACTGTAGGTGGATTTTTTACCTTCTGAGCCACCAGGGAAGTCCACAAATACTGCAGTGAGTAGCCTTTTCCAGGGGATCTTCCTGACCCAGGAATCAAACCAGAGTCTCCTGCATTGCAGGTGGATTCTTTACTAGCTGAGCTACTAGGAAAGCCCCACTTTACCATAACGCCACCTGAAGTCTACTAAAGAGAGAATTAGTGCATTAAAAGTGCAAGATATATATATATTATACAGTGCTAACAGACAATGATATAAAAATAACTAATAGAAATTACCTTTAGATGTAAAAAATATAGTGTGAAAAAGTCTAAGAAAATGTAAAAATCAAGAAAATGCATATGAATACAAATGGGATTACTGGGCAGTTAATTCAGGCAAGATTAATCAGTTTTTTCAAAGATTATTGACAGATACCAGTCTATCTATGAAAACTCCATAGTAGAAGTTGATAAATAAGATATGCAGAAAAATTAGTCTAATATACGGTTATGTTAAAATAACTAATATATGAAGGCTTCTCTGGTGGTTCAGATGGTAAAGAATCTGCCTGCAATGCAGGAGACCTGGGTTTAATCCCTGAATTGGAAAGATCCCCTGGAGGATGGTATGGAAACCCACTCCAGTATTCTTGCCTGGAGAATTCCATAGACGGAGGAGCCTGGCAAGCTACAGTCCACAGGGTCACAAAGAGTCTGTTCTAAGGAACAGAATATCCAATTAAATGCAGCTTAAATAAAACTGGAAATTCAGAGTCGAGTATTTCGAGTATTGATTAGTTTAGCAGTTCAAACATGCAGAGTTTCCAAAAGGCTTGCTTCTCTGCAGTTCTCTGTACTTTCATCATCACGATTACAGCAGTTCTGGGCATCCTGTCCTAACAGTGACACCAAAGGCAGCAAGCAGTTTCTTAGAAATTTATTTTAAGAAAGAGAGGAGAAAAATTCCAGAGTATTTCTCAGCATATGTCCTTTCATGTCTCTGTTCAGGACAAATTCATATGCCCACACTGAAACAATAACTAACACCAGGTCATGAATTAACCATGAATATATCATATGAATACATCATATTAAGTTATATCGTAATTCAAGCCCTGGGGATAAAGCGTTCACTTTCTTGCTGAACATATCCCTTCCTTATACCTGGATAAAATCAGCATAGTATTAATACAGAAGAAATGGGGGATATTTTCTGGTTGGACAAATAACTGTATGTCCAAGGTATTTTGCTAAATAAAATAGATTTACAGAAAGTTATTACAGAAACTATTGGATAACCTTGAAGAAAGCCATTTTAATTTTAAACATTATTTAAAGACTTTAATGATCTATGTATGTTTTTGTGTTTTTTGCATTTAAAATTAATAACCCGATATTGCTATACACAGTGACTCCAATTTTGGACAACAGACAAGTTCATTTGTGCTCTCACTCTGTGTATAACTTAAAAAAAAAAACAAACTACAGAAAAGACTTCCCTGATTTTAGCAGAAACCAGTGATTTCATTTCTAGTGTCCATTCTATGAACTTAAAAGAAGGAATAGGATACAGTGTGACCAGAAATGCTTTGGAAATATCATGATAGGAAATATACTGGTTTACTCTTTGCTGGTTCATATATGTGCTACACTAATGAAACCAGTTCCATATTGTAGCAAGTTCATTTGTCTTTAGCTTCAAAAGAAACAAAATTTGAAGCCAACAATCTCTTTCAGGAGCGCAGGTTTATTAAAAGCAGCATGAATTACATTACTCTCAGCAATGCGTGTGTTGATGTCAAACTATCATAATGGTTAGACTTATTAATTGCTTCACTTAGGGCCTCATAATCATGTCTTCAAGTATTATATAATTATCCCATCACTGATTACTTTGTTATTTTAACTTGTTCATCTACATTATGATTAAAATATATGTGCATTAATGGAGGCTAGATAATTGAGTAACACCAGAAAAAAATCTTCATCATCTATATCTAAATATCTAACTTTTGATATACTGAGTACAGTTGGCATTATTGAATTTTTAGACTAACTATAGTCTCAAAATAAATTAACCTAATTCATAGAAATAAAAATGAAGATTTATCCATTTTGACTTTGCAAGAGGCCTTAATATTAAGTTCACCAAGAGAATTTGAATGTCTAGGCGTGCGTGAGTGCTGCTTGGGTTAAAATGTAGCCAGACAGAGTGTATATTACAATATGTAACTCATAGCATGGTTTTCGCAAGATTTTTCCACTGTCATAAAAAACTATATGAGAAACTGATGTAGATATGTCGACAAATAGAAATATCCAGTGATGAAATCCTTTTCAGATTGAAATTAGAGTTGGAGACAGCTTCATCCTTGACACAAATTAATTTTGAAAAGTGCGTTTGCTTATTTCCCACACATGTTTTCCTTTGCTAAAAACATGCTGTGCAACTAGGAGGAAAAAAAGTTTGCTTATTTGCAAAATTCTATAGTGCCTTTGTAGTCTCAGGGATGTTTAAAAGCATCTGAAGACATTAAAATCCAACAGAAATATTTTTTTTCCAGATTGGCTGTAGCCAATAATCACACAGAAAAAGTTGTGGTCGACTTGTAATTGCGGACCCTGCTGTAGTCTGACAGCCCTTTCTGTTTACGCATATAACAGAGTAGATAAATACTTACTTGTTTAATGTACGCAAGTTCTGCATAAATAACTCTGAGAGTCAAAAAAGCAATTTGATGGCCGCCAGAAAGATGTAAAAAGTCACATTCCTTTCTCACTGAAATTTGCAGTGCATACATTTAAATATATATTGTTTAGTTTAGTGATATGACCCACGGTCTTTCATGTTGATTTTACTTTAGTAATGCATGGGAAATCAATTCCTAAGCTGCCAGGGTTCACTGCATGGGGTGATGTCATGAATATGGGTTTGAAAGGAAATATGGATGCACTAGCATGTTTGCAAAGTAAAACTTTAAAGGCAATGCTACCTTTTTCAATAATAGACTCAAAACAGTTTGACTATTTAATAAGTTTTTATAATAGCATATGGGCTTCCCTGGTGGCTCCGATGGTAAAGAATCTGCCTGTAGTGCAGGAGACCCAGGTTCATTCCCTGGATTGGGAAGATCCCTTGGAGAAGGAAATGGCTGCTTACTCCACTCTTCTTGCCTGGAGAATCCCATGGACAGCGGAGCCTAGCGGGCGACAGTTCATGAGTTGCAAAGAGTTGGACAGAACTGAGCAACTAACACTTCCACATAATAGAATGTATAGTAAAGTTAGTGCGGTTATGTCTAACACAGATTATTTACTGATACATTTCAAGTTAATGAGGCATCTGGGATTATTCATATAAATTTGGAAACAGGTTTTTATAGTCTTCAATTCCCCTGAATGCTGTACTCTGTAAAACATTATGGGCACTAAAATTCTGCAACCAGTGCTTTCATATTGACAGGTTTTAACAGATCCTTAGGAAAAAAAAAAACAAAACAAAACAATATGTCTAGCTGTATTGTCATAACAAAGAATGTCACTTGCTCAGATTAGATCTAATTCAGGACCTACGTGAAACCTCTCAAGTCAGTAGTCAACGCATACTGTTTTCCTCCAGTTTAGCCTACTGGGATTTAATTTAATTTCCTAAAGTTTTCAGGTGGTAACTGAAGTAATATGAAAAAAGAAATGTGAGCTAAATTGAGTATCAATTATAATTTAAAGCCATGAAATGAATGTAATAAATGTGTATTAGTAAAGGGAGGATATTAACCAAAGCTACTTGTCTAATAAGCATAGATTTCAGGAACTTAGGAAAGTGATTCCTGTGAATGCCAATGAAAAATATAGTTTTGTCCTTTGTATTGAAATATGATACAGTGGAAAATTGAAAGTTTAAAATGCCTTCTGCATCAAATAATGGAATATTAACTGAAATTAACTATATCTTCATACTATTAGTACAGTCTTAAAGTTTGGTCAGTATCAGGCAACTCCTTTAAAAGCGTTCATATAATAAACACAACCGATAAACTGCTTATAATTTGAATTAGTATCTCATTTTGATTTATTAAAACTAGGTAAAAATTAGACATTTTAATTCGGCATTGGAAACTCAAAATCTCAGTGCACAGATTTTGAGGGTCTTATTTAATAAAAGTCATCCTCTGAAAAGGCGGGCTTCCCAGGTGGCGCAATGGTAAAGAATTTGCCTGGTTGATCCCTGGGTCGGGGAGATCCCCTGGAGGATGGTATGGAAATCCACTCCAGTGTTCTTGCCTGGGAAATCCCATGGACTCTGAGGCCTGGCAGGCTACAGTCTATGGGGTTGCAAACAGCTGGACACAACTAAGTGACTGAGCATCCTGAAAGTAAGTTTGCCTCTCTGAGACTGTCTTTTAAAGTCTTTGTTATCTTTTGTATTTTGGGAAAGAACTAAAAGGTGTATAACTGATATTTCTATTTATTTCTTAGTGAAAAAATAAAAGTATCCTATCAAGAGTATAGAAAAAGTTGGCATACTGAGTTTAGTGCAATCTTAAAACAAATACTGATAACTTAGAAAGATTCCAGTGACCCCTGGAGTAGTTCTAGTGAACATCCAAAAATGATAATATCAATGTGAATGTCTTCCTAAGTAAATGTCACAGGACCTTTCATTGCTAAGTTTCTCAGCCTTGGACTAATTACTATTCGATACTGAGGCAAGACCCTTCCATGTTCTCTCTACCCACCTCCCAGTGAATCATGAGGTGGTTCATTCCGCTGCGGGCAACTTGTACTAGAGCTGGCCCTGCTGTGAGCCCGGGGCATTGTGGACTCTAGTTCTCTTTTAGCCTTTGGTAGTCTCCTCATATATGCATGAGCTGATATACGAGACCTGATGGGCACCCTCTGCAGAAGAAGAGAGTTCTGCCTATGCAGCTGTCTCCTCTTTGGTCCCATCTACCAAACAGTCCCTCCTGGCTCTGTCTCTTATACACATCTAGATGTGTATAAGAGACAGAGAGATAATGGAGCAATATCATGGAAAAGTTCTTTTCTATCTTCCTAGGTCGAGGGGAAAGAAGTTCCTTTCTCATCATTGGCCTCTCAGCTACTGAAGATATATGTAGTGGTACAGTTTGCTCTGATGCTGACATTTTATGAAGAGACCTTTGCAGATAAAGCTGTAAGTCTGTCTCTTATACACATCTAGATGTGTATAAGAGACAGATTTTTAATTCTATGATGCATTATTATAACATGTGTGGTATATATAGCTAATTATCCTAATAGCCAATATTTAATGAATACTTGTCATGCATGTGTATACTTTAACTTTATACCTATCAAATGTGTTTTATTTAAAGAATGTGAATTGCTGCTATAAACCTCAAGGTAAACTTTTGACTCAGTAAACTTTTTTCTTAGTACAGAATATTAAAAATACTTATAAATCTACCCTCAGAAATGGCACTGAAATTTTTTTCTTAATGTGATATGTTTACCTATAATTCAATATAGTAAATAAAATTATTTTAAAATATATAGCAGAAACGCCTATTTGTATGATTCTAGTTCTACTTTAACAACTGTTTAGCAAATCTAGAAAGGATGTCATTCGACATGGCTTGTTGAGTGCGCAGGCTGCTAGTTAATACCATTGGAAGTAAAGTCTCTGAACTCATTTTTTCAATTCTTTGTTGATTTTCTAAGCCTTTGCCATATTTTAAAATTTCAAATTTTGTGGAGTTTCAGAAATATTGATAAGAATACATTTAAGCATAAAGGTATACAGAATACATAGAATAAATTTCAATTTATAACACAATTGCATATTCATCATTATTAGCAAATTATATATAACTATATATTAGAGAATAATTTATAAATTGCATTATACAATAAAATAAAACACATGACTTAACATATGTAACCTTTTTGTTATAGGTTTTCCTTATTTCAAATGAATTACATTTTTATTCTTCTAGTTCCATCATTTAGTTAACATATGGACTACATTCTGGGCCACGCCTGGGTTCTTCAATAAGTTTTCTGTCATATTTAAAGGACCAGGATGGAGTCCAGGTAAACCAAGACTTGGACTGATTGAGGAAATCCCAGAGGTAAATAGTGTTCATGAATTTGATGATGGGAAAGATTAATTTCCTATTGTCAGGTCTTCAGCCAGCCTATAATTCATGCTGACTTCATGCAAATCTGAAAAAAAGATGTTTCCTGAGGCAGATGCAGTCACACAATGTGTAACTTAATGAGTGGACACCACCTAGGGGCCAATAAGAGGGGTGCCCTCTCCCAGACTGATGCTGCCTCTTCCTAGGGAGCGTGGTTTGGGGCAGAGCACCAGAGACTGGTTTTCTTGGCTCAAACCCACAGTCGAGAGCCTTTGTGTAGTGCAGAAACCACACAGACACTTGTGGGTCCATCACAGAACCTAGAATGTGAGACATGGAGGGAGCCTTTTGGATGATTCTGTCCAGTCTTCGTTTGTCTATGAAAAATTGAGATCTCCAGAATTGAAGGTCTAAAGCCACACCAAAATGATGTGGTTATTGGATTAGACCACAACTTTATTCATTCCATTGTGGAACAGTAGCATTAAATGCAGAAATCCATTAAAACTAAGACATTAAAGCAAAGTGGAGATGTAAAACATAAAAATCCAAATGAAAAATTCAGTTTCAATATGGAATTCCTCTGATGAAAAAGGAATTTCTTTCCATCATTCAGTGTATATGTTGCGATTGCTTATCAAGATAGCTGTCATTAATAGTAATACAAAAATAATAAGCTACTCTTGATTTCAGAGATAATTATGAGTATAAAAGTTAGCCAGTATTTCAAGGAAATGAAAATCATATGTTTTATTTGAATATGTTATTTTTCAAAAATCTTGATTTAAATAAGGATGTTTTCTCTTCCAATTACAAAAGCTGCTGTGTTGGAATTTCCCAGACACCTGGTTGTGTTCACAGCTAGTTATGGAACAACAGTTTAAATTGATATAGGTGAAAATAGTTTGCTTATTTCAGCTCCAGAGAGTCTAGTCAGCTATGGTTCATTTATTATTTTCCTTTTTTTCAATAGATAATTCTAAGTGAATATTTTAAAGTCATATTGATGCCTAAATCTGCATTATAAGGACAGGATTATAGTGTTTCTGGGAAACTGTAGTCTGGGAAAGTTGTTTTCAATAAGACAGTGTTTCTCTTTGAAGCAAGATTATCTCCACTACCCCAAATCACCTTCCATTTTCTCTCTTGCTATACTTCGATGTATAATCATGGACATATTTTAATGTTTCAATAACATGTTCTTTTTTATGTTAATCATCAGTATCAAGTCTTAAATTGCTCTATATAAAGCAGACAAGATTAGACTCATAATGTTTCTGAAATGAGAAACAAGTCTCCTAATTTTCACATTTTTTCCTATCTGAAGTAATAAACGTGAGTAGTTTCAAGAGTCTAAAAAAAAAAAAGCAAAATCTTTCATTTCTTTTTTCATATCTCCTCTTCACTTAGTGTGAATTTCAGTGAGAGAGATAATGGAGCAATATCATGGAAAAGTTCTTTTCTATCTTCCTAGGTCGAGGGGAAAGAAGTTCCTTTCTCATCATTGGCCTCTCAGCTACTGAAGATATATGTAGTGGTACAGTTTGCTCTGATGCTGACATTTTATGAAGAGACCTTTGCAGATAAAGCTGTAAGTAGTGATAATTTTAAATAGAGTGGAAAAAATCATCTGTCACTCTGAAAGTGAAAATAAGCTCTCTTTTCTCCCTGTGCTCTATTCTTTTCTATAGTTTTTTTGAATTTTTGCAGTATCTCACATTTAAACAGATAAATGAATTCATCTACAGTCAATTTAATTAACTGAGCCAATTATAAGTTAATTATACCCCAAATATTTCTGTATGAAGTATCCATCAAATAGTAAATTATTAATCTAAATGGCAAGTAGGAAATGATTTGCCAGAAATAAATTCTTCAACAATTATAAGGAAAGTATTTCAGAAGTTAGAATTAAATGTTTTGGGGAAAGTGGACTTTACATCAATTTCAACATGCTTATCTTCAGTTAGAGAATACCCTGATAACTTGAATTTAGGGGATTTGCAATGTATGATGAAATTTATTTATTGTGTCCTTTCTAAATATTCAAAATATTCAGTTTGTCTTACTCAAGTATAAGAGCACTGGACCAGGATTTAGAATCTGGATTCTGATTTAGGCATTGCCACCCTTGGAATCATTTTTTAGCCACATAAGAACACCCTCACAGCCTACATCTTGAGAAAACAAAAAGAGCATAATGTACATAACAATGATCTATAAACTATAAAAAGATAAAAACAGAAGTATTTTTAAATTTTTTTATATCATAGATGTATTCACATTATGTTTTGTTTTTCAAAAAATACTTAAAATATTTCAAAGAAGTACATAAATTACAGTGAAGTAACTAGGTTGGAGACTTCCCCCATGACTCAGAGGTAAAGAATCTGCCTTTAATGCAGAAGACACAGGAGACACAGTTTCGATCCCTGGGTGGGGAAGATCCCCTGGAGGATGGCATGGCAACCCACTCCAATATTCTTGCCTGGAGAGACCCATGGACTGAGGAGCCTGGGGGCTGCAGTCCATGGGTCTGCAAAGAGTTGGACACGACTGAAGCAACTGAGCAGGCATGCACAACTAGTTTGGAAATAGGTGATACTGAAAGAATTACAGAAGAATGGAAAATCGGTGTCTTTGCCTTTGTTACCAAGTAAATACATACCTCATAAAAGAACCTCACTGAGTTAAGAATGTTGAGGACTCGGTGAGGACTCATTCATAGCTCTGTGTGAGTAACAGTTAGGCTCTAAAGAAACAAGGAAAGGGGGTTTCCATTTTCAGCAAGTGGGTTAGATACACCGACATCTTTTTAAGGTGTATCATCGGACTCCTAAAATCGCTGACAAAATGTAATTTTTAAGAAAACTCTTTACACTATATAGATGAGTTGGCAAAAAAATGAGGTACTCCTTAGAGGCTGAAAATGTTGAGAAGATGCAAATTCAATGAGGTGCTATTTCTGACCTGACAGCTGTCCCAAGCACTGAATAGTCACTGTTGGTCAGTTCCTTAAGGGACCCAAAACAAAGCTGAGAGTCTACATGGGTAGAAAATCAGTTATAGAATTTCAAGTAACACAACTGAAACCAAAAGAAATACTCTTAGTGAAGGGATGGAGCGGAGGATGAGGAAAGAAACTTAGAACAGAAACTTGACCTTACTGGACTTGGCTTTAAGGAGGCAAAAAAAAGTCTTCCCTGTGATTTTTTAGCTACAAACCATCTCTCACTCAAATATGCCTTCAGGATTTATAATTATTAGTTTATAAACCTAAACTAATACATAGTCAGATGAGGACTCATGTTTAAAAGATTCATGTTCAAATCATGCTTAGAGCATTCCTCTCAAACACGAGTCTCAGTGTAGTCCCCAGGTAATATCTCAGTGATGATAAACATAGAGATATAAAGCACAGAAGCACACTAGGAGTAAGCCATCATGGCAAAGCACTTAGCAGAAATAACAAAAGAGTTAATAGATTTTGAAAATAAAATCAATTAAAACATGAATTAAGTAAATTTAATATATTTGGAGATACAAAGTTGAAATTAAAAATAGAAATTATGGAAAATCAAGATATAATGATGAAGCACATTTAGAAATAATCAAATTAAACTTCTAGAACACAAAAACACAGTGGGCATGAGGAGGTCAACGACTTCATTGACAGTTTGCTGCTGCTGCTGCTCCTAAATTGCTTCAGTTGTGTCTGACTCTTTGC